>WAAE01023724.1:8364-46643 GCA_013400495.1 Nicator chloris | reverse complement strand
TATACTCTTCCCAGGACACCTGTGTCTGCTTCTAAGTCTTGTATGCTTCCTTTTCCCCTCTGATTTTAGTCGGAATTTAGGTCTTTGTTCATTCTTATAGACATTCTGCTGCCTTTGTCTGACTTCCTGCACATTGCTATGGGTCAATCTTGAGCCTGGAAGAGGTGATTCTTGAAATCAGGCAGCTCTGCTGCACTCCTCTCCAGGGACATATCCTACAGGATACTTCCAAGAAAATCCCTGCACAGGCAAAACACTGCTCTCCAGGTTAAGGTGATCCTGCTTTTTACCTTGTACTCGGCTCTCAGGACCCTGAACTCCACTGTCACTACAGCTAAAGCTGTCCCTGACCTTCACATCTGCAGTAATCCTAAACTGCAGATTATAAAGCCTCCCATGAGGATCAAATTCTGCAAAAACAAGGTTTCTTCTAGCTGTCTGGAAAGGGCACGTCTGTTTCTTCTTTCTGCTCGGGCAGTGTGTAGCAGTTGTGCACCACAATATCCCAATTTGGTCTGCCTGCTAATTGTGACCAAAGAAGAAAATGGATCAGTAGGTACATTAAGAAAATGGGACTTTTGAGGAGCAACCAATGCGGGTTCTGTAGATGGAGGTCATGACCACATACCAATAGAGCTCCAAGAATTAACCAAAATAAGTTTATAGATCAGAGTTATTCAGTCAATATATCATTTACTTGTGGTTTTCTGTGTTTTTTTTTTAATTAAATCCTTGTCAATAAAAGAATATAGAATATAAGTGTCATAAGATAAAGAAATTTGTCTTGTGGATTCTTAGCTGCAAAATAGGAAGCAGAATAAGCTCAAAAGGTGAGAGACTCATTTGCATGCCAGAGGACTCTTAGTTGAATCTGATACTTTTCAAAATACATATAAATGGTTAACTATGCCAAGCATACACAAATTTGGAGAAGGTAAAAAAAGGAAGATAGCAATATCTTATCATGATTATAAATTTAGGCTAGTAAGTACAACAGCCTGAAGAAAATGGCTAAGAAAGGACATGCTGGAGGTAAGTCATTGAACAATGCACTGGGAAGTAAATAACTGATAAAGATAAGGTAATGCATATAAGAAAACTAACACTGACCAGATGCATACCCACTGATGCATTCTGAACTAGCTAATATTCCTTATAATATGTTAAATAGGATACTTTCAGAAAATCAACTATGATGTTAATATTTTTCAGGAAAGGAACATTAACTATAGCAAAAAATATCCCCACACTACAGAATAAATCCACATGACATTTTAAATGGGTGCTCCACTTCTGTCACTAAAACACCTAAGGAGAACTAGAATAGCTGCAAAGCAAAGTGTAAAATAGTGCACACTGAAAATGTAAGTCAATAGGTTTAGACTCTGAAGGTTGTAAAATAATTGCCTTCAAGGAAATATAATAAAACTTTATAAGAACATGAGTAAAGGGAAATAAGGAACACGAATTCGTCATTTTTCATGATACAAAATTCAGAAGTTATCAGATGCAAGTGGCAAATTAAAAAAATAGAATGCTTTTTCCACAGAAATTAGAGTTAACTGCATCATTCATTGTCCCAAGATGCTGAGAATTATAAAAGTTTACTTGGTTTCAGAAGTAACCAAATATCTTAATTGAGCAGAAATACATCAAGGGCCACTAAACACAAAGTAATGAGATCTAGATTAATCTCTGAGCTGTGGGTTGCTGGAAGCTGTGACATTACATTTGGGAGCTACTTCCTCAGCCTTGCCTTGTTCCTAACCATGTTCTTATATTGCTTCTTGGCTGTGTGCTATGAGCCACTGTGCTTCAGTTGAAAACATCCTGTGTTAAAAGAGATCACACCTGAAAAGCATGGAATGGAAAATTATGGCTAAAAATGAAAGAAAAATTTCACATTCATCTGACCTGGGAATTAAAGGGAGCTATTTATGCATTGACAATATCTACAGACAAAAGCAAAAAGAATTTCTAGACCTACCTCTACCTTTTTTTTTTTTCCCCCACACATCCTAAACTTTCACAAAGCTGTACAATATCATGTGTGCCCTGTCTGTTCAGGAAGCACTATAATCAGGCATTGCTCAAGAGTTATAGTACCCTCAGGAAGCAGAGAGCTGTACACAAATGTTCAATGTATTTGAATAATGTTCCTCACTGAGTCATAGAGTATCAGTAGATCTAAAACATGTTCCTGTAAATTTTAAGGTAAAGAGTTCATATTATATAGAAAATAGCACAAAATAAGCCAGTTGCCATATTTTTTTCTTTAGACTAGCCTAGCAAAATACAAAATATTTTGTAACTAAATACTTCCATTGTTCAAAATAGAGCATCCTATTATCATCTCATTTTGCATCATTTAATACCTTATTTACACCAAATCTGATTTAATTCACATCAGGGACATTCCCTTTACCTAACAGAGAGTTACCGTAGAGATAAAATCCTTCCAAGGGAGCTTTTTATCTTCTTATATTACACCCAGTGATTTTTAGGAGTCAAAGAAAATTTTCTTTCTTTAATTAGCAGCCTCAAGCCAGGTGAAATGAACAGACCTTTGTAATGAAAGGCATTGGTTCAGCTGGTTGAATATCGACCTTGCCCTAAAAATGACTAAATTTTCCTTTTCTAAAAAGGACATCAGCTTCTCAATAGGATTATTTTATTATTGCTGCCTTTTTTACTGAGAAAACAAAGAATTTGTATTCCTTGCTGAGACTGAAAGAATTGGCCACTGAGTATCTCCTTGCCCCAGTGCTAGCTCTCAAATCTTGAAGTGTAATGCTTACAGGAATGCTGATATTTCACGATAGTGTGGTCTCCCTGCAAGTGTGAAAACCAAAGTGCCAGGAAATGGTCAAGGCAGAAGCTTATGAGGAGAGCTAAGGGGACTGGACCCATCTCTGTGCAGCATGGGCCAGTCTCAGAGATGGTCACAGTCCCAGGTCACATGCCACCTCTGGTAGGGGCTGCCACAGGCACAGCAGTTCCTGACCAGACACGGTTTAGGTTGTGAGACATTCAAACTGGCAAATTATTCAAGTCCAGAATGGTCACACAGGGAGCAGAAAAGTCTTTCAAGTGAAGCCACAGCATACTGTTACTGGATGAAAACTGCAATTGGGAGAGAGGAGCTATAAAGTGAGACACAAGTATTCTCTTTACTACTCAAACTTATCCATTCAGTAAAGTCTAAGTGTAGTTAGAATAAGCTTTTCTGGTTCCTCTCTCACTTCTTGTCCTTCAGTTTGGAGGAATCTGTCTTGATCTTTTCTAGCATTTAGAGCTCTCTCAGACATGCTCAATGTATATATTTAGAAAAGGAAACTAGAAAATGAAGCAATGCCAAAACTCACTATTTTCTTTGCTCTGTTACCAGACAGTTATACCACTTCATCTTTCCTGGAGCAGAAATGTCTACATTTGCTTAGGTCACTTCCTTATTTACATACTTATTTTAGTACTGCTAGAACAGATGCTGCCATGGGTTATGACAGAGCTGCTGCAGGAACAGGACTTAGGAGCTCATGCTTGCTTCATCTTTTGCTGATAATCTGTTTCAATCTCAGTGGTACTAAATCACATACTCTATAAAAATCCAGATTCTGGCTCTATCAAGCTCAGCCATGCTTGGCTTTGCAATGAATAGATCTTGGGTTTTTAAATTTCTTGATTAAAGGTGTAGAGGTGTTTTTTTTGTTTTGGTTTGGTTTTTTGGTTTTTTTTTTAAGAAAGAAAGGAGGACTTTCAGTTAGATTAATTTTGTCTCACACTGAGACTCACAATTTCCATTCTGGATCTCATAAAACATTTGCTTAACTCAAAGCACAAGAGTAATGCAACTGAGTTCTCAGGCTCTGAGAACTTCTCTCAGCAGCAAACATGAGGTACTGCAATCTACAGTATAATAGTCAGAGCACAACTTCAGAGAACCAAATCCTGTTTATGCTGTACTTGGAAGCAATGTCACTAATGTCAGTGAAAATGTGCAACTGAGAGAGATGAGCAGCCCTATCATGGATTATTTTTCCAAACAGGCATATATACATTTGTTGTATAAATAGTACAGCTTAATGCATCCCCACAGTTTTGTTTTTAAAACTGCAAGCTTTATACAAACACTAAGTAACATTAATATTAGTCTGTTTCCTCTTAACATGATATAAGCATCACAATAAAAAATCAACCCTTGTTTTTGCCGAGACTTTTTTGATCTTCATTACAAAAACCCCTTAAAAGGCATTTAAAAAAACATTATTCCCTGCATGTGAAAGCATGCTTCCTTTATCTTTTGCTGTGTTTTAAAACTGCAGAGAGATGCTGGCTTTCACCCAAGATTGTGACGACCCTGTCATAGCTATGGACGCACACATGTCAATAAAAAAAAAACCTTAGGATTTCTAGATGTCTCTTTTAAAATTAGCATAACCTTTTTCTTTCTTTTTATTTCTGAAAAAAATATCAGTAATGAAGTAGAATTTTCCTGCTTTTTGATATTAAAGCAGTTCTGCAAACTGCAGTCCTAATCACTGTGTACTTCATCACTGATATTGTTACAGAGTCATAGAATGGTTGAGGTTAGAGGGAACCTCTGGAGATCGTCTAGCCCAGTCACGTTGCTAAAGCAGGTTCACCTAGAAAAGTTTGCACAGGTTTACATCCGGGTGAGTTTTGAATAGCTCCAGAGAAAGAGACCCCCCAACATCTCTGGGCAGTCTGTTCCAACGCCCTCAAAGTGAAGAAATATTTCTACTAATTCAGTGGAACTCTGTGTGTGTCATTTTGTGCCCATCGACCCTTATCCTGTTGCTGGGCACCACTGGGAAGAGTCTGTTCCCATCCTCTTAACACCTGCCCTTCAGATATTTGTATGCATTGATAAGGTTCTCTCTCAGTCTTTTCTCCAGGCTAAACAGGCCTCAGCTTTTCCTCATAAGAGAGATGCTCCAGTCCCTTCATCATGTTGGTAGCCCTTTGGTGGAATCTCTGTAGTAGCTGCCTGTCTTTGGACTATGATAAATGAGCTTCTAGACTTCTTAAATGACACTGAACTATATCTGCCCTACATATAATTAAAATTAAATATCGTATAGATGCTCCGAAATCATGCCCAGGAATAAGTTGAAAGGGACAAGGTTAGATGGTTCAATATGGCCAGTTAAACGTGATAACTTATAGACTATCCATTAGTCCAAGCAGCTACAAATGTTTACATTATCAGGGCTTTTTTACGCTCATTTATTTGTTGCCTAAAGCCAGGACTGGTATCCTTTCCTGATCTCCATATGCTGTGAAGATTTTGCCATTCTCAGCTGCCTGTCACTGACGGGATGGACGTTGCTGCCTTCATTTCTCTTGCGTGTGGTGGGGAGTGCCAGTGCAGTCTCCCCCCAGTAACCCCAACCTGCTTAAGCCTGCCTTTGCCTGGTCTACAGGGCATCTATAGGGGTAACTGTCCATATGGGCCCTTCTGTTTGGTGAGCTATGGAGTGCTAACCCCAGCAAGGTGAAGGGTGTAGTAGTGCATTTCCACACCCAAACAAATGTTTCTATACAAGGAAAAAGGGTTTCAGTTTCACCTTAGAACGAAAAAGGAAAAAACCCTAGAAACTTCTTTGCTCTCCTGGCAGTAACTGGCTCAAGGCCAAGACAAAAATACTGATAGGTCTCTTTACCTGTTCCTCAGAAAAATACCTATCTGTTGGGCTGTTTGCCAAGAATCCCACCTAAATCGTTTGGTACTTATGGGAGAGCACAGAGCTTCTCGGGGCTTTTCAGGGTGTCCCAGCTGGTGCAAAGAGTCTCTTTGCACCATGCTCAGCTTTTGCTTTTGTTTCTGTATTGTTTGTTATTTTCTGTTTTTATTAAAACCTTTTTGTTTTTCCAAACACCTAATTATTTTTAAGCCTTTCTGAGAAGTGCAGGACACCCTCAGATTGATACATCTACTCCTGTCTCATTCCATTCTGGACTCGTGAAAATATGTATCAGCAGGGAATAGAGGGCACCTGTGTCTTCTACCAGCAAACCTTCTCTCCCCACCCTAGTAAGAAAGTCATGCCAATATAATTAAGGGTCTTATAATAAAATTTCTGTCAATATGTTTTGGTTTTTTTTTAATTTTAAAACCAAGTTCCCATGAGACAGAACCGAATGCCCCAGTTTAACTTATTTAAAGTGGTACAGCCTTGCTTTGGAGAAGCTCCTTTTCTTATTGCCAAACTGATGTTTTTCAGAAATGCTACACTTTAAAAATCATTCTAGAAAAGCAGACATGTTGTAATAAATATCACAGGGAAGACCTCTATGTACTCAGGAGACGAGCAATGCTTCTGGGGGAACCAGCACAAACTTAACTCACCTGTTGTGATACCTCCCTTAAGAAATATTGACTAGAACAGTGTGACAGCAGGGAAATACATACCTTTTTGTTATGTGAAGTTCTGCTGCACACCATATTACCCTGACCTTCTCAGGTTTTCTGTGTTTTGATTGCCTACTGTCCAATGCACCTCATTCCTCAAAGGTTAATGAGGCTAAACAAGAGACAAACAAAAAGGTCAGACAATGAAATGCTGATCTATTGACGAAGGCTACAGAATTCAAAAGTAATGCAGAACTCCAATACCATCATTCCAGCATTGCTGATACCACGCTAAACCAAACATGCACAGACATCTCCTTCAGCAAATTTTGCTGTGCATGGGGTAAGGAAGTGACCCTCTCTCTCATGTTCAAAAAGATGAATCAATGTTATTACACCCCAAGGGCTAAAGTTCCTATTTCAGCATAACTGTGCCATGAAGAAGAACGGGGAAGGAACTAGGGAATAAGTCAGGAAAATTACCTCTCTGACTAATTATGCATTCATTGGAGCAGGTACATGTGTGAGAGGACTGAGACCTGCCTCCCAGCTAACCATCTCACTTCTCCAGGCTTAGGTTTTTCACCAAGGCTGAGTAAGTGCCAGCTGTCACAGAAATTCTGCTGCTCAGAGGTCGTACAAGCGAGTGTGTTACAGCAGAATACTTTTGTCTTCCTGTCACCAAGGCTGAAAGTAGAAAACGGCAGAGAATCTGTCCCTCAGTCCAAATGACAAGCAAGAATTATGGCTAAGGAGAAATTTACTATGAGAACATTTTTCCATTGGAAAACTTTGATTGGTCAGGCACCCAACTTTTCATTGGAAATGGCACTTCAGTCAATAGGAAGGAATGTCTGATCAAAATGAGCAAGGAGAAAAAATATATTCCTTCACATCACTGTCTGTCTGAGCAGGGGTTTAAAGATGATTTTTTTTTTTTTAACAAGAGGAGAAAGGATTTCTTCAGCTTCAGAATTCAAGATACCTGGGGATCTGATTTGCTTCAGAAAACTGCAAATTTTTAACTTTCACAAATCCTGTAACAAGTCTGTTCTGGATGCTGGAAGCAAAATGAATACTGTTTTAAAATAATCTGCTTTGTTTGCCTAACACTGATCTCCAGCCGTTTAAACATGCTTTTTTTTTTCTTTAGTTCCATTTCTTTGACAACCAAGAGTTTAAAAGGAAGCAATAGTTTGCAAAACCCTTTCTGGATTCCTTCTTTAAGTAATAGTGATGCTGAAAAATCAATGGTACTACTGATAATTACCAACAAGTTGTAGGTCTATAGAATTAAACTAAAATGTCTAGAGAATCAGATTTGAAAGAGCAGTCTAAAACAATACATGCATCTGCAAGAATGATGTGGAGAGCTGATGTGGAAAAAATATTTTACCTTTGTGCTTGAAAACCTGCCCTTTACAGATAAATTAAAAAGTGTTAGAAGTTGCTTTGGCAGACAGCTTCAGCAATAAACCTAAAAATGTTAAGGAAAAAGAAAACAATAAAAGAAAAGGATTGGAAATGTATTTTTGCATAGTGAACTGGAATATGAATGATATAATAGAGTTGATTCCAGAAATTATAAAGCATAAAATAATACTGAAGACCTAAAAACACTGTCTCATGTTTTTAGCTCTCCACAAACCCTTTTTTCTTTGTTGCTTTTTGTAGGGATGGGAAGTGAGGCACCAGCACCTGTCACTAGACCACTAAACAAATAATGTGTCTTCCCTTTGCATGGGCCACTAGAAGGAAATTGCTGCCTGGTGCTCCTATTACTTCTCCCTTGACATAAATTATGAGCCACTTACAGTGATGTAAAAGGATAGATTTTTTTTCTTTGACTGGAATCTTACCTGCTGATTACTCTGGAGCTTTGATTAATGTTTCTGCCCCATTTTGTATGAAGGCTGGCAAACTAAATATAGTTGGTACTCAGTAACTGTGTCAGCACAGTGAACAATAATGAGCCGTGGCTGGAAACAACTGAAGGTTGGAAGTTGCTAATGGCATAAATGAGACCTGTTACAGACCTGCAGGCTGAGTGAGAATGGGAACTCCTCCATCCTCTGTCATGATGGTGATAGACCAAGCTGTTATATACTCAGAAATTTTGAGTATGGAATACTAAATACAGCATTCATTTAGTAGTTGAGGGATCTGTCTCTTAGTACTGGGAAGAACTTTTCTCAGGTATTTCTTTTGTGATAAATTATTAATGTCTGTTATATTGCCATGGAAAAAAAAGAAGAGAGATGCATGAGGCAGGGGCTGCCCTGGAGGCAGTAGCTGACACTGATTTTCATGTCTGGGGACCCCGGGCAGTGAAAATTCAGCCACATCCACAAGAAATTTTAAGCTTAAGGAATTTCTTACACTACTTTGCACAATCATGCAGAGACATCAGTTTCCATACCAAAGCTGGAGATTACAGCAGGAGGAACACAGCATAGGAAAGGGAGGGTGGAATATTGTTTTAATCAACTGTAAGCACAAAGGGTAAATTCAGAATGAATCATTGCAAATGTAAATTCCTCTTTTTGAAGAAAAATCTGGAAATGACTCATTATTAATATCTATTCAACTACAGTATTACTGGTACATTATTAAACCTATTGGGAGTAAATTAGCTTGGTTTTCTCCAGGATACCACCCCCTGAAATCTAAGTGATATTTCAAAGTCTGGAGCCGCAGGGCCAAACACTGCATTTCACTGTTTCCATGTGGCCAGAGATGGGTGCCTGAAAGTCCACCAAACAGTGCTCGAGGCTATGGACTCAGAGTTTACTGTCTAAGGAAAACCTCTGAGGAGTGGAGGAGGGAAGTGGAGCAGGAGGGACTGTGAAATGGCACCTGAGCCCTTTACAAGGACCCTGTTTAATCCAGCCCTCTGCTCGGCTGCTAGCTTTGGTTCACAAGTGAGTTTTCTTTGTGTTCAGATATTTCCTTTTCCACTTGTCATTTTTTATAAAATGTTACCTTTTGAACCAATAAAAACACACACAACCCCCTCTACCTATGTTTGCAGGAACGTAAATAAAGATTATAGTGACCATGTATGAAGCAATAGTTGGATGACACACAAGAAAATATTTTAAAAGATAAAAATACTGTTAAGATGGCTGAAAAGAATGTTTGAGATTGTATTACAAGGTTACTTGGCCAGGTTCAGACAAGAATATTTATTATTCCATAGGGTTTATGTACAAAATGGGCTGTAAGGATTATTTAGTATAAAATTTTGCATAACAGAAGTTAAAATGTTACAAGGCATTTACTGGGTGGGGGAAAAAAAAGTTATTTTCTGCAGTCATTGCAGGTTTCTTTTAGGCATCAATGATTGAATTTCCTAAATAGAATGTTCATCAATACTAAAAATAAGGCTATATTAATTAAGAAATAAATTACCGGGTTCTTGTTGTTTTGATTAAACATAATGAAAAATTGACTCGGTCAATGAGAAAATGAGAATGAGGTAAATTAACTACTTTCAGACAAATCTTAGGCATGTCTGTGTCTTTAGAGTGTTCAATGAGGCAAAAAGGCACATCTGACCCATCACCCTGGGCATGGCCCTCTTACTCTCTGTGCAAAGACTTTCTAGTTATGGTCTTTGCAATTGAGAATTAATTGACCTTAGTAAATTCTGCAGCTGCACAACAAATTCACTTTAACCACTTAAAGACCATTGGAGACCCTTTTTAATAAAGGTTGGTATGAACACTTATCCTGTTACAACTGGATTCTAACTCCTTTGTGGACAGCAAATTGGCAATTACTTTTGTAATGAGTTGATCTTGCCTAGATGCCAGGTGCACACCAATCTGCTCTATCACTCCTGCTTCTCAACAGGACAGGAGGAGAAAAATATGACAAAAATTTCATGGGTCGATATACTATGGTCTCTGCACTTCATCCTGCTCCTCCCATTGAATACAGTCCTTCATGAACTTCCCCAACATGGGTCATTCCCACAGGCTGCAGTTCTTCACAAACTGCTGCAGTGGGGGCCCCCTTCACAAGGTCCAGTCCCTCAGGAACAGGCTGTTCCAGCATGAATTCCCCTCAGGGTCACAAGTCCTGCCATCAAACCTTCTCCAACATGGACTCCTCTCTCCACAAGGTGACAGGTCCTGCCAGGAGCCTGCTCTGGCATGAGCTCTCCACGGAGGAACAGCCTAATCCTTCAGGCATCCAGCTTATCCAGTATGGGATCCTCCACAAGCCACATTTGGACCTCTGCTCCAAAATGGCCTTACGTGGACTGCAGGGGGACAGCCTGTTTTACCATGTCTTCACCACAGGTTGAAGGGGAATCTGCTCTGACACCTGGAGCACTTCCTGCCCCTCCTACATCACTGACCTTGGTGTCTGCACAGTTCTCGTTCTCATTTTTCACTCCTCTTCCTCAAGTGCTCTTGTGCAGCCCTTCTAAACCCCTTCCTAAATATGTTGTCACACCAATGTCACCAGTGGGCTCTGCTTTGGCCAGTTGCAGATCCCTCTTGCAGACAGTTGCCATTGGCTCTGTCTGACATGGGGGAAGCTTCTGGTGCCTTCTCACAGAAGCCATCTCTGCAGCCCTCCTGATACCAAAACCTCACCACATAAACCCAGAGCAATGTTTTCAAGCTATGATCAGTGACGGTCACTCATTCATGAAATGCCTGCCTCTGATTAAACTGATGATGGTTAACTTCCCATTTTAGTTATCCCCAAATTCATGACTCAAAGTTTGTTGTTATCTCAACTAGCAAAGAGTATTTATCACTCTGGGTCTTTTGAAAGGAGACTTCCTCTTCATTTCATAGAATCAGGTGATGCTGATTTCCTACAACACAAATGTGTAGCAGCCAAAAAAGCAAAGGATGCAAGTTGGGTTTTTTTTCCAATATATCACTATACTAAAAGGTATTCAAAATATATATTAAAGAAATGTAATTTCAGGGATACTTAGAACACTTGGAATACATTTGCATGTTAACAAATAAAATAATTGTTAATGAAAGATCTAGTGTATTCAAATCCTGCTTTTATAACAAAATGGTGTTTTTCAATTGAACCATAGAGTCTCAAGTTAAAGAACTGTCTCACTAAATCAGTTTTTGGCTCCATTGAGCTCATGGAGGTCTACTCCCCTCTCCTGAAGCCTGAACCACATGCAGCATTTCCCCTTGAAATTGTGTACCACTAGAATTGGGAACATTGCACACACCAGAGGACTGAACTTACCCTCATTCTAATGGCTTATCTAGGTCTTCTTATAAAGCTTTCATTTTAATTTAGCTTAAAGCAGTACAAATGCCATTAAGGAATCTATTTAAGTGTATACAAAGGGTATTTCATTTTAGTTTAAAATATGACTCAGACACCTGGTCAAACTGACATTGTTTAAGAGACCTTGTTGAAAACTTGGCTGTGGTACCCTGTCCACCCCACACTTGTAGCAAAATGAAGCAATGCCACTTTAATTTTGTTTAGCTGAGACTTAAGCAGACTTGTGTCTTGTCCTGTCTGTAGACTGCGTGAATGAGTAATTCTCATGGTCCAATGGATGCATGTTGGGCTAACTTGTATGCCTATTCCTCACATTAGTATGCAATCATCCTTTTGGATTGCTTTAATTAAATTGATTCTTAAATTACTCTGTTAAGAAAAATACATCCTTTGTGTTTCCATAGCAATGTGCTAACTGGTGTTTTTTCAGGGAGGGGAAAAAAATTTGAATTAAGATAAGAATGTGGCTATCACACAGAGAAAAACATTGCTTTTCTTTGCAATGTAACAGTTTCAAATAAACAAGCTCCTCTTCCTTCAGCAATAAAATCTCTCTTTGGAACAAGATACTACCAAATAATTTATGTTTTCATTAAATAGCTATTTAATTTTGGCCTGCTGATCTGTTAAATTTGTGGTTGCACATTTGGCATTGCTCTGTGGACTTTGAGAGAAGTATTACTTACAGCTGATAAAGAGCCAAGATATTTTATCATTTTTATAGAGATTTTTAGGTTCTTGCCACTTTCTATCAGCTAATTTCCTTTTTACTTCCTAGTTCTCAGAAATAATTATTTTTCTAATTGAAAAATAATTCCATTCAGAGATAAAAGCTTTTGAAACATCGAATTAATATCAAGCAAGGTAACACTGAAAATGGAACCAGTCCTACACACACACACACTAAAATAAGTCAATACAGCATTGAAGACCAATATAAAACTAAAAAGCAACAAAAAATTCCAAGAGAATTAAGATCTTTAATTGCATTAACTTCTCTCAAGCAAATTTCTTTGCATCTCAGCAGCTATTCCTAAATTCTGTCTTAAGCAAGTCTAGAGATTCTACACTAATCCAGGAAGCAAAGTAGTTTTTACCACTGCAGCCCATTAAAAATTATACATGCAGTGGGATTATTAGAAAGACTTCAAGCTACTGTTGTGAAATTATAACATCAGAAAATATGACAGCCAGAATATTATGTGAATTGTCTCCAGGTCAACAGTTGGTACCATGCTCGGTATATTCAGGCCTGTTTTTGAAGGAATCAGGGCTTCTCAGAAACTTGAAAGAATGACTGACTCAAAACATACCTTCACACCAATCACATTCATAAGGTGACTTCACTGCTCTTCCAATGCATGTATGAAAGAACTCTTGCCTATGTGTAGTTTTATAATACATGTAGGGGAGTTTTGGGGTTAACAATTATTATAATGATTATAATAATTATAAGAGCTGAATAAATTACACTGAGACACATATAATTACCCAAATATTAACAAGGATTTTCATTGCTAAATTAGCATCAAAGACACATTTGAACGGATGCCCCTTGATTAAGTCAGGAAGATTGTGATGCAGAGCGGGGGTCTGGTGGCTTTGCTGTCCTGGTGGCACAGCCCTGCTGCAGAGGGGTTCCCAGCACAGATCTCTCTCAGCTGGGCTCAACGTGAGCCTTTGGTTTGCCTTGAGAGAGCAGGGACAGCCCTGCCCTGCTGCCCAGCCAGGAGCTCCCACTGGCACTGGGGGCTGAGCAGTCACTGCTCACAGGGCACTCACTGGCACCGAGTGTGAAAACACATCAACACCTCTGAGAGACAGGAAATGAGATCTGGAGACTCTTTTCTTGAGCCTTGCAAACTTTATTAGGAAATACACGAATTCTTCAGCAATTTCAGAATTCAGAAAGGTTCTTTCTTTCTTCAGAAANTGCAAACTTTATTAGGAAATACACAAATTCTTCAGCAATTGGAATGGTTCTGTCTTTCTTTGGTTATTTTCTGGGAAATTATAATGTATCATAATTACAACATATTGTATATTCATGTTTTTATACCATAGATTGTAATATAAATGTAAAATATGCAATAAAAATGTCTATTTTCACATACTCTTTATCTTAAATTTTATCTTCATTTTTGTATTCTCCAATTATTCTTTTTCTTATTCTCTTTTTCTAACTACTCTTCTTCTTTGCTAACTACTTTTCTCTGCTTCTTCTATGTGTTTCTAAATTCTTATTTTTATTCCAATTACTCTTCTTCCTCTATGTATTTTTAAATCCTTATTCTTATTACTCTTCTTCTATTTTAAAATTCTTATTACTATTCTTCTTATATGTATCTTTAAATTATTCTTCTCTGTCTTCTTAGTCTTTATCTTTGTTGTCTTCATCTTCTTCGTCGTCATGGTCATCATCTTTTTCATTGTCTTCATCATCTTCTTTGTTGTCTTGGAGTGGTTTATGCTGAGTCTGTTCCAGGATTCTCTGCTTTATGTCCAAGACAGTGTTACTGTCTCTTCCAGGCCCGGGGCCGGGTGTGTGCAGGGCCAGGGAAGGGGGGAGCTTTGGGCTCTTTGGGTGGGCATTTTCCAAGCCTCACTGCCCAGGTGCTCTGTGGCTCCCAGCCCTGAAGGTGTCCAAGGAAAGCCTGGATGTGACAGTGCTCTGGGCTGTTGACAAGGTGGGCATTGGGCACAGGTTGGACTCCATGGTCCTGGAGGTCATTTCCAAGGTCATCTGCCTGTTATGCTGATAATAAATTATACAATAAATTAGGGGAGGGGAGGGGAGGGGAGGGGGAGGGAAAGGAGAAGGAGAAGGGGAAGGAAACCCAGAACTTTAAAATATATTTACTAAAAGTGCCACTGGGTGGTGGGAGGTTCACATTGTGTTTGAGCTGTTCACTTTAATGAGTTTCAGGTAATCTGGTGTTTCAGGCACGCATGCAGGTGTGACTTTGGCTTTTTGAGGTCATTGGGATGGTGAGGACATCATAGGCTTCTTTGTTTAACAATAGATTAAATATGATTGCAAAGGAGGTTTCACGAGTGAATGGGGGATTTCAGAAAAGACATTAGCTCCATCTAAGCACTTCTACATTCAAGGAGACTCTATGTCATTATTGACATTTATGAATAGTTTGAACAAAGCTCTTATAAATTCTGACATACTGGTATTAGTGGAGTGACTTATTCCTGCTGCTACAGGTCTTAAAAGTCTGGACTATTAATGAGAGAAAATGCAGTTAAGGAAAACATGACCTGAATTAGAAAAAGGCCAGGGCTGGGTAATAGAGTGCATGCTACCCTCTGTTATAATATGCTGCAAAAAAACCCCTATGAGAAAGGCTACTGGTAAATGCACAATTTTATTTAATAAACAGAAATACTACATATTTCAACAGTACCCTGCTCTGTTTTTTAACCATAGAGATCTTTTGTACAGATGGGAAAGCTGATCAGGAAGGACATGCCAAACAAGTCAGAAATTGAGTCACTTGCTTTTAGTCCCATGAGGATGTGACTAAAATAGCAGAATCTCACACAAATCAATTTATAACCTCAGAGACATAAAATGTACATTCACGCTGATTTTATTTGCATACACACAATTGCACACTCAGTAATGTTAAGAAGTGCAGTCAGACTTGATGATGCAGTTCCAAGGAGTGACTGGTTAATGAGAGATACCAGATTATTTTTCCTTGTAAACTGTAATCACTCCTCATGCTTTCATCCTCCTGCATTGTAGGGCTATGTGATCTGTGTGATCCATAGCAACCTGTATAAAATGAACCTTACAGTTTCCCAGTTTGCATTCCGTTCTTGGACTCATCTTAATAGTAATTTTTGCAGTCCTAGTGGACTTCTTTCTTTGAACAACATCTAACAATTCTGGCACAGAAGTTAGCTGAGACCAAGTCCTATTTTAGAGGCAGCAGGTGTGCCAGAGAGGTTTTTGGTTTTGTTTTTCTCTTCATTAGCATTAATCTTATACACAAGACAAGGAGCAGAGCTGCCAAAAAGCCACTGAATGCAGATATCTGCAGTTCAATGATTCCACTTTCCACATCAAAAAAAAAATATTCAAAATTGAACGGAGGAAACTATCTGCTAAAAGTGGGAAAATAAACTATCTAGCAATGCTGAACACAATGATACAGTCAAACTGAAACTACAAGCTCAATAATATTACTTAACAGTGTAGAAGAGAAATCTGCACATCTTTTAAATACAATTGATTGAATCACATAATTCATGATTAGAATTATCATGCTCTGTTGCAGAATGGAGCATTGTGAATAGTTTCAGATAGACAACAAAATTCAGTCTCAGCTGTGAGTCTGGAGCCATATAACCAAGGAGTCAGTGAACCTAAGTCCATAAAATATAGAAAAGCAGAACAAGGCAAAAAATGGCTGATGAAAGGCCAGGAGAGATTGAAACATTAGGACAGATAGTAGATTTTGAGGTGTCATATTGCTAAGGGTAAGATTTTCCCCAAAAGCAAAAGCATTTAGCAGAAATAATTAGGGAATGGTATTAATTCCCATTTTCTTCAGGAGTACAGCAGCCAGTTTCTCAAACTGAAGGCCAAACAAACTGAGAATGAAACAGGGAAAATTCAAATAAGCTGTTTGGGTTACCTTTGACACCTTCTCTACACAGTTTTAGTGAAGGTCTCAGAAGATCCTATATAGAACATACTGTAGAAAACTCAAATTAAGATTTCTTCCAGAGGAAGAGCTCAGACAGGAGTGTTTTTGCTCTGTGAATGATTATCATAACTAGTTAAAATTGCATCAAATCTTTCTTCATTTATTCTTTGAAAGGTTTCCAGTTCTCCTATGAGCAGAGGTTCATGGAGGTGATTTCAGCAGTAGGCTTCTGTACTTTGATCAGTCTATCATAACAACTAATGAATACACTGAGATTTGTATAGCACTAATTATGATCTTTCTGAATTAAGTCTACTGAAGTTCTTCATTCAAGCACTAGTAAGTCCAATTATTCTTCTATCATATCAAGCTGCACACCTAGACAAGTTTGATGTCCTTTGACAAGTCGTCTTGTTATTCAATGCAACTTTAATTTAGCAACAATGACCTAAATATCCAATTTTACAGAAATCGTAGTAGCTCTTTGTAGACAGTGTACTGATTTTCTACTCTGCAGCTCTCAGGTGGATAGTTCTTGCAGATATAACTTCATTAATTCTCAGTAAATTATGCTGAGCTTATCATAGAGCAAACCTTCAGTGACTTGTCTTCATACCAAGAAGCAGAAAAAGTCTGAAATTTTTACTTAATTTCTCTTGCAGTAACAGGGGTTCAAGCTCACTTATGTTGATATTGGAATGAAAGGATCATCAAATATCTCTTGAAAGCTAAAATGCTCAAACTGAGTACACTTCTACTGCAATATTTCCTTAGTGTGGATGTCCCTGACATAGCAAAATATGCTGTGTCAATTAAAATTGCCATGCAAAAGCCATTTGTGTACTTTGTATCTGACTAATAAAAAGGGGAGGAGGGAAAGGGGAGACAGGAAGGCAGAATTCAGATGAATTTAATCTATCCAATCTCCCTTCACTCATTTACTCATTTGCTCAACTTTTTTTTTATGTCTGAAGATATTTTTTCCAGAAATTTAAACATTCTGTGCTGGTTTCTCCACATCATCCTCTCTAGTAAAGGCTGTACACTACACCTGCCCACCTTTACTCATAGCAGCACTTCCATTAACAGCTTTCTGTTCGCATGAGAAGTGAACAAAAATCAAAGTAAAGCTGTTTTAGGAGAATGATGACCCTTCCATTTCTCACAGCATGCAGCCACACTAAGTTAAACGGGCATGGAAGTCTGTTTGCCTTCAGGCTGGTGTTTCTGCAAAACATCACTTCCAGTAGGACTTCCAGTTCCATGAACAGACCAACCATCTTCTTTACAGCATACAAATTAACAATTTATTTCCAGGATGGTTGTCTGAAGAAGCTCTGGTTTTTCATTTTGTATGGCAAGTGATTTTTTTACCAGTCACATTTTAAAGGTGTTTATAGCAAATAGCACTAAATACTCATCAGCAAATCAGAGTAAAACCCACACAGACACTGCAAACCACAGTTTTTCATCAAAGCTCAGCACGTGTCTGTCAAGGCTGCAAAATTCTGAAGTTTACAACAACTGTCAAGACTGTCAGAGTGCATGAAAGAGGGATGGGCTCTACAGGCAGAAAAAAATCAAAGCTACTGAACTTCCAGTAAATTTCCCAACAGACCAACAGAGATAGTGGATATAGATTTTTCTTTCCATATGCATAGAAGAACAGACTGAATAAAAAGGAAAAGACTCTTGATCTGTTTTAGACAGGTATATGTTGCTTATCTAAATAAAAACTTTGTTTGAGAATGTAAATGAAGAAAAAATATCAATGCATAAAACTGAAAGAGATACTGATATGAGAATGAGCATTTTCCTAAACTGATTTTCATAGGCTCCAAGATAGATTTGTTCTGTTTTTAAAAAGCTGCTATTTACAGTTCCCAAGATTAACCTGTAAGCAATCAATCAAATAACCCTCTATCACTCTGACACAAAACCAGATTTGGGACTAGTAATCCTTTGAATAAGGAGATATCCGCATTTGGAAGTATGCAAGAGTTCTAATAAAGATTTCCACTTGACTTAGTGCATTGTTCCTAATTCTTTGCTGAAAATTCCTTTCACTGCAGAAATAGTGATAGTGTCTCTATTTGTTGGGTTCCAACTATATCTGGTGCTAAATGGTGTTCATTTCAACAAACAAATCTACTGTAGCTGAATCTTTTGCCCAGTTTTTGGAGCTGTATTTACACAGGAACAACTGTGCATATTGCTACAACATGCTCCTTTCCATCACTGATTGCTTCGTTTTATAGCCTGGCAGTTAATATATGGATTTTTATGATATATGGATTTTTCAACAGAAGTTATAGAAGATTGCTGGCACATGATGTGCACATGCACACTACCTCTCTATCTGTGCATTTTATGATCATTCTTTCCCCTGAGGACTGTGGGCAGAGCAACTATTGCAGGAGCCATAATTCTAATTAGTTTTAGATGGGGATACTTTTGTTCCTCTTCCAAGTCATACATCAAGCTTCTCTTTATTAAATTTGCCTTTGCTAGTTGACACAGGCAGGGATGCTGCAGAAGCTTCAGAACAGAATCAAACTCCCTGGCTCTTCCTTAAAAGCTTAAAGCTTTTGGAGTTCACCAATCTGTACTGCACTTAGCAAGTGGTCATTTGCATCTTAAGGAAGCCCATTAAACAGATAATAAAAATAATATGTTAGTTAAAAGACCATATTATCATTGTGGCCTAGTATTGGATCTTTAGAAAAGAAAGGGGGGGGACACAGTTTCTGGTTTTTACACACTATTTCTGTATTCATCAAAATTATTTTGTTTTTTAAAAAACACTGAATGCCATCAGAATTTCCAGTTCTTAAGGCTTATACCATATCCTCAGTATCTTAATGGAAACAGAAATTCCTTTTTCAGCTTTCACCTAAAACTATACCTTTTAGTCCTACTAGCCAACATGCAAGTTTTATGAAGGAAGAAAATACATTCCTCACTTATCTCACTCTTTTCACAAAACATAATAATACGGTGTCTCATTTATAATTTGGGACTATTCTATATAAACAGCTTGTATATTATAGACAAAAAAAATTTAAAATAAATGCTTTAATGTATTTTTTATCAAAAAACCCCCCATTTTTAATTTTTTTTTTAATCAAAAAAATACCATTCCCCATGGTATCAGAAACAATTACACGCACAGCAGAAAGAAATCATGTATGTCACTTGTGGAACTAAAAGATGCAGATGTTCTTCTGCACCAGATAGATTGCTCTATTGCATTTTCATTTTTCCTATTGGTGCTATACCTCAAACTAAATTAGCAATTTGTAGGACAAAGAAAAAAAAACAAACAACAACAACAAGAAACACCCCCAGAAAAGAAAAGAAAAGAAAAGAAAAGAAAAGAAAAGAAAAGAAAAGAAAAGAAAAGAAAAGAAAACAAAACAAAACAAAACAAAACAAAACAAAACAAAACAAAACAAAACAAAACAAAACAAAACAAAACACCAACCAAATAAAACCCAGAGGTGAAATTTTGCTTCCTACTGCTCTGTAAGTTCCAAAGGCCATTTGTAGGACACCTTTCTCCTCAGACAACAAAAGAAGATAAATTTAGAGTGTAAGGATTTATGAAAGCCTGAATATAGCTTTCAAAACCAAAATCATCAGATAACTATTACAAAATGAGGAGTGTCTAGAGTTTTAATTGAAACTAAGGTGCATCCTGGGTGCCCTAAAGCTTTGAAAGCCATCCAAATTGTGTCCAGTTCCTTGAAAAAGTTATTTTGTAATTAAGGCATCAAATCCTTACACTATTTTATACTCTAGCACAAAGCTGAAACCATTTTCTCTCAGCTTCCATGATTTTTTTTCTATACAATAGTTAAAAAAGGGACTCGGGTCACAAGTTGTGACTACTGAGATGAAAATAGACATAAAAGTTATGTGGGGCACAACCCCAGCCAAAGGAAACTGCTAACTTCTGCAGCAAGCTTTTATCCAAAGAGGAAAAAACAATGATGTCTATGCCTCAGAAGTGGAATTATCTGACATGTTCCTCTTTAGATTCCAGAAAACACTGGAACATGGAAAACTTGAAGATGTGATGGCACAGAAAAAAAATAAGCATGAAGGGAACAGACAAGTTTTATGATGCTAATGCTATTGTGCTAGTTATATCAGCTTCTCCATCATTACAAATGATATGTTTTTAATTATTGCACTACACCTCACTCAGCACTTTTAAAATTGAAATTACATGGAGTGGAAAGCTCTGAGTAATGTAGTGTTCCTCTAACAACTCTTCTGATACTTTACAAGATATGCATCTGTGCTACTAGAAAAAAAAAAACCAAAATAAACACATCAGCTCCTTCCATCTTTACATTTTAATGGTGAACTGTTTATTTTTTTATGGGTGGGCTACATAAAAATCACACCTGAGTTTTATAAAATGGCAGGTATACATCATATACCTGTGAAACATCTCAGGTATGTTGATGAATTACTTAGGAGAACACCTCGAACAAAGCTGGATGATGAATGTAAGGAATTTCTATGTTTTCCATATAAAAATCATGAAAGACTCTATAATATATTAATCATCAAAGAGGCCAAACTATTGCAGTCTTGAATATAGTTGTTTGTTAGCAACATAGAAAAACAGTGGCAGCAAAGGTAAACATGCACCAAAACAAGCAAAAAAAAACCCCTGTACATGTTGTGGAAAAGAAGTTGTAACTTCATGTAAAATAACACAAGTGAATGAAAACTCTATTTGCATATTGAAGCTGATCTAAACGGGGCTACTAGAACACCATACCAGGGAAATTTTTCTCTATTATTCCCTTTACCTCCACTTCAGTCAAGGCTCTCTTAGAAAATTAGACTTCTAAAATGTAGCTTAAGCATTTGCCCTTATAGAAGGATTATACAAATCTCACCAGATCCATCCTACAGGGCTGAGCTCCACCCAGGAAGAGTTACTGCTATTTGTGGCAGAAGAAGCCTTGTGAACATGAGTGATTCCTAGCAAGACTAGCAGTCAGTCGGTGGTGGTGGAGGGCAATGGGGACAAGCAGCAGGTCTCTGCAGGAGCTCTATTCCCACCAAGGACAACGCACAGTAAAAGGCAGAGCCTCCAACCATTGCTCTCAAAACCACAGCACATCACTGCTGGCAAGATGATGAGAAAGGGAGGTGATGAATTTTTGGCATTATAGACTTTATAGTCCCTTTATAAAGACTCAGTTTATGTCAGGCACACATTGATATAGACTGAGTTGTCAGCTAAGGGTTTGTCATTGAATATCAATCATACCATGCACAGTTTGTGGCCTGTGCCCTTTCTTCTCATATAGAAATGACTGTCTGAAGAGAAAATTGTAAACTTGTGTTAGTTTCTCTTGTGTGGCTTCTGATCCACTCTTTTGACATCTAAGTCTGGGAGCAGCAAAGAGAAAGCTTCAAAGAGCCAAGGATCTACAGATGTAGGGCACTTCAGCTGCTACCTGTGGAGCCCCAGACAGCTCTGTATGTTCCCGTGGTCGCTTCTCCACATCTGCTTTCATTCCTAGTTGAAACAGATCTTGTGGTAGCTGAAGTCTGCCTTAGTGCACCCTGGGCATTACAGTTTTTCTTTGCTGCTGGCAGAGGTGGGCAGCCAGAGCAGCTCTCTGGGATGCAGCTCAACGTGAGCCCCAGTGAGGGAGCTGGGAGGTGTCAGACTAGGAAGATGCTTTGCAAAGCCAACACACTCATTTTGCAAATGAGAAACAGACCAAAAGCCATGGCATCCTCTGCAGCAACAGTACAACATGCTGTTCTAGGACACTGAGGAGCTAAGCAGGCTTTTGCTGAGAACAATCAGTTTGAGGAGCCACCCTTCCTGCTGACTTTCCTATGGAGCCTGTGAAGTCAACACAGCTAAAAACATGAACTGTCCTAGAGCCTCAGCTCTACAATTGCTGTTCCTAAGTGTTCTGTTCTGTATTGTAGTCTATAAGGAATGAATAAAGATGTTTTCAGCTACGCATTTTTGCTTAAAACTAACCATAAAATGAATAGAACAAATAAATAAATTTTTCCAATGTAAAGCAATAGCACCTCTGGTTAACTTCACTCCCTAGTCTCCCGTGTTGCCTAACCAGTTAAGCAGTAGTTAAGCACTAACTAGTTAAGTATAGAAGCAAATAGTTTAAATTGTGCCTTGCCACCTTCACATTTCAAACATGAGCTGTGTCTCCAGTTACTGAAGGGTATCTGAGAGTATGTAAAATCCAGAGTTAATACTCCATCTCGTGGCAGATCATTATGTTCCCTGCAGACAAAAATACAAAATCATGACTGTATAATTTCATTAAGACTGTTGTATAATTCTGTTAAGGCTAAAAATATAAAAATAGACACCTTTCCCCAGAATTAGAGTAGAAATATCTGCACATATATGTGTGATGGTAGAAAGCAACTGCAGTTTGAAATCCTCAGTTTGCAGTAAAACTTCTGCCTACCAAAAAAACCCAATCCCCAAAACACCACCACCACCAAAAACAAGAATTTAAAAAAAAACCCAAATCCCATAACAAACAGAAAATAATAATCAAATTAACAATAAATTAGAATTCATGGAATACAAAAACTCAGCACATTGTTTCCTGATATAAATTCTTCACAGATTTCATAGAAAATACAGCATAATAGAATAACAGGATGAGTTAATTTGACTTCTTGTGTGTTATAGATCTGTAAGCATTGATCAAATATTCAAAAACATACACAAAATATTGTATCCTTCCAAAGTAAAATCTACGTTCCAAGAAAAGAACGTGTTGCCACCTTAATTCTCCAGAGATGCACTTATTTATCTAACCTCTGATCCACACATAAATAAAATCAATCCCCAAACTGTTCTCTGGTTCATTTGCAAAAGCAGCACTGTCAAGCAGCTAGAAGCCCTTGAAATTAGTTGGATCATATCAATATCAAATTATAATACTGAATCAAGTCAAGTAAATAGAAAGTCAAAGAACCCAAAAACCCTAACAGCAGTGCAGTTGAATACTGGGAACATGGCACCAAATTATCCTTTTCCTGACAACCATGTGAGCAGACAGTGACAGTTCTGAAAAGTCCTGGAAAAAATCAACAGTCGAAAAATACTGTCCTGAAACTATTACATATATGGAGGTGGTACTCTTAAGGGCTCAAAGAGATAATGTTCTTTGTAGGTCCACATTCCTATAATCCCTCAGTTCTCAAAGAAATCATAATTTTCCTTCAAGAACTTCTGTTGCATCTCCACAAAGAGCTTTAGGAGATATCACAGGTAGTAAACAACAAAAATAATTTATCTTATATGTCACGATATCCATTGTGGGAACACATTAGGACACTTCTGTGTTATTGGGGCCTCCTCTGCGTGATCAGATTGGAGCATATTTTGGGTTCTCTGCAGAGGGCTCCAGTCATATACTGACTCCATATCAGCATAAAATTAACAAACACTGGCCCCTCCTCCAAACACTTTTTCCATGGAAAGGAACTATAATTTAGCAGATTAGATGGAATCACAGAATTGATCAAGTTGGAAGGGACCATAGTGGGCTATCTGATCCCTGCTCAACCTTGAGCTAAGTGGAAAAAGTGAGTTTATAGGCAGCCTGAATGCTTGCCAGCCTTCTGCCTCTGCTTCTGAGCACAGCTAGGAGCTTTATCAGAGAAAACATCCATGTTTCAAAGAGAGAAATCTATTATTAAATACCCACACACTGGCAAACAATGCTGAAGAACCCATCACACTATTGATGCCACTAGTTAACTTCTCACAACGTAGATTTATTTTCAGAATAATACCAAACTGAGGAATTTACTGAAAGTCTGCTACATTACCTGGACATCCATTTTCCTGAACAATGCTGTTGGACTCAGATCACAAGAGGCACAGGGGCTGCACTCACAGATCACCTCTCCCTTGCCCATGGTGGAACACACAACCACAATTCACCACTGCTGCTTGTACCAGACAATTGGTTAAATGCTTTAGAGGTAAAAAGTATTGGTGAATAATCATTGAAACTGAACTAAAGCTTGACTATTTGGACTTTAATTTTCAAGATCTTTCTTAAGGAAAGTACTAAGTCAACAGAAATGCATATGAAAGTCATCCAAATGTCATTACATTAAATTTGAGGGACAGCATATCCCAGATCATTCCCACCCCAAGCGTTGCTGCTTAACTTTTGATAGAAGAAGAAGGATCAAGACTGACAAGCAGAAAGAAAAACATTTTCCTTTTTTTTTCCCTCCAATATCACTCAATGGACAACTTCAAAGTTAAGATTCCTTGTAAGACTTTACTAGCTTGTATTCCCACTATAGCTATGGTCATCTGCCTCTGGGTAGAAAGCTGGCTTTTTCGGGACATACAGTTGTGTTTCAGACACTCGTGTTCTTCAGTTACAATCATCACAGCTAAGAACATCCAAAAGCAGCAGCCAGACCTAAATACTGTAGCTGTTTACTGTCAGAGGTCACCATGAATACTCCAGGCTACCACCTCGCTGTGTACACTGTCTCAGAAAAATAGTGAGATGCAAGAGCTGTTTTCTGATATGCAGTCTTCAGTGGTATCGAATTTGCTTGATCCCCAGAATGGGCGCTGAAACATTGATTAAAAATTGTTAGAATGTCCACCAAGAGCCAGTTTTATTTTTAACACTATATTTATGCCAGGAAACTCATATGAAAATCCAACAATGACATTTATAACAGAGACAAGGAGAATGCTTTATGACCTGTTTGTGATTAAAGCCTCTCAGATACCAAACACTTGGATAAAACCATAAAGTAATATACAAATCACTATTTACTCAGGACATTGTAGCCAGCATGACCAACTTAACACATTCTTGCCCTTGTGGTAAGCAATATTAGTGAATTTTAATAAACAATATATTTTTGCCACTTAATATTATTCTAGGACACAATGGGTAAAAATAGAATCAAAGGTAATAACCAATCATTTGTCTCAAAGTCATTATTACCTCTTAGTAAATGCCTTAGCCTCAGCTGACAGACTTACAAAAGCCCATGAAGAAAACAAAAACCAAGAAGACAAATAACTGAAAGAGCTTTAAAATCAATGGTCTCCAAGAAAATCATGGCTCTGTTTATGTAAAAGATTCCTGAGGTGGAGTGGGGTGGGAGAAGCTAATTTAGATTTAGGAAAACAAGAACATTTCTAGACCTTAAGGAAGAATGTTTACATTATTAGGTTTTAAAATCATCAGGATCAGACTGTACAGGCAAATATTATTAAATAGAGAGTTAAATATGATTTTTTCTGATAAAATATGTTTAAAGATAACCATAGAAATATTTTCAGTAATGTAAGCAATCTATCACCACTATTTTATCTGCTATGATCTTGCTTCTACAGACAGCACATTTTTTAACTTAACTGAAAGAAAATTAAAACAGCTTCAAATTACATTCTGACTAACTGAATGCCCCTTCCTGTGTTAATTAGATATGGTGTTATTCACTTCATGCTCCCTTACTCAACAGCTGATGTTTACAGCCATGAAGCACATCATGTGTCAGTGTAGGTGCAGCAATTTCTTCTCTATTCATAATCTGCAATGTCATCAGGGTGAAAAAGGTGCCATAAACATCAAATTACAATGGATATTTTTCATTTGGATAAGTTAGTGTCTCTGGACTTCATAAAGTTCTCTGTATATGCTGAAACCTCCCCACCAACACCCAATCCCAGAGACATTGCTCTGCTCAAAGTGTGGCCAGACACGTCACCTTCTGTGGCGTTATCTGGAGACTTCCCACTGGAGACAATACAGGTACAATTTATACAGCAAAGGACAATGAAAAATAGCATAAAATATGAATATGGAGAGGAGTCAGAGGGAACTAGTTTTCCTTTTGCATCGTGGGATAAAGTAATTCCTAAAAAGAAACGAAAAACCCAAATTGTTTCCTCTGTCCTTCCATTTGAAGGATCAGCTACTACAGATGTGAAAATGTGGTGCTCAAGACAGTTGGCTGGTGGATGTATTAATGAAAAATGCTAATCTGGCTACACGAGTGTTGTGTCACCTTTGTAGAGGTAATACAAGCTACATTTCTACTGGACATTCCTCTTTACAATATTCTGGGATTTATCAAAAATCTAGAGAGGAAAGAGGTTCCAAGGTCCTGCCCCACTGATAGCTGTCCATTGCCCAAAAAATTACTTCTAGTATACTAATTGACTACACATATTTTGCAGTCTAGTTGTACAAACCACTTCAATTAAAAATATTGAAGTTCTGATGTTATAGAGTATTTATTATTGAAACAATAGGAGGAGGAAGTTTAGCTTATTATCTGAAACATTAATGAACTTTTCCCTGGTGATCCTGTCCGTTTCTGCTGATGCTTTAGCATAGACATTGACAAATAGGAGAACAATCAGAAAATTAGCCTGTATTTGGGAAAACAATTTTAGATTGAGACCTTTCTAAAAAGTCTATTTAATGTGATTTAAGGCAGTTCAAAATCAAGGGTAAACTATCTGATGTAATGTTTGACAGCAGAAAGCTTTCTATGCTAGTCAAATTCCTCCACCTTCCAAAAAAATCAACAGAGAAGATAAGCATGTCAGCATTTCCTCAGTCATGTTTGTGAACCAAGATTATTAAAAAAGAGTAAAGAGGTAGGAAGAGAATGCAGTATGAGTTTGAGTAGAAGGGGATAGATGAGAGGTGGATTGCTGGTTTTCACATGCTAATATAGAATGATTAATAACTATTAATTTGATACTAAATTTCTGCTTCTCTGATTATAATAATTGTAGTATTTCACCCAAGAGAGAACAAAATTTTTTATCATCTCCAGTACTCATAAGTCTTCATCCTTTCTCAAACTTCAGTTAAATCTCTAATTTGACCTATTCTCTTTTAAAATGGTTGTACAGGATACGTCACATAACACAGGGCATGGGAATTTTTATCCCATCTTCTCTGTGACCTTCCCACAGCTTTTTCCAGCAAGCTTTTCTTTCTCCTGCCTATTCAAGAAATGTCTGTACTTTATCCACCTTCTGGGTTTCTTCAGCTCCGTATGAGGCCTGAAGCTCATCCCAACTCTGTTACTGGGGACAGCTTTAACCAAGGAGCATCAAAGACACTCAGGACTGTAGAAAAGGAGAGTAGTAGGCACTGTCTTCAAAAGTTTTAAAAGTGAAATCCAGAGAGTCAAACATTGCTGGTCATGACCTGCTTTTCATATGTTTTTTCATGGACACTTTAATAAACTTGGTGGAAACACTCTGGAAAGCAGGATAACTTTAAAAGACCCAAAGGTTGTGGAAACTGGAGGAGCCTAGGAAGGAAAAGACACTTACTATTTGTTCAAGTCTCCGTCTCCTTCCCTGGTATCTGCTACATTTCCTAACGATAAAGAGGATGCTTGGAAGCAATTTTTGGTCAGATTCCATTCAGCCAAATTTAGGTAGGATCAAGGAAAATACAATATAAAGAAAGGGAGAGAGATTAAAATAAAATACACAGATATTTCTACAATGGCCTGACTTACCCATTTTTTATCAGTTTCTTTGACTATCTTTTCTCTTGCATCCTTAATGCTAAATGAGTCCCATACCAGCTAATCTATTCCCTTTTTGATTTCTGAGTGCTTTCATGAGCGCTCACTTGAGAGAAGGGTGCAGCCCAGGGCAGGAGTGAACCAGCTGTCGCTGTCCTCAGAAGGAGCTGATGTAGGCCAAGCTGCAGCGGCCGTGCCGAGCCCACACCATGCCACATCCATTATTGTCATTGAAAGGGAACAGAGCTTCAGGACCTGCACTCCACCAAGTGGCCACATTTTCTTTTTGTTGATTCTTTTCCCTTTTGGTTCTCATTAATGATCAAGACAAGTCCATGCAAAATGACAGCACACAACTGAGAATCAACAGTGCTGTTTGTCATGGGGCAAAGGCGTGTGTTTGTGCTCCTATAGTTGTGTAGCTATACCATGGAGAAAATACGAGTTGTTCCTAATCAGTTCCTCATCTGTTCCCAATTAGAAAAGCATACCTTTATGCAGTTCCAAACTTCATGCTTGAAAGAGTGGAATATGTAAAAGTCATGGTAGAAAAGTCAGTTCTCTTGTGCTCAATGCTATACGAAATTCCTCTTTCTCAAGACACTTCCTGACTCAACATTTAGGATTATTATGATACTACAATGTTATTTCATAAAGATAATTTTACATATAAGCAATTAAACAATTAATCACAAGCATATACCTTATTATAGAAAGAGTTCTGTCCTTAGAGATGTTTTTGTCATTTATTTTCTAAAACCTATTTTCAAAAGCATAGAGGTTTCAGAAACCATTATCCTATACACTTGTCAAATTTAAGAGGATATCAATGGCCCAGGAACTGACTCTTAAAAGATTTTTTTTTTCCTTATGGCTTCTTGGAAAAAAAACAAACAAAAATATAAAATAAAAAAGATTTTTATCCCTATCAACTTCCAAATTTTATCATAACTGTGGCAACACTTCAAGAGTTAGGGAATCAAGCATGAATTATAGTGAATTTAACTTAAAAAGAAAAAGAATAAAATTCTGTTCCTTTATTAAAGGTGACAAAATACAATCAGCTGAAAAGGATCAAAAAAAAAAAAAATCACGGCACAGGTTAAAGGTATAAATGGAATATCCACTAAGTAAGAGTGAGGAAAATAAAATCCACATGTCTGAGGATGATTTAGCTGATTTGGGAAAAATTATTTTAAAAAAGGACTCTTTGAATTCTTGCACTAATGAACTTAGACTAAATTTTGATCTGAAAAACAGGATTTTTTTTTTCCATTTCCACCTTCATTTTTCACTTTATTGACCTTTACCACTTCTGTGTTGTAGATGGTATTTTTAAAATGTCCTAGAAGAATTCAAGAAAATTCAAGAGCAGCTTCTATTCTGGTCTTTTGAGGCAGACTGCTCCTCTCCTCCCTTTAAGAAAAGATAGAGTCCTAACAAGGTCTCCATGAAATGTCTTATTAAATATTCATAAAGATTTTGGCTTTAATTAAAAAGAACACATTTTGGGGTCTTGACCTATCCCAGTTTGAGAATCACCTTTGAGATTTTTCTTGTCATTATCACACATCCTTTTAATTAGTAGGTGGACAATGATATGACCAACAGTATTTTAGCAAAGATGTACTAAAAAATGTTTCCACTAATTTGATGTAAAGCCCATGAGAGGAATTCAGCTATTTGCAAAGTAGGCACATCATGGCAGTGCTGAGAAGGAAAGTCCTTACTCTACTTCTTCATTTCTAAAGCAAGAAATCCCTCTGTAATAACAAAAGGTGAAAAAAATGCTTCTATTAAAGTACACTGAATGAAAACAAAGAAATAATATGCTAAAGACTGACTTATAAAAGCTAAGTGAAGTTAGCAAGGCTGACAGCTTCATACAAGAAAATTGCCCCATCACTACCAAAATCTGAGGGAAAGGAGAGCATAAATGAGCAGTAGGTCCTCTTTAAGACAGGGTGAGACAATTGGCTTCTCATCTAATGCAGCCTAACATTTTGAGCACTGTCAACACTGAATTCAGACCTGCATTCCAACCTACTTTTCATATGGATAGGATGTTTTTAAACCAAAAGCATGGGTATCAATTATTATCAGAAACTCCATCCAGCACATCAGGAGATACACCTGCACAGCCAAAGAAACATCCTCTTTAGCTAAAGCACCTGCAGGCTACCCTCCTTTTCTTTCTTTAAAAATAAGATGCATTTTTGGCATCAAATACAGAGACAGAGCATATATGAGGGCTGTGCAAAAATTCACATAAGCAGTTACAGGTTTAGTACTGTGACAGTCCAGTTCACAATAAATGAAGATACTAGAGGTATAAAAACTGGTAGAAAATATTTTATTTTTGTAAAAATTGTTTAATGACAGGAATAAAGCCACCTAATTGACATTCTGCACCCAAGTATTTCCCCTGCAAGCCAGTTGTCAGACAACAGACATTTATTAATTTTCTCTGCATGATAAACTTCCTTTTAAGCAAAAAATGGGTTTTTAGTAAGAAAACGTAAGGACTTTTTATTAAAACAAAACTCTATTTTCATTTCAAAGTATAAACACTGGCATAGAAACCCATGAAATGCCTTTAGACCCCTTTGAACTTTCTACTTTCTCTCTATTGCTGAAGATAGTATCCAGAGACTGTGATAATGCAAAGATCTTGTTCCAAATGGCAGACAGGCAGAGCAATATGCAAACAGGATTAGTGGCAGAATGCTACCATTATTCTCCAGAAAAAGTACAAACATCTAATTTATTACCTCATTATCTAGCTAGGGAAAAGCTTTCCATTTAATAACTTCAGCACAGAAACATAAAAACATCTATGCCAAAAGCTGAAAATATAAATCTGAGTGTCTTTTTGCTGCATGCTTCTGTACAAGAATTTTTCTAGGAATGTAAACCAAATATCTACCAGTACTTCATTTTTTGTAAAGGAAGAAACTCTGCAGTAGATTTACAAATAATCCAAGAAGTGCAGGCCAAATTAATCCATCCACTCATTGTCCCATAACCCTTTGATTTCTAGGGAAGAATATAAGAAGTCTTAACTGGCTGATCAGACTGGTCCCTCTGTATTGCCCTTTTACATTTCCAGTATCAGTAGAGAAACTATCATACAGAAAGGTAAATTTTATGTATTAATTCCCATATTTTCTTAGACATAGTGTATATTTATTTTAAACTACTTAAGAAATTATTAAATGGGTGAAATTGAAATATTGCCAGACTACCCTTAAATTCAATGAAAATGTTTATAGATTCTGCTGCAGAATTTAAAAAGCCTGTATTCAAAAATTTTAATTCCTGATTTAATAAAATCTTGCCAACACCCAATCCCAAGCTTCTGCTTTGCTAGGAGCCAATGGAACACAATAGGTGGACAAGTTAAAGCAGAAGACAAAACAGGTGGTCTCACTGCTGAATTTACCAGTGTTCTGTACAAACACCAAGCTGTTCAGATAAATATTTATGGCATATTGACCAATGGGATCAAAGATGTAAATTTATCTGTTGAAAATCTTTTTCAGAATGAATGTTAGAATCCTTCAAAACTACAAGCTGTGAAATACACAATAAAGACACAATAACAAGAAATTATCACAAATTATTGCATAAGAAATATTAGTTGTAGAAAGGGTAATTGCAAAATTTTCCACGATGCGGTACATTATCAGTATGACACTGAGGGTAGGTCTGAAAACACTGAAGCTGTCAACAAGGGGTAAAAGAGTATTCTTGTGTGCTACCTGAAACGTAAGAGCCTTAGGTGGTAGAGTATTTCACAATGAGACTCTTAACAGAAACTGATACCAGCCCCAGAGCAGAGTGCAGGAAAAACACAAAGGAAAGCTGACCAAACAATGCTTTGGTGCCTTGGAGTATTGTGTAAATTACAGCAAGCAGATTTAGGCATTCCATTTAGAAAAAGAAATAGAAAGCTCATGCTTGCACAAGAGAAAATGTACTGGAGAAAAATCGTTTAAAGAGATTAAAATAAAAGCAAATATGAAGTACATATCTACAAAGAAAATGTATGAAAAGGAAAATGTAGATGCAGATAGTGTGATCAGACTGCAATTTAAGTTCATATTTGGACACGTTTCGCCTGCTGCAGTTACCCTTTCATACAATGTTTGAAGTGAAAGAAAGAAATTTAAATGTGGGAAATCAATTCTAACCATGTAGCTCAGGGAAGAGTTCTTTAAGAGCAACCTTATTCATCTTCAGACAGAACACAGCCCTTGAATTCAGAAGGATTTCCTGAGCTGTGCTGGTTTCCCACTGACTTCAGTAGAAGGATTTGATGTGAAGCCTTGCAAGTGCCCTCCAGGTCCTGCCCACATCCCCACCATCCACGGACTCGAGGCCATGAGCACCTGGCTGCTGTCAGACCATCCCACGCCTCTGTGCTCACCAAAGCTGCCCCTCGAGGTTTGCTGTTCCTTGGCCAGGGGGTCTCTCCCCTACGTGGATGGCAATTTTCACTGAAGTTATACAAAAGGTGGTACCTGTTGGACTTTCATCACTGCCAAATTGTGGGGGAAAAAAGTAGACTCTGAAGTTGTTAGGCAAGAATGACACAAGAAAAGGTAAGGGATGTACCTGTTTAAATACTGGTGTCAAGTGCCATGTTTACCCCTCGAGCACTCACAACACCCACAACAGATGATCCTAACATTACCCAGAATCTATTGGACTCCAATCCCTTTTGCAGCTGCAGCTCAAAGTGAAATGGGAATTTTCAGTACTTTAGATATTCAAAATGATGGCTTTTTTCTTGTACAGTCCATCAGATTTCTTACCTTTTTTTTTTTGGGAATATTGGAAAAGTAATAGGACAGTCTATAATTTATCTTATTACAAAAACATTTTACATTTATGGATGCATTTCTAGGTACCAAACACTTCTCTATCTAGGTTTCAGTGCACTTTCTCTTTCTTAGATGGGCACATCTTTATGGAGGACAACAACCATTATTTTTCATTCTTCTGTGCTCTAAAATGCAACATTATCAAATGAAAAACTGAACTATCATTATCTGCCAGCTATCTTATCCACTGATTTAATTCAAGATAAAAATAGCCAAATGGCTTTATATATGATAAAAACTGGAAAAGGCAGATTGCTTATAAGATAAAAAGCAGAAACTATGATAAGTCAATCATGAGCACAGGAGATGAGAGCTAATATGTATTGGTGTGATGAAGACTGACATGCCCATTACCAAAGTGGAACAATTTTTAGCAGTGAAAAGATTAAGCATGATGGTGTGAAATAAAAAATTGACTAGACTTTATAGAACATGGAAGTTCAGAGGCTTCAAAAGGATTATTAAAATTTTCTGCAAGAGAAGCCTCCATGAGTAAAAAGAATCAGAGAGATTATGCTACCACTTAATGCAAGAAAAACACCCTACTAACTTGTCTACAGCAAAATGCAGAGAAGTCATGAGTAAGAAAGAGTGAAAGTAAGAGTGAAAAATTATAATCAGCTGCAAATTGCTGCAGATTGCTGCAAATTACAAAACTAAAAGATAATTATATCAGGCAAACACAAACCTCGCCACTGCCAATTAGCAATCTAGAACTTGAGGAAGAGTCTTTTAGCCAACGATATACCAGATATTAATTTTTTGGATATTATTTAATTTACTGCTGATCATTTTATCAGAAGTTGCAGGAGGTATTATTTTATTCTGGTGTCTTCATGGGCCTTTTATTTGCCTTTATGTTGGATGATGTAGTGAGCAGCAAGTTGTCTCTTCAGAGAATCACATCAGTCCTCAGGGGACAAATGACACAGTCCCTTCTTCAATGACACTGTGCACCAACAGATTTCCACAGCACTATGGCTTTTGAGATAGCTAGTGAGCCACACACTGGTAGGTGGGGGCAATAACAAAGGCTTAATTCAGCTTTAGAGATGCATCCATGAATGTTTATAACTTTATTCCCATTCATACACTAAAGACAAAGCTGGCCCAGTGCAGCAAACAGCATGATCCTTACACCATACTGATGATTTACAGCCCTCCAGGTTCACACCTTTTACTCTTCTTTTTATGCTCCACTTTTTACACTTATCATTGAAGGTTTGCTAGACTGGATTTGCAAGCCTTTTGGTGTAATATTCAAGCAAGACATCAGATTGTATGTTTTCCATTTCAAATTATGAAATTTTAGTATATTTGTTTACTTTGTTCAATATTCTGTAGCACATATCAGTGAGGTACAAGCATTTTAAAATGCCCAATAAACCTTCAACTACTTTAGGGAAGTATTACTCCACATAAAAACATCATTATTTTTACATTTAATTTTTTTTTCCAAATACTCATGAATTGTACACAAAATCTCAGTGTTTTTTAAGCCTACTTACTGATAAACTAAAACAACTGAATAAAAAATGACTCCTTTCAATGGGCTATTGATTTTTTTAAAAAAAGATGCCATGGGATGGGATTAATCTGATTTAGTATCAAACCTACACTTGAGCTAATCACACACAATTACCTTCCAGCGACAGCTCATAGATGTAGTTAGAGGAGGGCAGGGCAAGAGTTGTGTCATCCCAATGCTGACATCTAACACAGAACAAGGGAACCATGTGCTAGTTCTTTTAGACCACTGCAGAAGGAGCATAGTGTAAATATCTTAACCATTCACAACAAAAATATTTAACTGTCTACATTTCAGAATTGATGTCTCTCATCCGCAGTGTCTACCAGGCAATTTTCTGTTTGTTTGGATTAATTTTACCACTGTTTGTTGCAGAGTTGCTAATGCTTAAAGAGTATGGCTGTAAGACTGATGGAGTGAGTGTAAAAAATTCCAGTTGTTCTAAACGTCATGCTGGCCATAGATCACCAGTGCTTGACAGTTCCCATTTCTGTGGAAGTTTGCTACCCCCTCATGCCTAGGTCTGTAAGTTAAAGATGTGGGCTGAAAGATAGATAAAACTGCAGAAATATTGCCCTCTGGATTTCAGAGAGCGTATAACTATCACCTGCAGCAAGAACTTTGTGTTTTGCTGAAATAGATGTTTAAACGATTTTTTGAATCATGGCACTCTGGAGATATTTTTAAAACTGGGATTTGCTTCCAGTTATAACTATTAGAAACCAGTGAACAAAACCATAAAAGGACAAAAATAATCTTATGTATTTCAATAAGTAATAGTCCTTTCTATGAGATCAGTTTAATTGTGCTCAATGAAGCTTCAGTTTATATTACTATTACCAAATAAGGAAAACCTTCAAATTGGAAAAATACTGAGGAAAAAAATCAGTTACCAGAAGGGACACAGTTGTATCAACTGAAACTGTCCAATTGTTTTTTTAGCTGTCAAATCTTCAGTAATGATGATACTTTGATTTGTGTGTGTGAGGTAATGGTTAGTCTGATGAAACAGCTGCCTTAATCATGTTCCTAAACCTAAAACCAGGCTGAAACAAGCAATAGCAAAAACTTATGCAAACCTCTGTATTCTTTCTCATTTTTCAAGTTTCTGTGTGAAGTAACAAATTTAATTGTGTGGGTTTTCAGTTTTTTAAACACTCTCAGGAGCAACTAATGCCCAGCCATTGTGTGAGCATCAGTTTTCCAGTGGTTGCTCAGCAGCGTGCTGCAGACAGTGCTGCCACTACTAGGATTGTGGAAGTGCTTTGGGATCTTACTCTGAGAAAAAAAAATTAGTTTAAATTTATGAATGTAGTTGATGACTACTAAAACTAAAGTTGTTTTCTCAGAGAGGGGATCCAGTCCCTCTAAACACACTCCAACCTCCTCTCCCAAACAGGGCTGCACCCACTCAAAGGATTGTTCCAGCCCAATGAGGCAAGTACAGTCACATGCATAAGAAATGTGTTAATTCTAAGTAAAGATAAAATAACTTACTCTTTGAACTAACAAAAAAGAATTTTTCAGAAGGTTCTGAAAGATTAAGGTTCATCGAGATAAGATCTGGGCATTGGTTCTCACAGCATATATTATTGCTTGACACTCCCTACTATGTAATACAAATAGGGTAAAGCTGGTAAAGCTAAAACTCTAGTTAAAGGCACGTGTGATCTAAGCAGACCTCAGGAGAAACACATAAAATTTTATTTCTTTACATAGTGTCCCAATTCCATTGTTTCTAAATGACACATTTTGATTCAAATAAGAGAGGTGAGTTTGTCTGTGACATATGAAGCATACATTTATTTTTCTGTAATTTTTTACTTTAAGAAATAACACAGTAGATCTTAGTCAAAGAGCGGTGGCTGGCCTGCATTTCCTTAGTAATATTACTTTAAATATTATTTTGTTTACAGTAAGTTTTTATTAACTGAAGAAACAAAAATATCAATTCAACTGGATCCATAGAATGGAAGAAAATATCCGCTCTCATTAATTTTTGTTGACATTTCCTCTCATTTAGGCAATATACATTAAGATTTGGTGGTAATATATTCAAAAAATAACCTTTATCTATTTCTTTCTCCTCTGTTTTCAGAAGGGTATAAAGCTTTGATCTTTCTCTTTGCTTGTTACAGAGATGGGGGTATAAAACTTGTATCATAGTCTACTCTCAATGCATGAAAATTCAGCTACCACAGACATCTTCCTTAGATGGTGAAATGCTACAGCTCTTCGTGCCTTCCTGTGGTGCCTTTGACTATCTAATCTGTGACTATCTGTGACTAATCTAATGCAGTAGTGACTATTAAAAATAGACAAGAAAGCTGAAACTTGATAAGTACAGGAAACTTGTTTCATCAAGCCACCTTGGTTTTCTCTTTTTCTCCTACATAGCGGATGCTATTTTTGGAAAAGTACCAATAGTGTAAGCTCAAGATGCAAGCAATTATAACAGGGCATGGTATTAAGAATTCTTAATTTCTATCACAAAAAAAAAGTAGTTTTCATGCCATGATGCTTGAAATTTTTCTGTGGTATCTGCCAATAAGAACAGTCTCTCTGCATGAGGAAAGTAACTTTTAACAGCATTAGCCTTGCTATCGATCCCCACATTGACTTTGTGTCCTGATCTGAAGATTGAAAAGAGAGAAATGTTGTGCTACTGAATTATGTTCCTGGATGCTCTGAACACCCGAGGACCACGATAGCATCTACCCTGCAAAGATGAGAGATGTTCCTGTTGTGTCGCTTCTGGTGCTGTGGGGAGAAGGATGCACACTCAGTGCTTTTGTCTGGCTCACTTGGGTTGCTGCTGCCTAACCACGGGCAGGATCTGGATACTGGAGGGAACAGGTCAGACCTCTCACTGCTTCCCAGGCAGGTTCATGTAGGAAGGTGGAAGGCTAAGCTGGCGTGACAGCTGGCATGAGAGGGAAGGCCGAGAATGGGGTTTATAATTTTATTTCTTATCAAGAGGCTCACTCTGCAATAAAACAAACCTGTACTTGTTCATATCAAGGCAGAGGGGGAAAGAAATAAAGTGCTTCTCAGGATTTTTCCTTTTGCCTCTGAAGTGTCCAGGAAAGTCTTGGGACAAACTTCCTCTTAAGACTAGAAGCTCCCAAACTTTGGAGAACTCCTCTGTGGAACAAGCATGTATGAAAACTATTTGAGATTTGGCCAGTATTGCATCTTTAACTGCAAAGAGCAGAACTGAGAATTCTTTTTTTTTTTATAAATAAACAGAATGGAGATCAAAAGCCTCTTCACTGCCCACTTAAATGATGACTAATTTTTGTTAACAGCAGCAGTGATGTAGGGGTTTCAGAAACTGATTCTGATAAGAAAAGAAGAAATTGTAGCTTTGGGAAGACAGGATGTATAAATACATTAATTATTTTTTTCCCCAAATGTTTTCATGACACAGTTTCAGGGAAATATAAGTATCAGAAAGGCTATATCATTAAATGATTCCATTTTAAATTTTGTCAAATCCAATTAACTGGTGTTTTTCCCTTTGAACTATTGTACCTTGCTGCTTCTTTTCTTTTTAAAAAGACTGAAATAATTAATTTTTCTTTTTTTTACCCTATCCTCTGTTCCCCATATAGTTATATATTTTTTACCAATCTCATATGCCTTATTTTCAGAAACTTCAGTCACCTGCTTGTGAGAGGTAAGTCAGCTACTAGTTAAATATATATATTTTTGTGGCAACTCTGTACCCTAAGCCAAGTAATAGTTAAAACAATAGTGGGATATCCTCTGATATATAAGGATGACCTGTGTAGCAAGTAACATTTAGGAAAGAAATGGAAGTCGTTTAAGAAAGTGTTCCCAGGCAATGAATCTGCAGTCGTAGTAAAGGCAAATTAAAAAGTCGTGCTGAAATCCATCTTTTGAAATCTGGCATGCCCCACATCCCTGGCCTTCATTCTCCTATTTCATTCACTCAAGGTAACTGTTTAAAAAAA
>WAAE01023721.1:0-97810 GCA_013400495.1 Nicator chloris | reverse complement strand
TTCCCATTCCCATTTATGAGTCTAGAAACACTTCAAATGAGAGATTTTTTTTTTTAGTTTTAAACAATGTTTTCAGGCTGAGGGGTTTTAACCATCTATTGTTGGCAATTCTTCCTGCACTTACCTGTAATTTAAAAAAACTTCTGTTACTTTGAGGAGCACTGCACAAAAATCTGAGGGAGAAGCATTTGTTTTAAACAGCATGGAAAAGGCATTGTTAGGATGATTCAGAGGCACGTGTGTCTGAAACTTAAACAATCGTGTTTTGGGTTTGTCTGTGTTTAGTTTTGGGAACTGAATTTTTGTTGTTTCTAGGATTAGATAAAGCTGCTTTCAAGTAAAGAGACCTCTGGAGGATGTCTTAGTAAAAGATGCCCAGATCTCCTGATGTGATTTTTTTTTAGTTGTTTTAAAATTGCCTTAGAGAAACAGATTATTATCTCTGATGGTTTGCAGATAATATTATGATGAGATTATGTGCTGAGCACATTCTCATTTTCAGAATGTTACTCTGCATGTTCTGCATATTTGATACTGTGAATTTGTGCCCAAACTCCTAAACTGTTAAACACACCTTGGCATTTTTTGGATGTCAGTTTACTAATTCTTTTAACCTGTTTCCCAATGCCTTTTTACCCTCTTGGTATGTGTGGTGACAACTATTTCATTCCACTCCATTGACTTTACAACTGTTAATTTGGTGTTGTCCTCCTGAGGAGGTTTTTAGAAAGCAGTGCTCTATCTTCAGCCTGCTGGTGTCAGCCCTGGGAATCTCTTGGTTTTTGAAGCTGTTCAGGGATAGGTTGACAAATTCAGTTCATTTGGCTCTGTCTTTGCTGGGGAGTAGCTTATCCACTCTGTGCGCATGTGTTTTGTTAAGCATCTTCTTTTAATAATCTACATTTATTGCCAGACACTATCAGTTTGCTGGCTCTGCTAGATCAAGTGCTTCAACCACAGGATGTTTCCAAAACTGATGTCTGATACGGTGAGCTTCTGAAGTCAAGGCATAAACAATAATTAGTGCAGGGAGGGACTGCTAAATGGGGGATTTCAGATCTAAGAAACATATATAGTTTGTCTTCTAGATCATGTATAAAACCAAAGGTTGCACTGCATGCGTTCTTTAAAGATCCTAGGGCTTTCCACATGCAAATATTTTAGGTAGTGACTGGCCAAAATCCAGATTGAGCAATGATGTTCTCCCAAGCTAACGTTCCCCTTAGCTTTGGTTGGATTTGGTGTCTCCTAGAGTTCCTGTCCTGAGCATTTGAACGGCATAACTGCATGCAGTTAAACAGTTGCTACATCTCACCCCAGCAGTGGCTTAATTTTGGTGGTTTTAATGATTTATATATGTATAAATCAGGCTGCAAAGTGCTCTGGAGCCCTTCTGGATGGCAGGTGTAAGTAAGCATAAAGCCGTCATTAGGAGGAGCAGGTGTTTCAGCCTGGCAGGGAAGTAGCAGGGCTTTCTAGAACTGTGGAGCTGTTTTCTTCCGTCAGCATGCTTTACGTTTATGTTTTTGTTTCCAAGATTAAAAATACAAATGGAGAAATGAAATTAAACATTGCTGCCTGACCGAGAGCTCTTGGCAGTTCTCTATGTCAGTCACTAAAGGAAGCTCTACTTCCAGTGGTGCAGATGTTTGTTTGTGCAGGGGCCAGTCATGTCCATGACATATCTAACCTCAACCAGGCAGAAATAGAAGAATTCATGAATGAACTTTCCTCTTGCCATCCCTTTGCCCATTGGCAGTGCTTGGTGCTGTTACTGAAATCCCAGCAAGGACAGACTCTTGTGACCACTCTTTGTACAATATAACTGCATGGCTGGACTGTTCCAACATGCAGGTAGGAGGTGTGAGGGAGCTCAGGCTTGGTGTACGGTGTGTGTACATGCAGGGCGTACAGTCCCTGGTTGTGTGATGCTGAAGGTTCTGTTCAGTGGGAAAGGATGGGGGAAATGGTTTGATGCAGAGGTGCTGTAATTGTGATTGAATATGAGGGGAGAAAGAGAAAATTACCTGCCCGAATTGCTGCTTGTTGAGCTCTGAGATTATAGGTTTTCTGAATTCATGTCATGAGGATCCTTAATTTTGGTTGTGTGTGGGTAACTTTTTGGAGAACAGAGGAGTGCTCAAGCGTATTTTGCTTGCTTTACTGATCCATTTTAAAGATATCATTGGATTCCTTGCATCTTTCTTCTCTGGTCCCTGTTTATAAAGGTCTTTCTATTGTTTTCAGTCTTCATCCTGTTGTTTTTTTTGTTTTTTTTTTTAAAGTCTTTCTGCATGGCTAACAAAGAGGGGATTGTGCGTTTTGATACTCTGTCATCTCTGTCCTTCCTAGTATGTCCGGTTTTCTTATTAGGGCATAAACTTGTATGAAAAAAGGAGTCTTTTGGAAGCAGCAAAAGAGGGGGAGGGAAAAATATACACTGACATTTGAAAAAGGAAATAGAAAAATCTCCATTTCTCAGTCTGAGAAATCTGAAGCAGTTACTAGGATCTGGAGAGACCTGTGTGTTCATCCATTAATATTTAGCAGGAAATGCAGAGCTATTTTGTTTTTAAATAGCATATTAACACCACATAGTAATTTTAACCATGAAAACCATAACATGTCCTCCAAATGCCAATTTTTATGGACTTCAGGCAGGTAAAACTGTTTGACTAATGGAGTCTCCGGTTTACAAGCTGATCAAAACTAACAGAAGCCCTTAAATGAGAAATAATACATAAGATACCTACTCCACTTCTGGATATAATACCTTTTTTTTTTCTTTCGGTTAAAGAATTATTTCTGTAATGAATGGAGTGATTCAGATGACCTAATAAATAACAAGTGGCCTGTTGTGATTTGTCTTGCTATAGCTTCATTGCATAAAATGGTTGCAAGGTCCATGTGTAAAATACAAACCAGGACTAAAATGCTGATTGTTACTCTTTTAACTTTCCTGGCAGAATAGCACAGATGGTGAACTTTAGCTTTGTTATATTGAGAATAGGTTCATACTTTCAGTATTCTGTTAGTGTGAATCAAAAGAGGATTTTACAAGATATGACCAAATACATTTTTAAGCCAGAGAGTCTCTGGTGTTGCTGTTTTTCTTCATCTCTTCTTTCTTCTCTCTTTTCTGTTCTCACCATGTTCCCTACCTCTTTTTCTGTATGTATGTATGTATGTGTGTTTTATTTTGGGGTGTTTTTTTGTTCTTACCTTGGCTTCTGTCTGTCCCTGGGATGTAGTGATGCACTGTCTTGGTGACCTGTGTAAGTCAGAACCTTTGAGGTTCAGATTAGTTTAAGGATCGTCTGGCTTTCATGGTATTTCAAAGAATGGCTGTGGCACTTGATGCAAAGGATCCTAAGAGCCATCTGAACTCTGAAGATGCCAGCTATAGAGGGCACAGCTGCTTCAGAGGAAAAGCTGGGGGGAATGGAAAGGTAAGAAACAAGATAGGGGCTGAACAAAAAACAGTGTGGGGCTAAATGAAGAATGGAGTGGGGAAGTTGTGACAGAGGGAAAGACGCTGATGCAGTTTCTAGAGCTGAAGGGTTGGGTTTATAGGGAAATCTGTTGCTCTTCTTGTTGGAAACAAAAGATAAGCTGTGTCAGTTTGTGGTTTTCCTTGTGTGTCTCTTTTTCAACACAAGGGGCAATAGTTTTGCAATTCTAGCTCTTGGTTGCTTTCATTTTGCTTGTCCTGTTCTGGGAAAAGGGGACTGGGGAGGAACCAGGAAATTGTCAACCAATAAATCTGATCTTGATGGTAGGCAAGATGCTAGAAACATTAAGAAAGGATGAGATCACAAAACATCTGGAGAAATATGAGCTGATAATGGCTAGTCAGCTAGACTTTTGGAGGGTAATCTCATCTGATGGAATTATTTGTGGAGAGATCATAGGGAACAGGCTGGATCCTGTGTACTTGTAAAAAGCTTGCTCTGGATGACGGGGGAAGTCAGAAACTGAGAATCAGCTGGTGCAGTGTAACTGTACTGTATTTGATCTTTGAAAGAGCTGGTGTAGCCTAGAAATGGCTCATCTTCCTTTCACAGAGCAGACTACTTGTCTTTGAGTGTTTCTGTTACTTTCCAGCATCCTTTCAGAAAACTTTTTTGCATGAAACCTGTTCTTTAATCTACAGCTTCACATTTTTGAAGGGTGACATCCAAATGTTTCTTTCTTCAGTAAGAATTCCTTCCAAAAAGCCTTTATTCCAAGATTTTCACAAAATACTTGCAGTTCTTTAGAGAAGTGATGCTGGGTTAGCTGTCTTTCTCATTGATTGTAAACTGACTGGAACTTATATGCAAGTGACACTGAACACTCTCGCTTTGTATGGCAAAGAGGAAGAGCTGGGATGTTGATGCCCATGTTATTTATGTCAGTCCTGGAAGTTTACTTTCATATTCTGTTTCATTGCACATCAGAAGCAAAACAAACTAGGTCTCAATTTTATCTCTAAAAGTGAGATAGTGTCATAAATTAATGTTACTTGTTATTAAAAGGGATTTGAGAGTGAGTGATCTAGGACGTTGCAAGCCCTGTAAAAGCGAGCCTGGGAACGCTTGATACAGTGGGTCATGCAGAAAGTGTCTATATTGGCTTTGGTTTTCTTTTTCATGGTTCCTTCCTTTTCAAAAAGGGAAAGGTAGGCCTCTGAGAAAAAAAAAAGGCTGTCCATGTTTTCTGTTCTTTTTTTCCTCTCAGTAGGCATATTGAGAAGTCATCAGGTTTGGATGTAGGAAGAGAAAGAAGTACTGAGTGAGTATGCTATTTTGAGGTAAAGAGAGAGCAAGAGAATAAACCTTCTCGTTGTTCTTGCAGGGGTGGTTTTAGGCAAGGTGCTGTGCCATGCATTTAAAATTTGGCGCCTTGTCCTTACTTGGAAATGTCTTCTCCTGCAGCCCCTGTGTGGTTGCCAGAAGGTTCCTTCCCTTCCAACTGGTGCTGCTGCCACTGTGTAAGCACCATCAGTTGCACTCCATGTCTGTGCCTATGGCTTCCCCTGCCTGAACTTGGTCCTGGTTATCCCTTGTAGCCTGCACTTTGCCATCTGAAAAAGCTGGTGAGGACTTTGATGCTCTTATAGAAGTACATGGTGACACATGATGTCTCTCCTTTCATACACTTTGAATGTTACTAATAATTCTCTTAAAAATTGGAGTGGTGGTTGTGTCAGATTCATTTGGGCAACAGACTTTGATATCTGTTGGGGAAAAAAAAAAGATTTGCTTAATATCTCAGCTTTTAATTTTAATGTGTTTTAAAAGAGAGAGCACTGTAAAAAACCAAATACCTGTCAGCTGTGTGGGGTTTTTTGCCTTTTACATACTGGAGTAGCTGATTTACTTAGAGAAAAAATTAGTTAAGTCTTATTTAAAAGTCATCTCTCATGGGGGAAGACAGCGGAGAGATTATTTTCAGATGCATTATGTTGTAGGTACAATGTGCTTCTTAAAGGGGGAACAAAAACCAGGAAACTATGTGAGGAAAGAGGAAGAAAAAGAATGGAGAAAGAAAAGCACCATATTAGGTGTGAAGTTGTGTGTTTTTGTGAGAAATATTTACTGCAACTGAAAGGGGGAAATAATGAAGACTGGCTTTGAATATAGTTGGTAAGCATGCTACAGACCTCTGGGATTATTCGCCCACCTCTTCAAGTTGAGCCAAAAATGTGAAAAAGATAGCTGGTCAAATAACATTGTGAAATTTGTCAGTTTATTCAAAAGTGCATGGTCATATTTGAGGACAGCCGAGGTAAACAAGCATCACAGACTGTGGGCAAGTCAGTGACTGTTTCCCCGAGTCTCTTGGGTAAGTTGGGAGAGCATGTTTTGAAGTGCTGTCCAAAACCCAGGCCTTTGGTGAACGGCGTGTAGAAATACACTTTGGAGTCAGTGGTTCTGTGCATGGCTGCAATGGTATTTCATGCTCATATTGAGACTGAGTGCAGCATCTGAGTCATTTATGGGGCTGTCAAATCAGTCTCCTCTGCTTGCACTTTACTAAGGGACTCCTAATGAGAACCACAGGATGAGCATGCCAGGGAAGTGGGCTTTATGTTGGTGGTGAACCATGGCCTTCACAGGAGATACCTGTTTTGGGAGGGAGCTCCAGCCGTAGAATGGTTGGGGTTGAGGGACCTTTTCCTGGTTGGGAAGAGACCTTTAAAGATCACCTAGTCCAACTCCTGTGTCATAGGCAGGCACACCTTGCAACTCTAGACCATGTTGCTCAGAGCCCTGTCCAACCTGGCCTTGGACAGTTCTGGGGATGGGACATCCCACAACTTCACTGGGTTGCCTGTGGCAGTGCCTCACCACCTTCAGAGTGAAGAATTTCTTCCTTAAATATTATGTAGTCTAAATCTACTCTCCTATATTTTAAAACCATAACCTGTCACAATAGGCCCTGATAAAAAGCCTTTCTCAGTCTTTCTTAGAAACCCTCATTATGTATAAAAAGTGAGCAATAAGGTCTCTCCAGAGCCTCTTCTTTTGAGGCTCAACACCCCTGAACGCTCTCAGCCTGTCTCCATAGGAGAGGTCTTCAAGACAAGCATTATTTGCTGATGGACATTCAAGAGGTTGACACTGGTGTGCCTTGAAGTGAACTTCAGGTGCTGATGGAGGTCAGGCTGCTTGCAGCAATTGCTACGAATTCTCAAATTTTAAATGCAGCCCTTATGTTTATGTTGGGTTTATAAATGAGTTCCCACCTGTAAAAGTCACAAGATTTTGAAAGTTTTGCCTGCTTTTCTTCCTGAAGCAGAGAAGCTTGCTAGTCCTCACGATGATGAGAGAAATTGGAAAAGATAGCCCAAGTGCCAATCATGCCTTCATGATTTAGACTAAGCAGAACAAAAAGGGCTGTTTAATTACTTGTCACAAAGAAAGCTCAGAAAATAGAGGATTTGAAATAATTTGTAGTATGTGTTTTTGTTTTTCTAGCCTCCTAGCCTTAGCAGTATTAGTACTCTGCTATTTCTGCAGTTGTGTCAGAGGGTCTGGGGATCACAGAACACATCCTGATTACACTTCAGAAAGCAGGCAATATGAAAAAAAATAAATTTCTGGTTATCTGCAAGATGCTTGACAGGTCTAATTGTTAATGGAAATATAGAAATGAAACTGTATTTGAACTGCTTTTTCATTTATCAAACTTCCCTAAAATAAATCTTGATATTTAAGAGAAAAAATACTTAGTTAAAATTTTTGCCATGTCTTCCCGTACAAGCCTTTGTATGTGCCATATTACAACTGACAACATATTGCTGCTTTGTGCAGAATGGTGTAGTTAAATGAATGTAGAAAATATTTGCACTAAGTAGGGTTTATACCAAATATTACAAGGCTACACAAAATTCTGTATATTTTTGGTTTTGTACCTATGTTGGGGCTTCTCAGTTGGAGTATTAGTAAATAGTCACACCCTTGAATAACTTGTTAAGCAGCTCAAAATCCATTGCCAGGTCTCTGCAGAGTGGGAATACAGCCTTTTATTTGCTGGTTGCATTTCAGGGGCTTCCAGGCATGGATTGTCTGGACTGGTGTTTTTACACGTCATAGGTATCCCTGTGCCGGTCTCTGGTCAATAAACCATCTATAAACAGCAATCATTTAATGAACTGAAAGTGTTTTCTTTGTAATGTAGATTTTTCTTTGTCTTATTATTTTTAACTTTTGATCATTCAGTCTCCTTGCCTTCGTATGCTCATTAAGTAGAATAAAAATTTGGGAACACAAAGGAATAATTCAAGACTCAATGTGTAGTTGCATAGATTTAGCTGTATTACATGTTTATTATTCTACTGGAAGTTTATGCATGGAGCAGTCTGGAATCTGTGGTGACAGTGCTGGTTATAGGATTTGGAAGTAGTTTTCTAGGTGGACTTTGATTTCTGGTCAGAGGATATGAGTCCTATGCCACTGTAAATTCACTGATCAAGTCATTCTATGGGAAGTGCTCTTCATGCTGCTGGGGCAACGTATGGAGAAGACCACGCTTTAGATCATCATGGGGTTTTTTCCATAATTTTTTTTTTTAAGAAATCCTGCCTTTTTACATGGTTGTTACTAAAAAATGGTTTATCTGCTTTAATCATAGAGTGGATTGAGCTGGAAGGGACTGTAGAGATCATCTAGTTCAACCTCTCTGCCATGGACACCTTCCACAAGACCAGGTTGCTCAAAGCTGCATCCAAACTGGTCTTGAACACTTCTAGGGATGGGATATTCACAGCTTGTTCTAGTGCCTCACCACCCTCAGCCTAAGGAATTTCGAACCTAATCTAGTCTAAATCTTTTCTCTTGGTTTGAAACCATTCTCTGTCACTGTCTGACTGTAAGAAGTCACTCTCTTTAATCCCTCTTAAAGAATGAAATTGGTTACTTTAATACTGTCTTTGATCTTATTTTTCAGACAGTGAAAGAGTACGATACTATTTGACTTTTTCAATTTGAAATTTTCTTTGCATCAGGGATAGTTGTAAATTTGGTCGTCTTTTCTGATGTAGGTATGTTTTTACTATAGCAAGAACATTTGAAAGGTATATAACTGATGTATCTCCTGATGTAGAAGTCAAAGTTGCCTTATGACTTGCGTGATAAGAAAATCATTTATTCTAGGTAAGAATTAGGGAAAAATTGCATTTTCATTTGTGGAAAACCACCGCAAACTTGCTGGCAACAACCTCCAGCTGACTTGCAGTATCTCTATAGTGCCTATTGAACACTTTTGTGACAGCTTGTTTCTGTTGTTTCTGCTGAAATTTAGCCTGTAAAGTCAAGATATCTTGATCTGAGAGATGGGAAGATGGTTAAATTACATCATCATGGAAGAATAGCAGCATACTTAGCTTTAAAGCCATTCACAACTACATTGGCACCCCTTTGTTATACAGTGTAGCTGAAAACGAACTGCAGCAATAATGAACCAATCCATCTAAATCACAGCAGCTGAACAACTGACTGTTCTATCTCAAAATGCAAATGCTTTGTGCAGAATGGATTTAATTGTAAATGTTTGCTTAGTAGGGAATATGAGCCTTTAGTTTGTGACAATAATTGTGAATACAAAGACCCACAGAATTTTAGGGTTTACATAGCTTGTCCCTGTTCTCATAACAATATTTCAAAGTCACTTTTTAAAAACGTACCATTTAGCTTTTTTCCTAGCCAGTGAATAGAACTCTAAATGCCCAATCTCCAAGTGGTGTTTTGGAAACTGAAGGATAAATTTAGCTCTATGTACTTAGATCAGGCAGAATTTTAGTTATATTTCTTTCAGATCTATGTTAGGGCTTTTATGTAGCTTCAGATAATAAGAGGAAAAAAATGCTGACTTTCAGAGCTTAAATTTGTTTTGCTGTGCAGAAATGCCGAGTGTAACTTAGAGTATTAAGCATTTTCTTTGAGGTTCTAGTAAGGTTCCTCTCAAACAATTAAAAGGTTACTGTGAGGAATTTCTTTTCCAGTCAAACTAACAAGCAAAACCCCTCTGTGCTAAAATCTTCATTCTTTGTTAAATTCCTGAAGCCTGACTCCTTGAGTGCAGCTCAAGAGGGTGAATCTCTCTCACTGATTTAAATGAATTAAAATAAAGCAGAATTGTCATTTTGGGAAAAGAAAAAGCTCACCAAGCTTCATCAAAAAAAGTGAGAAAGGAGTACCTGCCTCCAAGCTGTTCTTAGGTATCTGTGTAAGGAAAAACAGATATAACTTGGAAAACAGACACAAAATGTGCGTGTTTATGCTTCTTTTGGCATTTTGTGTGTTCTTTAATAGCCTTCACATGTGGATTAGTCCTTCTGAAAAAAAAGGCAACCAAGCCCCCTGAAGAATAGGCCTTTGTGACACTGGAGGAGCGTACTGTGCCAAAGTTATGGTAAGAATTTGTAAATTTTGGCTGTTGAAGTACTTCCTTCTCCTGCTATGTTTTTATGTTGAAAGCTTTTAAGTGGGGAATGGAGGGGGTTTTTTTGTTGTTGTTGTGTTTTGTTTTGTTTTTTTTTTTTTAATGACAGTGCAAACATTCATTTCACAAACTAAACCACCCGTCCACATGACGCTGCTGCTGTATATAAACACCCTGTTGATCTTGTTCTGCAGAAGTGTTTGTTGGGCTTCCTGAGTCATACGGAAATGCTCCGCTGCTCTTTGTGGGGCTGTGCTGTGGACGGACTTGGGCTGTATCTGCTCAGATTTAGTTTCCAATTTAATGTCCCTGAAAGACATGTTTTTACTTGGAACAGGGCCCTTGAAGTTGGGATGTTTTTCTATGCCTCATTTTCTCTCTGTGTTTAAAATTTTTCATTCTGCTATCTCAGGAGTAGGTTTTGTCTTCGTTAAAGCTGAACCTATTGGAAAGATGTTTGGTGCTTCATAGTTGCAAAGCTCTTCCTCTTACATGTGATGTTGTTTCTTCACACGGATCTTAGTTTGTGGCAGACAACAACTCAGGCTGAAAGAGCTGTGCAGAGCACACAGGCCCAAGAGGACACTGGTGGCTGCACTGCCAGGTGAGCCTTCCTGGCAGCCTGGGATGCAGTGATGAGCTGTGCAACACAGTTGACTTCACAGGATTTTCTGGAGTAACCAAGGGCAGAATTAGAGTCCAGGCTAGACTGTCATGGTGACAAAATATTTAGAAAACATTTTCTTGCTTGAAACAAAAGCTTGGATTGTGCAACACAAAGTACTGTCCCAGTGTAATAAACAATGCTGTGTATTTTTAAAGGGTTCTGTGTGTTCTCTGACTGTCAGCTCTTGCCAGATTCAGCACATTCAGGTAAAATGAGGCATTTTTCCTCCAGACTGTTGCTTTTACAAGCTGGGTTAATTCTCATCCTTTATGCAGTGGGATTGCAAAGATGTGGCAGCCAAATGTGACCTCACATTTTGAACACAGCAGGACAGCCCTGTTAAAGACATGCAATGGAGCAGTGTCTTCCCTTCAGCTATAGTGGCTCAGCTGCATTGAAAGCAGTTGCTTAAAACTCAAACCTTGTAATTGGCATAGAGTGATCTGATTTCTAAGGTGCTCTGTGACTAGACTTGGTGATTGCTTTTATTGGGTTAGAATGTGCTGTTCTTGCTGCATTAGGAACTTTTTGTTCTGTAGGTGTTTCATCCTTCTGTAATAACTCATGTAACTTTCGTTTTGTTAATGCCTGAGGTTTTGTGATGCCCCAGTCTTACCAATATCTATCTCTGACTTGAATGGAAGCCACAGGTCTAAAGTGTCTGTAGAAGATTGTTCATTGGGAATAATATCAAATGATTTTAAGATGAGCAAACCTATGAGAACAGAACAAGGACTCCTAGCCAGCCATGTACAGTTCAGTTCAGCACACTGCACCATTTGGAATTAATGCATATTTTTCCCTGTATAGTCTGTGTTTTCTGGGTAATATCAGTTGTAATTTCGGAGAAAGCATGATTTTTTACATGTATTCCGCCTTCTCTGCTTAGAGCAGCAGGTGGCCAGATTTCTTTCTGAAAAATAGTGTCTTGTCTCAGCTCTACAGCAGCTCTAAGCAGATCAGCTGCAGAAACTTTTTTAATCTTCATAGTTGATTTTTTCAAAGTTCCTGTAGTTGTTGGACTATACTGTTATTCTTGAAAATGGAAAACAAAAGCAAAACATGGAGAGGGGGGAATATACTTTCCTAAGGTTTGCATCATCTTGCATTTTTGTATGCTTGGCATGTAACCATGTCCATTCAGAGTGCTGCTCGGAGCAGGGCAGAGCTCATTCTTTAGACTGCCCCTTTGTCTCTACCACTAGTTCCTCTGTTGCATTGAGCTACAAAACCAGCTGCCTTTGCTTTTCATACCTATTTTTACCATCTCTAATTTGCTATTAAGATGTTAACTTCTGCCTCCCGTTAGCCTAGCATGTGTCTATACTGTGACTACAACATAGAGGCAAGCAAGCACTTACATGCTTTCTCTTGTGCCACCCTTTCACACTTGGGAAATGGTCCCTGTAAACAGCTGCAGTGCTGCTTTATTATGTTCTTCAAAAGCTCTGGCTCCTTGTGTTGCTTATAAAAGGCCCCAATGAACTTATAATGTGTGTGTACTGAGACTGCTGTTCCCAGCAATGCCCAGTATTGATCCCTCTTTTTGTGTATGTCTGTCTGGCTTTCCATTGTCCCTGTACTGTGACAGTCAACTCTGCAGAACAGGGACTGTCTCATTGTTCCATGTGTACAGCAGGTGGCTCAGATCCAGATGTGTATCTGAAGTTGCTGTGTACTGCAGTAACACAAATCATGATGTTACAGAAAAGCTGCACCTAAAATAGGGGAAAAAATTCAGATAACTGTAATAAGTTTTATGCACTTTTAAGTGTTGGTGTTTGGGTTTGTTTTTGTATTAATCCTCTGACATGTCACTGGTAGGATTATTCAAAAAATGAATATATATTAAGTTCTCTTCGCATTTTAAGAAACCTTTCCTATGGCCAGAGGAAAGCTTTCTTCTCGAGAGCTGCTCCAGGCTGCTAGGAATAGGCTACTTCACAACAGCTCTTGTTGGTTTCTTGGAGAGGTTTGTTTATTCCTGTGAATAGAGTGGGTGTGCTTATGGGAAAACCTCATGTTTCTGGAGACTTTCCTCTTTTCAGGCATGATTTTAGAAAGGGAATGACACACAACAGGATGTGTGGTTGTAGATGTATGTTCACGCTTCAGGGGCCATGCATACCTTTGTGACCATGTACAATCCTGTGCTTTTTCTCTCATCATTCATGTGGTGAAATAAACCGTGGAAGAACAGTGGATTCATTTCTCCTTTTTATGCCCAGAACACACAGAGAATGTATTGATACTCATCTTTCTGTTGACTCTTAAAATGCTCAAGACCAGTTATTGGAGGTAAGGAGATAAAAATGAGGGCACATGGCCAAGCAGGCTTGAGATTTTAGTCCTCAAATTTGATTTGAAAGTTGCAGTTTGATGAAATTGCATTTGCTCTATTTCTTGTGTTTGTGTGTTTTTAAATTCTGAATTACCTACATGCGCCGTTAGTGTTAGGAATTCTCTTACAGCGTTCTGAGTGGACCCACTTTGGGAAGGATGATCAGACCACGTCACCTCAAATGGCTCTTTTTAACGTATTCTGTGATTCTTGACCAGTTTAATACTGGGATATTGGGAATCATGCAAAGCCCACCTTGATGTGGAAGGAGACTAACAACCCCATTTGTAGAGGTGTTTGGCTTTATTTTTCATATTCCTTGTGATGGCCATCAAACAGAAAATGAATACCAGTTCCTTAGTTGTCAACAGGCCTTTTCATTTTTCAATGTTGGCTGGTCTGTTCAAATACAGAAGTTGGGATTTTTCAAGGGAAAGGCTCAAAACTTGGAATAATAAACAAATGTTGCTTATTTACTACTTTTTGTAAGTGTTGTGGGTCAGAACCCAAAAGTTGCTTTTTGCTTTAATTGCTAGAATGTGTAGTTTACTAAGATTGCTATGTAGCTGTGAAGCTGCTCGAAGTTTTGCTTTCATTTGTTTATTTGGCTCTTGTTGCTGTGAGGCTTGCTGTCAGAAAATAGCAAAATTTCTAACCTCATCCCAGCCTTTCTCCTTCACTTTTTTATAGTCTTGGTATAAAAGGGGAGAAATTGGGGGTAGCAGGATGTATGGTGGAACTAGCTCAGTTCTTTCTGGTCACCTTCAAGCAGGGCTTCTATTTTGTCACTGATAGAAGTTGTATTAGGTGCCTAATGGTGCTGCCTTCAGAAGAAGACTCTGTGGCAGAGGAGATGTGCTTTAGATGCACATTTTGTTGCTGATGGCTGGAGTTCACAGCAACAGCTTGTTGTAAAAATTGACTCCTGGGCCATGAGGTCCAACTTATCAGCAGCAATTGACAGAATAGGCCACGGATAGCAGAGGCAACCTGGAAGTTCATCATGGCTGAACTGGTGTCCTCAGCTACCAGCAACTCACAAATTTCTTCCTTTGACCCAATCAGTGTAATGACTGTGTCATTCATCAAGGCCTGTTCGTGATGGTTTAGTAGCAGTCTTGTGTTTTTCAGCCATTGAGATGAGCAGTCACCTTTTGGAGTCAGATTCGATCAACCCAGTGATCCATAGTGGGATGAATCTCTGCTGTTTGTTCCAGGGTGATAGTCACCTCAAACAGTTGACATTAAATGGTGCTTTATGAATGCCCTTAAGCTGTAAATTATTTCATAACAGGTTCTTTGAATGGTTGCAGCTAGAGTCCCGAAGGACAGAGTAAATTTTGGACCTGATGTGCTGTTTCACTTAGAAAAGAGAGCCTTTGAGGGCAGGGTTGAAGCCTAGCTCAGCCAGGAATGGGAAACCTTGAGCAGTGTGCAGCCTCTGGAATTTGTTTTATCTGAGACAATATTGTTGTGTGAAGTCTGGAGCCAGGGTCTCCATACGAAACTATATTAGACCTGTGTTTGGATCTGTGTATGAAATGAGATAGTGTAATACCAAAGAGACTTTTTAAAAATTTCTTACTGTTGTATAACCTAAACTCTCTAGAACAGGGAGATTCTTGAAGCATGCATGTCTAATACCAGCTTCCTGTTAAACTTTCACTAATTATTTTAAAATTCTACTTAGAATCTGCTGTGGATGTTTTTGATTTTCTGCTTTGAAAACTCGATACACCTTCCTTCCTTTTCCCACAATACCAGGATAGTGGTGGTTATTTTGGAAATTGTTTTCCTTGTTCAGGTTTGGACTTCTGAATGCAAACAGCCCTAATGTCTGATACCCTCTTCCATTTTTCATGGGCTGGAAATGCTGTTGCTGAAAGGCATGTCCATTGCCCATTCCTTGTGGCCATGGGAAGCTGACCCATGGCCGTGGGTCAGTCAAACTGAAGGCAGAGCATCTAGGAGCTGAAGAAGTGTCTGGTGCATGAGGGTACCTGGAACTGAGAATTGAAGCCAGTCTTCCCCTGCTCTGCCACAAACTTCCTCCTTATACAATCACCTCGGACAGGGTTATTTTTCTCTCTCTGTGCCCCAGTTCCCTATCTGTAAACTGGTGATAACAGCACTTCCTTACTTAGTGGGGATGTTGTGAGGACAAATGCAGTTCAAGCTGTGGGGCTCTTGGATACTGTGGTAACTGGGAGCGCAGATGGAAGAAGGGAAATGTTCCACATAAAAGCTTTCTGTTCTTTGAGCCAGTGGTAGGTTATGGCACTGATGTGAGCGTGGCTTCCACTGAAGTCATGGCTTGACTGGTGCCGTGTCTTCCCTCCAGAGGTCTCCTTGCTTACTTCTGTGTGCCCACAGGGACCTTAATGTCCTTCTGAAGGTGATCGTTTGGGTACTTTGCCGCAGGCTCTGTGAGCCCAAGAGCCTGCGTGAGTCTTGCTGTCTGTTTTCTAGCCTGGCCTGCTTCAGTTACAGAATGGAGTGTGTGCTTCTGGCACCAGCCACCCAGGGCATTTCACAGACTAACTCACACCCTGGAAGGAGTTAAAAATACCTATGAATGGATTTTCACTTGCGAAATCCAGACTACTGTAGGAATTACTCTGAGCAAGCCCTGGACTGGAGTGTGACCAGAAGAAAGCAATTGTCCCTGACATAACTGGTTAAATTTCATAGAAACCACATCCTTTGTGTTGCCACTGACAACATAACATTCCTTAATGTTTGATTTCAAGCAAAGCTTGACTACCCAGCTGTACATGCAAACGTACTTTCTTCTAAAGAATTTCTGTCCAGAGTCACCAGAATGAAGCTCTTTCCATTTTAAGGTGGCCTTTATAGTCTTGTTTATATATAGTACAAACAGGTAAGAGACAGGAAACCTATTTGCTTAATATGTACGTTGTGGCATGTCTGAAGGGAAGGAGGGGGTGAGTTGAGTATTTGTTCAATTGAATCTTGCTCATGCAAATTACTTTGGTTTTGGAAGCTTTTTGGGCCAGGAGGTAGAAGTACACTTCATTTATTGGTTGCTCCTTGGAACATGGGGCTCATGTCATCTTTCTTGTTCACCTGCCTGGATAAACTCTATATTTAGTTGTCTCTGCCCATCTACTTGAACAGGACAAAAATAACTTCAGTGTAATCCATCCTCTCTGTCCTTTCCACCCCTTCCCTCCCCTTTCCTTTCCTGCTGCTAGGTTTAGGGCATTCAGTTGTTTGGGAAGTGGTGTTTTGCTTTGTTTCCTTACAAGTAGGGTTGGAGGGCAGGAGAAAACATTTATACTCTGGCATAAAATTGTTGTGAAGAGTATGCAAACCATCAGAAACACTTCCTCCTCTCTTACAACATTTGCAGAGGGGTCAGAGTGTGTGCAGGGTGTGTGGAGGGAGGTGGAGCAGAGAGGTTGGGAAATTACTTGCATGTGGCATACATCTGTCTGACAAAAAGCCAGCCGTGCCAGGGGATAAATGGACAAACAAATAGTGTTTCAGTTCTGGACTTAGAGGTTCAGAACTTAAAGTTTGCACAGGAGCAACTCTTCAGATAAGTTTCCAGTTGGACCTTGACTTGTGTTGTGCAAACAGGTAATAGAGGAGTGTGTCCTCTTAAAACCCTGCCTGGGAGAGGATCTGGGCACAGGCTGTGCTTTGCATGACTTCTCCTGTGTCCCACAATGGGCATATATATACACAAATATATATATATGTGTGTGCATATATATGTAGTCTTAACACAGATCAACACTGGCCAAAACCCCCGGAAGTATTTAAGCCTTGCCTTTAGCATGAATTAAGGTGAAGTAGCATTTCTGTTAATCTGGCTGTGGACATTGACTATTTTTGGATTGGATAAAGAATGTCCACTGAATTTACCAAAACGCTTGCTGTCTGTGTTACCTGAAATATTATTGTCTTCCACTATTAAGCTGATAGGGATTTAAGGGAAACAGTATTGTTATGGTGAAACTGCTTTGAAATACAGCCTGCCAAGTTCTTCTATCTTGAGCTGAGTGTTGGGTATGTTGTTCCTGACAGACAAGTTGTCTGGAGATGTAGGGGGACTTATTGTTCTGACAAAAAATGTTGTTTTTTGTAAATCAAGCATTTTTTTATTTAAGATACTAAAAAAGAAGGTGATGTGGAGCAGAAAGATTGAGGGAAAACCTTTTAATTGATGCCTAATAAAATTCAAGTTTTTTCATTGAATTTTTCATTTCCATATCTGCTTTTCAAAAGAAAGTGAGAAATTTTCCTCTTTTTTTTTCTTTTCTTATTTTTGCATTCATAGACTTGCTGCAGCACAGAAGGAAGAAAGAGAGCTGGTTTTGAAAATTGGTGGCAATTTTAAAGATTAAACTTCTTTGTTCTTCCTCCTCTTTTGCCTGTGTGCCAATAAAAGCCTGAGCTGCGTGGCAGTGTCAGAGTGGCAGTGCAGCCCCATTTTGACTTGCACCCTGAGTGATTCAAGTGTGATCAAAAACTGATTGGAGGACACTGATCATGTAGGGTCTTCTGTGGTGTGAACTGTGTTGGGCAGTACAGTAGGATCACTCAGCAGACCTGGCTTGCACTCGGGATCCAGAATCCTGGTTTGAACCTCCATGCTGTGAATTTGTAATAGGGCTCACTACCAGAGCCCACCTCCCCTCTGTGCGGTGGTGTCCGATTGCCTTGGCCCCCGTGCTCCGTCCTGCTTTTAAAGCAGAGGGCCCTTGAGTTTCTAGGAATGTTAATTCCTTACTTTGCAAGCACAAATACGTGCTCTGGGTGTTTGGAAAGGAGTGGGCCCCGAATTTAGAGCTTACACTCCCAGGCACGGTGTAATCCTGTTAGGAGTCTGGGCTGATGCAGTGGTCCTGGGCAGGTCGTGCTGCCTTGCAGGCATCTGCTTCTCTGCCAATTGAGTCAAGTCAATATCCTCAAAACTGTAATTTACACTGTAATGATGGATTACACTTGTCATGGTTTACAGAATTTTGTGTTGTGTGTTTAATAAAAGAAAACACTTTTCTAGTGCTTATTATTTCTGAAGTCCAACACGTCTGAACTAAAGCTCAGTGTATGCGAGGCAAACTATGCTTTAATTTTACAATTGTCTGATGGGACTTTGCGATTTATTTGTTGTTACTTCCTTAATGATGTTGCAGTCAGAGGCACTGTTTTGCTAAATGTTGTGTAAAATGTAAATTGTAGCACAGCAGATGTTGGTATTTGGATGGATGTCGGTGCAATGGGGGGACAGCAACAGTCATCTCTGTCAGCTGTCTTCAGGCTCGGCAGGCCTGCTGCGTGGTTACTTTGGTGTGTAAAAACAGCTCGTTTTGCAACTGGGAAGTTTGGCATTACATTTGGCACTGAGCCATGTAGCTGGGTTAGCACAAGTGTTTATCCAGTGATTTTCTCAAAATTGGTAACTTGGAGAGAATGTTATGAAACTTCAGTACAAAGAAAGGGAGAATATGGACAGAACCCTTTCTAAAAGGCATTGATGTTTATAATCCTAAATTCCATTTAAAAAAAATTCCTTTTATTTGCCTCACCCCTGTCTTTTTTGCTTTTTCATCATCATCTTTTTTCCAGCTTACTGTTTACAGTTTCCTTTTTGAAGATTAAGACATGGGGGCGTACCTCATGAAATGCCATAACCACCTTTCTCTCCATCCTGTGTGCTGTTACAAATTAGGTGCAAAGAATAGAAGACTGCAAATGAAGCTGTGTAATTGCCACTATCCAAAATTTGGTGGAAATTCCAACTGCAGCTTGAAACAAGAACCTGGTTGTATGCATATATGTAGAGCAGTTGGTTTCTGTATGATAAATTACCAAAAATTTTACCTTTGGGTTAAGTACAACAATCCTTACAGGCCATCAAGATTTTTTCATAGAACTCCTGTTAATATTGGATATGTTTCTTTATGGAAGTAGCAATTCAGATTGCATTTTCAGTAAGGACAGGCAGCAGGAGCATGTGGTAGTTCTGCAGAGCAGCAGTTTAAATCAGATTTTATACCTGAAATTTGGAACCTGTTGATTTAATGTTCACTGGGAAACTTTATCATAAAGGATTAATTTTTTGAAACCATTTTAGTCTTGTACTGCACTTGTGATTAAATAACTAGATGTCTTCATTGCTTAGAAATGGGAAAATGATTAAATTAGGAAATTTGGATTCTCTGATGAGGGGAAGAAAAGCATATAGAAAAATATTCTCGCAAACCAGTGATAGTGATCCAGTAGTGGACTTGTGCTTAGTTAATCTTATAGTTGAGCTACAATTCTATCACCAAGTATAGTCCTAGGACAGTAATTTTCATTTGGGTCCTTTGTTCTCTCTTTTTTTTCCTTTTTTAAAAGAAGAGGGTGTTACCTGTACTGTCCAGTTGCTGTAGCCAAATGTGTCTTCATTTAGAAAACCATAATTTGCAATAAGTCTGCCCACAACCAAGGTTCATTTAGTGTGCGGTGGATAAATGAAAATTGCAAGTGTTTGGTGACTGCTTTTTGGAAACATTTTTGTCTCTTAGTTTGATACTCAGGCTGGAATCCTGAAGTTAAAAAGGTTTTCTCACAGGGGATGGGGAAATAAATGTGCAAAAGCATTAATAGGGGAATAATCTAAACCGTACAGCTTCCCCAGACCAGAGGGAGGTACAGTCTTGGTGGCCAGTGTGACACTGGAAGATTTTCCTGTGTGCGTTGGCTGTGCTTGTGAAGGAGCAGGGTCAGTGCAGCGATACTGTGCTCACAGCCAGGCTCCACGTTAGCTCTGTGGAACATACCTACGTGTCTGTGTGTATCTAAAGGATACAGCTTTGATATTTCAACTTGCTGGATTTGGCTGCATGTCAAGAACGAGGTACTAAGTGGGGAGCATACTTTGCCCACGGACGGGGCACAACCTGCGTTTCTGGCTGCCTGCGCTGGTGCTGGAACAGGAGCAGGAGAAGACTGGCAATGGCCACAGGCACAACTGGCATAGCCTGGGGTGCGGATCAGGCTGCAGCCTCTCCTTGCCTGGCCTGTGCTCTCAGCCCAGTCAGCACCTTCCCTTCTGCCCATCAGAGACCCAGCTTGTCCCTTTGTCGACACTGCTCTGATGCAGCTATTTCAGCCAGAATTGTAGCCACATCTTAACTCATGTCTAGCACAGTTTTCTGCCTCCTAAAGGTGCCTCTATGTGCCCCCCCCCCGCCCCTTTTCTCCTCCTTCTCCCTTCCCACCTTACTGGCAGCAGCAGGGTTTGCAGGGTGACCTTGCTTGGCTTGACCCCTGGAGCAGCAGAGGAGCCCCCAGCAGCTGCCACCTGAGCTGCAAACATCAGCTCAGGGACCAGTGGCAGGAAATGCTGTAAAACAGAGGGTGTGCTAAGCATCGAGCAGTGCTTGCATGCAGGCTTTTTTGTACCTGTGTCTGTACCTTCCTTGCCAGAAGTCCCTGAGGCATCGAGCGTAGCCCCAGATGGCCTTCAGGAATGTTACCCCATGTGACCTGTAGGGCTTTTTCTCTCTCCTTTAAAAACAAAACAAAAATCAAGAAAAAGCAAAAAGCTGTCATATGAGTTCAGAGCTTTATTTATTGTTTTCTGGTGTTTGCAAAGTATGGCAATATGACTTTCCTGGAGAGCTGTTGTAGTTGTTGCAAGTTCTACACCTGATGGGTAGCTGTAATGCTGTTAGGCAAGGGATGTGTTTTGGAGTTTGTTTTGCTTCTGTTCTTTGGTGATATCCCAGTGAGAGTGAGAAGATGGAACTAGAGAGAGTGGACTGTGCTCAGTTATGGGATGGAGCTTTCAGGATTCGGGTGGATGAAGGAATGTGTGGTGAGGAGCAGTTGTGTGGTGTGCTGTGCTTGGAAAACCAGGCGTGGAGGAAAGGTGGGGCTGATGCAGCAGTCCCTGACCTCAGAAGATCCAGTGAGGCAAGTGCCAGATTTGATGCCCACAGAAACTGGTGTCAGTTTAGGGCAGGCTGGAGGTGATGTTTGCTTTTCCACTGCTTATAGGAGTAGTTTGAATAGAAAAGATTGGCTTTTTTTGCCATGTCTTCTCAAAACAAAAGTATGAGGCACCACAGACTGGAAACTGTAATTCAAGGTCCCATCTTGTGTGTCCATCTGCTTCCCACTTCTGTGTGGGATATACTGTTAATTTTTTATACTATTTTTAAAATGAAAAGTGACTTTAGTGTAGCAAGATGCTGTTGGCAACAAGGAAATTAATTTATGGTAGCAGTGTCAAGGTAGGTGGGTCTTCATTGTGTCTTTTTTCAGGTTGGTCCTTATTTCATCCATCCTTGTGTAAGAAACAGATCTTCATGTGACTGAAATGCATCTCTCCTGGAGCTTGGAGCTGTTACGGAGAAGTATAAGGAGCTTAATAGATAACTTTTGGGTTAAAAAATAGTTGTGATTATATGTGTGTGATTTTAGTTGTATTTTAGACGTGTTCCAGTGTGACAGGGCTAAATTGTGGTACCACTGAAATCCTGCAGGAATTTTGCTGTTTGATTACCTTAAGACTCAACATTTTTACTGTCTATTATAAAAATAAATGAGTTGTAATAGTGTGTCTGACTGAGCTTAAGGTGGCAGTGTGGGTTGTGCTCTGCTTTACAGTGACAACACACCTTCGTCCAAGGCACAGAAACCCTTGGCAGAGTTTCTTACGCCTGTATTACTTGGCTAAGCTTAACACCAGAGCTGCAGTGGCTGTTCTGCTCTTATGCTATTCAGTGATGAAGTTGCTTTAATAAATTCTCAGCATGTAATTAAGTTATTTTGCAAAATTCCTTCAAAGTGAGGCAGCACTCCTGTTATCTGGAGGAGATTTTCATTGCTGAGTTTGGGGTAGTGACTCAGTAAAACTTATCTGTGGAATACTAAATTTGGAGGCGTAACCAGGAGGTTGCCATGATAACAAATATTAGGACTTGCTTTCTGGGAAGTGCTTCTAATTTTTCCATTGATGGCCATTAAATGCCTCAAGATAAGTGAAACTTTTTATTAGAACTAACTTGGGCTCCTTATGCTCCTCCAGGATTTTGTAGACTGGCTAGTGACAAAATGAGGAAGGGAAATCCAAATTAGCCCCAGCCCTATAAAGATACCACGTCTTTTTTAATGTTGCTTCTTATTTTTTCCATTGAAATGTTTACTTTGCTTTCATTCATCTTTCTACAAAATATTTATCAGTTTGTGTAAACATGTTTAAAATTCTACATTGATTTTATTTTCTTGGCACTTTTGAGAAATTTCCTGATGCACAGCATGATCACACAATAACTGGTGGAGCTTTTATTGTAAGTGACCAAAAACAACTCTGTGCATTTATGTTGAAAATAAGGACTCAAACCCAGAAGCTAAAGGATAACAATACAATGTGTTAATTTCTTATTCTTCATAAATTGCTTATTTATTAAAATCCATGTTCTGCAGCTTAGTTTTTACAGAGAGAGCTTTTTTCTTCCCTCTTCAAACTGCCTCTGAAGTTGGTTCATATCTCTTTTAGAAATGCTGCTGTTTCCATAAATCTCCCCTAATATCCTTTTGCCTTTTTTTTTCTCCGTTTCTTTACAATTCTCTGAGGTTTTGATTCACTTTGTGAATGACACAATGGTGTGGTAATGGGAGCCTAGAAGAGCGAGCCAGGGACTCGAGTGGTGGATGGAAACATCCTCAATGTGCATGTCTTCTGGTTTCGTCGTGGCTGTGTCCTGCCTTTTCCCTCCCTTACTCTTGCTTTCTCATGGGACCTCGATCTACCAGGTCATCTCAGCCTCACCAACTTTGGGGTTTTAATGAGGAACCTCTTCCAGGTTTAATGTTCATAAAGCAAATAAATGCCTCATAAAAATTACTCTTGCCTGAGTCCTTTTCTCACCTAATCTTTTTTTAATGGGGCAGAGTGAGGGAAGGGACCTAAAATAATTTTTAATTAATTAATTATGCTTTTCCTGAACATCCTCTGTGTTTAGGTTGCTTGAGGAATACAAGTTAAAAAAACTGTGATTTGAGTCTTAATTTGTTCTAGAAGAGCTTTGGTTTGTGTGTGGTTTTTTGCTTTGTCCCCTTAGATACTCGGCCAGTCTTTAGATGGGATTTACTGAAGAAAAAAACTGGGTTTGTGATATTCAAATCAGGCATGTGTTCAGATAAGCACAAGAGTCATGCCTAAGGATTCTTAGGTGAAAAGGTAAAATAATTGAATCAACTTTCAGATGCTGTCTAGAAAAGCCCATCCTTGTTCAAATCCACCAGGGTGTGGTGTGTTTGCTGTTTGTGGTTTAGCTTTTATTTTTCTTTGTAGTAGACATAAAATCTTTGGAGGACTAAGTCACACTGTTTTTAGAAGTACATGGGGTGTATTTAAGAGCCTGGTTTGCAGAAATATTGACTATATTCAGATTGAGTTTGAGGAATAGTTGTAGTGAAGTCCTTCCTCTAAGGGAAGATATTTAAAAACTTGCAGAGGCTTATTAGCTTAAGTGCCTTGTTAGCTGCTTGTGCTATTTTTCATCATAGTGTCAAGGTAAAAATTACTCGGGGAGAAATAATTGTTCTAAGTATGCTTAATTCAGTTCAGTGGATCTGACACCTCCTCTGTCATTTTTATTTATTTATAAAAATGGGAGAGAGTTGGGCACCTGTCAAAAGCAGAGAAATGTACGATGGCACTTTCTGTTACAGGAATGTTTTGTTAAAATCCTGTAGCTTCTTGCAAGTTTATTGCAGAAAATATTTCTCTAACCATGTTGGACACCTCATGGTAGTTTTAAGTCCTTTGATTCACACCATGAGGTCGTGAAGATGCAATTCACTCTGAGATTGTTTTCAGTATAGCTTAAGAAATCACTTTATATTTTCCTGTAATTTATGTACGTATCCTTAAAACTGCTGTTTTAAATGAAATTTCATTTACATCTTCTCCCACTGGAGACAGCTGTAGGTTAGGACTAGCCTGACTAAGCTGTGCCAAAGGTAGGAGTAAGGAGTTTTTTACATGCTGATTAATTCTCTTTTGCTCCTTTGGGAATATCTGGTATTGCTTAAATTGATTGCTGTAAGCAATATGGCAACATTTTTGACCTTCTAAACTGAAATTCAGCAAAAGAAAAACAGGGAAAAATATAAACCTCTATGTTTCAGTTTTACATAACTACAGTTGAAGAATAGTGGTAAAAAATACAGAGGTGTCATCTTCTGCAGTGGTGTTGTTGGCTGGTGATCTCAAACCCTTTGGCAGAGATAGAATCTGAGAATGTGATAGTTGTCCATCCCTTGCACAGAGAAAGTATTTGGTGAGAATCTGTTTTTCTTTCTGTGTAATCTGGCTTCTCATCTCTCCCATGGCCAGCTTTGTGAATCAGAGCACCCATTGCTTTCCTTAGGTGCTTCCCACCTGCGCTGTTGTGTAACTAAAGAGAGGGGCAGCTTCCAGTACGTTTACTTTTCTACACAGCTTTGTGGGAAGCCCTAAGCCAAGGCTATGTGCTGCTTTCTGAAGTTAATTTACACATGTGGGGTGCCAGGTGACCAGGAGTTGTCCTTCCACAGTTCCCTTTGTGACTCAGGCCAGACGGCTCATCCATCACCCTTTCCCCCATCTCCCGTGCCCACCTCCCTCCCTCCTTCTCTCCTTCCCCATATTCCCCCAAGATGTGATAATGAAGCAGGTGCCTTGTATTGCAGCTCTCCCTGAGCTTGAGAAACAGCAGGACGTTTAGAAAAGCTGAAACCACGGCGGAGGAGGCAGCACTTCTCCCAAACCTGTTGGCAGTCACGTCAGTCACGGCCATGCACCCCACAGCCATCCCTCTGCCTGCAGGGGAAGAAAGTGGGGAACCGATTTATCGTGCTCCGAATCAGCCCTTTGGGACTGTGGGACCCCACGGTAGGGCCATGGCAGGCACGGAGGAGCCGAGCTGTGCAGTGTTGGCCTGGCACGGTGGCCAAGCTGTGCAGGGTTGACCAGGCACAGAGGAGCCGAGCTGTTGCCGCAGCAGTGGCCTGGCGCGGGCGCTGTGGGCTGCGGGTGACCTCCCCACCAGGGAGCAGCCCCGTCGGCAGGCCCAGCCACCTCATTGAGATTCCAGGCACAGGGAGCGCCTCTGCAGCTGTACGCCGGAGGCGGTGGCCAAGGAGGCGTCCAGAGAGGGGCCCCAAAAAAATCATCAAAGAACCGGCCCCTTCTCTGCGCCTCTGAATAGGCAGACAAACCAGAGGTCCTTCTCTCTCCGCCAATGTGTTGGGAAACACATTAACATAACCTCTTTTTTTTTTTTTTTTTTTTTTTGATTTCCCCAAGCTACTGAAAATCTACTGTGTTTAAATATCTGGTTCTGACAGTTTGCTAAGGGGAGCGAAGAGTGGTGCACCAGCCTGGTGGGTGTCTGTGCAGCTGTTTTTATAAAAAACAAAACATACTTGAGCTGAGAGTTTTCATTCGGGTCACCCTAGACTTAATTGTTTAGTGTCAGGTCGTTAAGATCCAGAATTAGCTCCCTACACTTGGAAAGGGTTTGCTTGTGAGTGCTTTAGAAATGCAAAGGCAAGTTTTCAAGCCCTGCTTTCTTTTTCCAAATCTGTTTTGATTTCAGCTGGTTTTGAAGCGAGTGGACACTTACTCAATTTACTCAAGCAGTAAGAACTAACTGTAAATTCCCATCCCACTCCTCAGCACGAACGAGATGGCAGCTCCTGAAAGCTTCACATCTTTAACGAAATTGGCATCTGCTTCCCGAGCCCTTATTGGGCCACCAGGATGCAGACCACTCACATCTCGTGGCCATTGAGGCTCAGAAATGAGTCACTGCGCCTTTGATGGGTGACACATTAGCGCTTCGATTGGCATAACTTTCATGTTCCCTCGGACAGGAACTGGGGCTGTACAAGCCGGGAGTGCCGTACACCATCAGAGCGTGTGGGAATGTAGAGAAGGCTTGCATAACTCAACAGCTCTAATTTTTTGAGTGTTATGCTTAAATGCAATTAAAGGTGCTACTTCTGATGCCCAGAGCAGAAAGTTTAATGCATTATTTATTGGTAGATTTGTGGTAGCCATTTGACTGCATTTCATATAACTGAGACTTTGTTTTCAGTCAGTGCTCCTGGGCTCGTCACTTGGTTATTTTGGGCCATAAGAAAGTTAATGGTCGGGTGATTTTGTAAGTATCAAGGGTAGCATTGGATGCTGACTTGGTTAACGTAATGATTTCTTTTTTCAAACCATTGGTATGTATGAGTTGATTAAAAAAAAAAAGCAGAGGCTTCTTAAATATAGTCTGTTCTGAATTAAAGGGTGTGGTGTTGGCTTTGAGTGAGCTTGATGCAGCAACAAGCATGCAGCAGTTGGTAAATAAAGATGGATTTTCTTTTGTTCTGCTGGTGCTTGCTGCTCATTATTCTCCACTTACCCCGTGAGCTTCCCAGGGAGTGGCAGCTGTTTCTGATGTTAGACACTCTATCAGTGGTAGACAGCTCCAGATTCGGTGAGATACTGTTGTGGGGAGGAGAGGAAAATCATCTAACCCTGCATTATTGTAAATCCTCAGTAGAATTAACTTTTCATGAACCAAAGGAGTTTTGTGTTTAACTTTTTCTGAAATATTCAGGCATAAGTGTACTTTGCAGTATGTGTTACAGCGAAAAAGCTTTTCTGGCATGAAATGGATTTACATTCTGAGTGTGTGTTAAGTATTTTAATGTGCAGTGTGTGGGGGCAGACACAAGGCAATAAAGGGAAATCAGTCTATAACAATCTTTGTGTATATTTCCAGATATATACAGCTTGGGAATCTTTGCAATTTGGAAATTGCTTGGAGTAAACAGAATGGTACATAGAGATTTTAAATAATAAAGCTAGCAAACTACAGAGGAGTCTGTTTGGTTCCAGGATTTTATATGTAGGATTTATAACCCATGCTTTTGCTTTCCTGTCTCTGCAGTGTTAGCATTCTGTTACTGAAAACAAAGAAGGCTCTGCCAGGGCATTACACAAGCAATGAATCACAGAGGAAAAAATGTTTTGCTTTGTAAATTGTTCACTTTTCCATGGTGGATCATTATTTTTTTTTAGTGTTGTCTGATAGAATTTGCCACACATGCTTGCATTTACTGTACTCGGTACGATTCTTTCTAGTGTGACTACATAACTGCTAATATTAGTGACTTCAAGTAACTTCTTCTTGTGATTCTTAAAAACAAAACCGCAACAGGAACAAAGAACACAGGGCAAAAATTGAAACAGCTCAGTTCACTCTTGAGGCTTGACAGCTTGCTGAGTATATCGGAGGAAGGAAAAGGTGTTGATGTTTTTCAGACAGCTTTGTCCCATCAGTTCCACATAATAATTTTTTTGTCTGTATTGACAAACTCCTTTTCTGCCTCCAGTACTCAGATTTGCTGTCACCTTCTGATGTGGTCCTCGTGGGCTGTAGGACATTTACAGTCTTTTAGCTAACCATAAAAATATAAACTTGTTTCTTAAGAATATGCACTTTGTACATCTTTTTGATGACTGTTGGTGAATCTGTGTGTCCAAGGTTCTGCGCAGGAATGATAGCTTGCTCAGGCTTGAATGTAAAATTATACTTGGAGATCATCTCTTTGGGAAGTCACACACCAGGCACTGTCTTGCCACTTTTTTGCAGGATGCAGAAGTACAACCTCAGTGTGTTATATAATAAAATTTTGTACCAGAGATGCTGCACTGTGCCTCATACTCTCCTTGGCAAGAAAAATAATATGTTAGATTGCCATATTACAGTATTCATTAGCTCCAGACAGGTGGAAGAAATTTTAAATAAGATCATGTTACTTATTTGCAAATTAAAAAGGTGGATCAGGAACCAAAACCAGCTAAAGCAATGCTTAAAGGAAGATCCAGGTAGAATGATCCCTGCAGAAAGAGTGGTGGCGATGAAATCCTTGATTTTCCACACAGAAGCAGTGAGTGTGGAGAAGGATGCTATATATGTATGGAATGCACCATTTTAAAGACTGTGTGATTAATCCTGTTAGAGGATGTATTTCTAGAAGAGAAGCAGATCAATGGGATAAAGCTCTAAGAAAGTATGAGAGCCAAACATAAGCATCTAATCCCAGAGAAAGTCTCCTGTAACAGTGCAGTGTAATTCTATTTAAAATTATGTATACTTCACTGCAAATAATCAGATAATAATTTCAGAATCTGCAAAACATTAATGTCCCCTCTGTAAATGCCAGTGGGGAAGATGTGTAGTATAAATTAGGGAGTAAGGGAAGTAGAAACTCCCAGTCTTGTCCCTGTTCAAATATTTTTTGTCCCATCCAATCTAGATTTAATCCTAAATGCAGGGTATGATAAGGGATATGTGGTGGTCATTAGGTCTCCTGGTGTGCTTTATGCAAGAGAAGAAAATACCAATACATACGAGTCAGGTATGTAACAGCGTGTTCCAAAATCCTGATAGTCTGGGCAGCCACCTCCCCAGCCTGCTTACCTGGCAAACCTCTAGTCAGGAGCTGGGCTGAGTGTGCCACATATCTTCTCATCCCTGTAGTCACATCTGTGGTGTAATTGTAATGAGATTGGAATAATCTCACTGATCTGGGCCGAGTTGGACTGATAATTTAAATGTGAAAGGCTTTGTAATCTCCTGCTGATCCCAGAAAGTTTTCAACATTTAATTAAGATCAGAATTAAAAAGATGATGACAACAAAACCTTCTACATTTACCTCCTTGCCTGTAAATGTTAAACCATGACAGGCGAGTTCTTCTGAAATTCCTGGAGTGATGATGACGACACTTTTGTAAATGCCTTATAGGTTGGTGTAACACTTAGAGCAGTAACAGCCATCTCTAAAAGAAACAATGAGGTTTGTGCTCTTTTTCCTCTCCTCTTTCTTGCTCCATACCTGTTTGATCAATTCAAATAGATGTTTTCTGCAGACATGGCCACTGCAAAGGTGGCTCTAACAGTTCAGTAGCTCTTAGTGTTTTGCTTTAGATTAGGAAATTGAAAGCCCAGTGAGGACTAAAGAGGTGAAAGCAGCTGGTGGGGGCTGTGCACACCCGTGTTTGTGTTGTGTGGGTGTCGGGGTTGCTTCTGCTTCTGTGCAGGAGGGAGAAGGATGAGTGTGAACAGAGAAGTGACACAGCTGCTGCCTGAAGCAGGTTGAAACTGCACCACAGACAGGAGGTCTGTGGGGAGGGGAAGGAGACAAAGCAGCTGCAAGGGAGTTCCCGGGGCAGGGTGCACTTTGCTGGGAGAGAAATCACCAGCGGAGGAAGGCTGAGCAGCAGGAAAGTATAAGAGGAGCTTGGGAGAACAGGAGAACAGCAGAAGGTTGCCAGAGCCAATAAATCTGGTGAGCCTTCTCCTCTGACTGTTCTTGGTTGTTTGAAGAGCTTGCCAGCAGGTAAACCTGTGGGCACTGGGCACCAGCCACTGCAGGGCAGCATTACAGGGTGCACAGGCATCATCCTGCTGTGGCAGGCTGGAAAGGAGTTCAGCTCCTAGTGTGCTCCCTCATCTTCTCCACCGTGTTAAACAAACCAGTGAGAAACCATACAGAAGGGAGGAGGGTGTGGTTGATGTGTGGCTGTGGGTGCTTTGTAGTTGACCATTTGCTTTTAAGATTTTTGAAGTAGTAGTTGGGGTGAGTAGAATTAGAAAAGTGTAGCCAGTACTGTGTTTAGAATAACACCTTGAATGAGATTTTTGTGACTCAGTTGAGTAGGAACATTACTGCAGGACCTTGTAGGACCTAGAGGGGCAGCTTGATGCCATGAAAAGCTGTTTGAGGTTCTCAGGAGACTGCCTCAGAAAACAACGATCAGGTCAATAAGCAAAAAATGGAGGCATGCTGACAGTCATCCAGAAGATCCATCGGTGGGACTTCTGTCTTCCTTCCCTGAAGACCAGCTTAATAAATCCAGTAAATAACTGAGGTTTGATGAACTCTTTTCTTCTTATTCTACTGCTGTACATTTTGAACGTGGCTGTAACGCAGTCACACAAGTGTCACCTGTGCAGGTTACTCAGATGAGCAGTAGTGTGTGTGGGCAATGGGTGTTTCCTCAGACAAAGAAAGGTGGCATATCTTTCAGAGTAGATGTTTGTTTTCGACTTGGTGGTGGCTATGCATCATCCAGTGTTTTCCCTTTCATATTGTGATATATCATCTTGTGTTTCACGCTTGAGATGTTGTGAGAGAAGTGAGTGATGTTATGTAACGTAAGCAGAGAATTATCTTCTTATGGTCTGAAAGTGACTGTTGGTTTGATAAAGCAGTTGACTAATTAGTAAATTACCCATTGTTGTTTAAAATACTTGCGCTGCAAAATGTAAATGAAAAAAATTCCTCCACTTGTCAGTATGAAAAATGACAATAGCAAAAATAATACATAGGACATCTGTTCTGATTTTTTTAAAATTTAAAATGCATTTAAGGCAGATGTTGCAGAATTTGAATGGAAATAGAAGTAGATGGAAGAACAAAACATAACTGTTTACCTTTTATGAAGTCCCATTTTTATGGCTAACATCGCTATCAGTATGTGACTCAGTGCCTGTATTTTTCCACTGTTTGTATCAGACTGAACTGAATGTTCTTAAAACTGCTGCTGTCAGGATGACATATAGTTCCAATATTAACAGAAATTATTGGTGTGTCGGTATTTTGGGGTGTTTTCTGATGTTATTTCCCTTTGCCTATCCTCTCTTTTCAGGAGAGTACATCAAAACATGGAGGCCACGGTATTTTCTATTGAAGAATGATGGCACCTTCATTGGCTACAAGGAACGGCCACAGGATGTTGACCAGCGGGAATCACCTTTAAATAACTTCTCAGTAGCTCGTAAGTGTTTTTGGCTGCTCCCTTGTCCGGTTTGGGGGTTGATGTCTTCTTGTAACATAGCTGGTAAGCTGCATCAGTAACGTTCAGATCTGCCCAGAGGATGTATCTAAACACTAAGTGTGTTTATTTGAGCTAATAAATCCCACTGTGTTTCTCAGGCGTGATTGTATTGTGGAGGTTTGATGCTCTGCTTATTTTTCTTTTTTTTTTTACATTTTCTAGTAATTTACCGTTTCTGGTTATTGAATAAAATGGGTTTATTTGTTAATATTTTGTATGTATGTTCGTCAGCAAACTGCTTTAAAGTGAAAATTCACCCAGGTGCATGTACTTGGCAGGTAGATACAGCAAAAGTATTTCTGCCACCAGATCTGGATTCCAGTGGCATTGACATAGGTCAGAGTTATTTAATTATTAGCAGAAGAGAATGCAGAGTGAGCACGTTTTAATGAAGCACACTTGGATTTTCTTAATTTTGAACACAAACCCATAGTTCTTCTATCAAAGCCAACAAAAGGGTTTGCAAATAATAGCATCTCTTAACCTCTGCACTCTCTACTGTGCAAACATTTCCGACTTTGCTCAGGTGCTGCAGCACAGGATGTGACAGAAGACTCTGAAGATAATTTCCTTTTCTTGCTCATGTTTTAACCTTTTGCTGTATACTTCCAGCTTTTATTTTCTCCTGTTCTTAATCTTTCCTGTCTCATGATCTGCCTGTATCTCGTTCCACCACTTAAAAATAGATCATTGTTGCACCTGTTACTAACAATGATCTGTTCCATGTTCCTGGTGACTACTGGAAGCAGAGCTCTAGAGAGAGAAGGGTAGGAGCTTTCCCTCTTCATTACAAGGTAGCTCAAAATACTGGGGGTTCATCTTTATAGTTGATCATTAAGCAGGTATTTATTTTGAAACACCCTGCTCCTGGAGGAGGGCTGGACAGCAGTAGGAATTAATGGACATGTTCATTATTTTTCTTCCAGTAGCAGTGTATACCTATTCTGTGTGATGATGGGAATAAATAATGGACTTGATGTTGACTGGTGTCTCTGTGCAGGGTTCCAAGACTGCTTTGGGGCTTTTCGTCTCGTTTGAGAGGCAGAATTGTTGTAGTGTTTTCATTTCAGTAAAGACATGGTACTTTCCTCTTTAGACTGGCAACTTCTTAGAGATCAAGAAGGTAAAGCAAAGCAGCAGAAAGCCATTAATTCATAAATTAATTCAGTACTTGGTCTATAGCCAGAGGCTTTTAACAAATGCACTTTCTGGAGGACACTTACGTCCTCTTGCTGCTAACTGCATTACTTGGGCAGCTCAGTGCTAAGGACTAAAAATGTGTCCATTGCCTTTTCTTTGTCCAAGTTGCCTTTAAAATGGATTAACTTAACTTAGTTTTCACAACAGGAATATGGTACTTTTTTGGCAGATTGCGCCCATCAGTCTCAGCATTTATAGATAAACAGGTTTGTTACCATGGCATCGGAGCATTGTCAGAGAAGACACAGCACATGCCTATAGATGAGTTGTAGTCCCTGTAAGAGGCATTGTGGGCTGGGTGGTGGGTGGGAGGATGTTCCTAGCAGTGGCTCTGGCCTGGTGAACAGGCAGGCTCTTGCCTGGTGGCAGATCAGGAAGGCCTTGAAGATTGAAGTGGGGCCTTCTTGCTAGAAGTCATTATTGTGGATTTGGGTCCACAGAAGCAGCTGTTTCCCCACCAAGATTTAAATTCTCATGTAGGCAGTAGCAAACTGCTGCCAGCACTTCTGTCCCTTCTGGGTGCCCTCCACACTTTCACAGATTCACGGAATATTCTGAGTGGGACGGAACCCACAAGGATCATCGAGTCCAACTCTTTGAGCAAATGGCCCAGATGAGGATTGAACCCACAAACTTGGTGTTATTAGCACCAGGCTCTAACCAGCTGAGCTCACCTCAGGGGTCATTTTTGGATCTATTTTGCACCACAGGCTTTCCCTTTGAACCTGCTTGCCTGATTCTTTCATTTAGGTTAGCATGTTGAGTTAGTGTCAATGAATTTGAGCTGCCTCTGGAGGAAGACTCAGGGCAGAGCACAGGTCTGTAGAAGCCTCCTGCCAGTGGAGGGGAATTTAGATTAAATATTTTGTAAAAATTAATCCTTCTGTTTTCTTTTTCTCCAAGAGACCATGATAGCCCTGACTTTTTTTTGTTAATTAGTGAACCAGATTTTTTTTTTAATGAGATGGCAGGCTGTCTCTGTCAGTCTGTTCTTTGGAATTGGTCCCATGTTTCTGATTAAAATCTTTACCCTCTTCTGCTGTACAAAAATATAGACTTTTTTATCTTTGCAAGTAAAAGGAGGGTTTTTTTTAAAAGGGGAATTCTATTATTTTAATGTAAAATTCATATTGAGTGGTTTTGTCAGCACATGAGAAGTGGGAAATAATTAATGAGAAAGCTGTGACAGAAGATAACAACTAATGGACACCTGTCTTTTCCTTTAACAGGTATGAAGAAAGTATTAGCAATAAATAGGGTGTGATTTCCATGTGCTTGACAGTCTCTTCTTTCTCCTACAGTAGCCTTTTCCTTTTGGTCTGTGTGGGTTTTGATCATACATTTTTGGAAACTTGTTTCTAAATCCCTCTAGCTAAAGAGAGGCTTACTATTTATTTAAAATAACTTTTTTTCCACCTAATTTTCCAAATACCAGTGTTTCCTGTGTTTAAGGAGTTTATTTTCTCTAGAATTAAGCTATTGATGATTTATTTAAAAAAACAACAACAAACAAAACAAATTCAAAAGAACCCAAAGTAACACTCATGAAACATGGTGCTTGAGTGTTTAACTGAGATTTTTGAGTCTATTTGTGTTTGTGTTCTGTACCTTACCACTAATAAGGTAGAAGGAATAAAAAAGCCTGTACCTAAAAGTTCTGCTCCAGAGCTCCTGCAGATGAATAACCAATAGAGCCTGAGTTGTAAATCTGTGAGATAAGTAGCCTTCATACTGATTGTAATCTCGGATTATCATGTATGTCTCCCTATTAGATTATAAGCCTTTAAAACCATATAGCTGAGAAAAGCAGTGTATTGTGAAAAACCACATAGAGAGAGAGGCTGTTCCTGTTAGAAAGGGATTATTTCTCCCGGCTGTCAAAAAGGAAGATGGACTGTGATGGTTTTGTTGTACTGCTGAAAACATAATTGCTCAACAATATGAGAGCTCCTTTTGGGACAGGACTGTGTGTCTGCAGTCAAGCACTTTTCAGAGGGCACAGGATGGCCAGATTAGTGGTTGGATTTTTTGTCTGTTGTTACTAAGAGCCACCTTTGTGCAGGTCTGTAACTTGGTGCTCCTGGCCCCTCACTTTTGCCATGCTGAACAGTTCAGAGTTGAATCTATCCAGTGGTGCTAGCAGAAAAAAAACTCTTCGACATAATATTCCTCTTCGTTTTCCAAAAGTTTTATTTCTTCATCATTCTGTTTTCCTTATTTACCTTTTTCCTTTTTTTTTTTTTCTGTTTTCTTTTTTCTGTTTCTCCATACCCTTCCTTAAAGAAACCAAAGCAGGAATAGGAAAGATTCTTCCTTGACATTATTGTTTTAAGTGTGATGTCATTATATAGGGAGCAGAGTTTGACACTTTCATGGAAAGTAATCTGCCTTTTAGCTTAAGTGCTGGGAAAGCAAATATTGTGACATTTTAGAAAGTCACTGGGATAATACTAAGTGTCTTTCAAATACAAAATGGTAATTTACATTTGAATGCTTTGGTGTCTATTCCTGTTAAGAACAATTTCTCTGTCCTACTTACTTTAAAAGACCAAACGCCAGGAAAGAATCAAGAGGTTCTTTAGAGCAATTTAAATAATTTTTAAAAGGCTGCTGTTTATAGTACTTACTGTGTTGCAAACAGGGAATACTTACGTTGAGGCTGTTTTACAGGAAAAACTTCCTTCGAAGTGGGTGAGCAACCCTCGTCCCCTATTTGGAATTGAATGTTTTTATAGCGGAACCCCCAAACGTGCCATAAATCAGACCTAATGCTTCACAGCATCTCTGTGCTCTGCTGGAGTAGTGCATGTTGCAGTACATGATTAGAGAAGGTGGATTTGGTGCTTCTCTAACTTTTCAACTACAGGCAAGAGCAGACAGTCAGGTTTGAAAGTAAAAAGAAAACTACTGTTCATTTGTTTCATTGATAAAATCCATGTGATTGTCATATACGGTGAGAAATAAGTGTAATTTCAAACTTCTAGAACCTGTCTGGTACAGCACTTTGGTAAAGCAGTTTAAAAGGAAAGCCTTCTGTATGTCTTGATATGTGGTGTTATGATTGAGCAGGGTAATTAGACAGCATATTGTTCACTAAACAAAACAATTCTTTGTGACATTCTTGAATTATAGTGGTTATTAACTGACAAATCTCTATTATTTATCTTGCTGCATGCCTTAAAGATTGCTGGATCAGCAAGCTTAACAAATACCAATGGACAGTGCTGATTTAGGGGAAGAGTGACATTTGATTGGTCCCCATCTATGGCAGGAAAAGCCTTGTGTGGTTTATCATGCTGAAATTAAATGGTTAAATCTAGAGTTCACAGCTAGTTTAAATATCTATGCAGCTCCTTCAGAACGTGACTCTGAAGTGTTTTTAAAGTCTGAGTTCTTTATGCCTCTGTTTATTTCTTTATAATGTTGTACTTCGGGATAAGTATGGGAGAACAGCTCTGGATTAGCACAAGGTTAGGAAATCGCCTGATTTGTTCTTCGAGTCTTCAGCCAGATTTGGTGTTTTAGGGGCTGCATTGTGCAGGCTCCTAGAGGACAACCCCAGCCTTAATCTAATCACGTTAAGCAGATAAAAATGGGAGGCAGAACAAACAAACAAAAAAAGAAGGCCAGCTAAATGGAGGTGGGAGGTCTGGGAGCAGGAGTGAGACCTTTTGAGCGGAATTTATCAGCACCAGGCTCACGGGGCTGCGCCAGCCCGGGCAGTTGTGTTTGGCTTTCGCTGCCGTTCTGTGAGAGGACAGAGGTGGCTGGAAGGCCAAATCCAGCGCAGCTGCATCGCTGTGCGGAAGTTGTTTAATCTGAATGAAGGAGTGCCGTTTATTGCGCTAAAGACTTTGCATGACTCATTAATAAACTTTCTCTTATCTAATTGGAGTGCTTTAGTAGGACACAGTGTAACCTCAGCGTGCTGTTAAAGAAAAATTATATTTCTTGTCATGAAAAATGCAGAGTTACTAATTGAAAAGCTTATAATTCCAGCAGCAAATGAGGCATGAAATATATTGCCAAAAATACAGCACCCAAAAACACTGGCAGTAAATATTTTATCTTGGTGCTAATTAAGAGCTTGAACTTGAAACTGAGCATTCTAAATTTGCACAATAATGAAATTAACCTAACGGTGCCAGTGTAGCCTTAGTAATGTGTACTGTTGTTCTGGTGGGTTCTGTCCTTCACTTGCACTTTGCTGATGATGGAGGAAGTTCATAGTTCTAGGAGTAAACAGAAATTTCTTCTTGTCTTCATAATGCCTTTTTGTTTGTTTAGAAGTCGATTTAGAAACTGAAGACCAAATAACAGCAGCTTGTGGTTTCATTAACTGCAAGGGAAAGAGTTTAATGCAAGAAAAAAATTTGCACAACTACATATTTTTTTCCTCCTGCTCACTTAGTTTCTTGATTTGACTTTCCTTTAGCAGGATCTGTTTAATTAATTAGCTTTTCTGTTAATGTTTATCTAAAAAATGTGGTGGTTTGGCTCCTGTTGTTATTTCATTGATTTCCTTTTGTTTTTCAGATCTCTTGTTAGTAGAGCTAAAGTGTACCCTTTATCAGGAGCATTTTCTGGCCCAAATTTGAAGGATAAACATTTGTAACATCCTAAGAAGCTTAAAGTAGATGTGATTCAAAAACTTAAAAAAATTACACTCAGCTGTCAGCAGAACATTTTGATGAAGGAAGTGGTGGCTTAGCATGTAGCTGTACTTCTGTAGCCTTTTTAGGCTGTGCTTAAACCCTGGCAGAGATGGAAGCTGCTTGCTGCGTGTCCGTGCGGTGTTCGACTGCGGCAGCTCTCCCGAAGGCTTTGGGAATGGGGTCTTCTCAGGGGGTGCCTTTGCAGTTTGATGTTCCCTCTAGTGTTTGAGGACTGGAAATGCTGAGTCTGATCTTCATCAGGTTGCTGCAAAATGATCAGACGTACTCTTACAGCTCCCTGGAACACATGGATGGTGTTTTATTTGGGAAAGTCAATAGGAGGAAATGTGGGGGCTTGACTTCAGTTTCAGTATGTGTAATTGCTGCATTATCAAATGACTTTGACCATGTGCTGTGCTCTGGATGACCTTTAGAGTGTGGGACCTGAGTCTGAATGGCTTCTGTGTAATCACATCACATTTCTCTTACCTCTATGGGCAGACCAAATGTGGAGCCTTTCAGAGCAGAATTTGATTTCAGAGCTGCTTAGATGGCTATCTCTCAAGCTATTTATTGGTTTCATCAACACAGTAAATTGTCTCGAGTCTCCTAAAGAAGTACTTACAGAGATTTCTATGGCTGATTAATTGCAACAGTTTGCTAGATAAGAATAAAGACAAATGATTATTTAAACCTGCTTATGTACCATGACTCTTTCTTCCTTGATTGTGGTAGAGTGCCAGCTGATGAAGACAGAGCGACCTAAACCAAACACATTTATCATTAGATGCCTCCAGTGGACCACAGTAATTGAAAGAACATTTCATGTGGAGACTCCAGAGGAGCGGTATGTTTCATTCATATTTAATGCATAAACCCCTTGCAAAAGCAGATGCAAGTGTTCAGCATCAATAGTGAGTCCTCTGCTGAAGCTCTTATTTATCAGATGATATACTTCTGGACTGAAAAGTGACAATTTTCGAGTGCCTCAGTTTTAGTGTGTTTTCCAGTATAAAAGCAATCCTAAAGGGGGACTTCAGGGAGTGGATTTTGAGCAGGGTTTGTAAGTGAATTGTTGCTAGGTTGGGTATCCAAAATGGACAGGTGCAGGTGTGTACCAGCACACAGGTAGTTATTTCTGGAAATGTAAGGTTCATTTCTCACTGGAAATGTTGTGGTATGTAAAATGAAGGGTTTCTGACCTGGGAGTTTCTGGAAGGATGAGCACAAGTGAAATAGATTCAGGCAGAGTTGAGTTGTATCAAAACAGTGACCTTTTAAAGTCTATTTAGACACCCTATTTCTGAAGGAAGAGTTAGTTGTATCATTGCTGATTGCTAATGTTTTATGCAAATTAGATAATAAAGGTGATAGTTATCTGCTGCAGGTGCAGATTTCTGTTTCATCTTTTAGGAAACAAAGCTAAGAGCTACATCCTGTATTCTCATCATTGGAGAATTGATCTCTTACCTCCGGAGAGAACAGTTTTCCAGCACAGCTATGATACAACTACTGAGTATTTAAATATTTACTTGCTCTTCAGAAACTGAACTTAAATTATTCCAGTATCATTTCCCTTAGGGAGTGGGTATCTTAAAGCCCTGGTCCTCCCTAGATACTATACTAGCACGTTTATTTTGAAGACCAGTAAATTCTACCCAGTATTACTCACTTACTTCTTTCATAGCCTTTGCATGCACTTGGCATGCTCTTTATTATTGCTTTTGATTCTGTTACAATGATCAGAAGAAGGTTAAGTCAAATTAAAAGCGAAGAAAAAGAAACTGGTCCTTGTTTCTTTTAGGAGCTTCGTGGTCAGTGACCCTAAAGGGAGTGAATAGCAGTTTCCACTTGGAGGAAGACTGTATTTCAGTCTTGTTTTGTTCCTCCTAGCCAATTAAGTCAGCTTTGTGACACTTCAGGGCTCAGAGTGTTAGTCACCTCTGTTGTGTACTCTTGAGACATAAAAGCTGAGGGTGAAATTCTGTTCTCCCAGAAATCAAAGATACTCACTTCAGGAGGGCTGAGATCTCAACCAAGTCAGTAACAGAAGAGATATGAAGGTCAATATGCCTTTAGCTTTCTATATGTCTTTAGAACCAATGTTTGCTTTTTTGAAAGAAATGGAGAGAGAAGAGTGCAGAAGTTGTTCTTCTTGTAATCATTTTGAATATAAAAATAGGACTAGTAAATAAGCGAATGTGTTAGTGATGGTGAATAGAGCAGTCTGTGCTGGGAGTATAGGGAGAATGTTCTGAATGTTTGGCATTACCTTGCTGCCCCAGACAGGGCTGGGTGAATTGTACACAATTCAGGCAAAATCCAAAACAAAAAATGCACAAGGCAGGAAAGACCTTATGTGGTGCAGTTTTTAGTAAAATATTGTGTTGGATACTTTTTCCCATGGACTTTGCTTCCTCTGGGGAATGATCTGCCTCTTGCATCCATTATAAAGGGAAACTCACATGTTTGGATATGATTTGAAAAAGAAAAAAAACAACAACTTCATAGGACCAGTGAAAAATTGGACATTGATAAGGATGGCACGGCTGCACTGCAGGTTGTGCACAGGGTTGTTCAGCATTGGCTGCTGCTGATCCTGCTGTAGTAGCAAAACATTTTACCTGAGATGTCCTTAGGAGAAGAATTTAACCAGTCCCTAGAAAACACCAACTAAACCACCACATCCTGTTCCCTGCATATACAAAAGACAGTAAACATGTTTAGATAGTCCACTGGATGTGTCTTCAGCCCCTGTGTGTGTCTTTAAAGCCTGTCCCCAGACCCTGGAAGCCCTTATGAGTTGTGTTCTTTATGTTCAATAAATTTGCAGTGAAATTGAGTGAAGGCCAAGAACTTTCACTTCAGTAGCTTCCAAAGGTGTGAAATCTCCCAAAGGACACTGGAGTGGAAGTGGTCTCCGTGGGAGTTGAAGGGGTCACTGTTAGAGCACTGGTGGCTTAAACAGCTGTGGAAACTTTATCATAACTAAGACCTGTGCCTTAAATGAAATGTCACTGCTTTTGCTGACATTCTGCTAAAGTTTACACAGCAATTGCTGTAATAATGTCATCATCTTTACAACAGAAGAATAACCTAAGTGTCCTGAGCTTTAATACCTTCTCTGAGAACATCCCTTGCCGCTACAGTCGCCAAAACTTGGGATACGTGTGTGAAGAGGTGCCATAGTGTCCCCAGGAGTCGAATGTGTATTTCAGTGCACCATAGAAATGTAGAAGCTGTCTTTACTTGCTTTGTGCATCGTGTAAGCCTTTTGTTTTTTGGTTTTGGCAAGTCTGTTTTGGTTATGTGAATCTCTGTATCACCAGGTCATATCCTGAGCTGTTGACTGAATGCCCATTAGAAATTCTGTTATTCGAAAAGCCTTGTATTGTGTCCATACTGGGAAGACTTCAGTTGTCTCTTGTTTCTAGTATGATTAATAAAGATTTTAAAAATGCATTTTTACAGTGCTTGAAAATGCACATAAGTCATCATATCTTCCATTGATTCATCAGAGGGTATTAGTGGCTCTGTATTCCTTGGTGATCCTTGCCATGGCAGATAGTAATCTAAAGCCACAAGTAATTAATGTCTTTGCCTATATTTTGCCAGGGAAGAATGGACAAAAGCCATCCAAACAGTAGCAGACAGCCTCAAGAAACAAGAGGAAGAGATGATGGATTTTAGGTCTGGCTCTCCCAGTGATAATTCAGGTGCCGAAGAAATGGAAGTTTCTATGACAAAGCCAAAACACAAAGTGGTAAGTGGGTATAGCAGGAATTACTGTTTTTTAGGCCTTCTCAAATATAGACAAGAAATAGCCATCAAGCTGTGTCTGTTCCCCTGACAATTACATGATTGGCTGTAGATGCAGCTTCTGGAGGAAACAGTTGTCTCAGCTGAGCAGAGCCTGTTTGGGTCTGCCAGAGTTCTGACTTCACATGTCCTTACTGGATGGCTTTCAAGGCCAGCTCAGGTCTGGGTTTGGTTTGCCTATTTTCCTGTGGTACAGAGCCTGAAACCAAAGCTCCTGCTGGACCTTGTGACTCTGTAAACTCCTTGCAGGCTTGTGCAAAGGTATTCTGCTGGATTTGCAGGATTTAGGGAGGGTCCCTGGATTTAATTGCTCTGGATTAAGGGTTTAGGCTAACTCTAGCCAGCCACTGCAGTGTCTGTCTGTAGTACTCCTACAGCTTGGGGTTTTGCATTAGGCACTATGTAGTCTGAATGCAGAGCTAAGGAATGGCCTTCCATGACATGAGTATGTGCCAGAGGAGATCCTTGCCCTCCTGAGCCTTTTTAGGCATCTGTCTTCAACTTCCCTTTATTTCTTTCTACCCCATTGTGTTCTTCTCTTTATATTTCTGTTTTTGAAAGTGTTCCTACCTGTTCCTGTAAGAGGAAATTGATAGAACCTTTCCCCATGTGAATGCATTGTCTGTGGATTCTAGGTGGGCAGTTCCTTGTCTTCATCTCACCATTGTCATCCTCACCCACTTTCATAAGTTTGTTTCAGTTTTGGGAAAACTGATAAAGTTTTTCTATAAAAAGATGGTATCTGCCAGTGCCTTCAGTAAGCTTGTGTGTTACCCTTGTGTCATGTCAGTGCTTTCAGAGTAATGTGGGTGGCTACTTTCATGCCACTCTGAGTCAGAGCTTGCCAGTAGGCTTCTGGGTCTTCTGCTGAACAGATTCTGCTCTTGCTGAGCAGTCCTTCACATAAACCCAAGAACCACCTTCTTCATCAAATGGATACAGTCTTCTGAAACAGTGACTGTCTCTTCCTGAACATGTTAGTGAGGATAACCAAAATGATTATTGGGGTCCTGGCATCAACTGTATTGAGGAGTTTAGCAGAGAATCTCCTCAGCCAGCTCTAGGGAAGAATATGCAAAAGTTTGCTGTTGGGGGCATCTTAAAATTTTTCCCAGACTGAGGCGGCAGCAGCCTAAGATTGTGTAAGTCCTGTTATTGCTGTGTTGGCAGTGGTCATTGATCTGATGGTACTGTCTCTGCTCAGCCTCTGATTCCTCCAGTGGTTTTCCTCATGGTGAAACAAACGAGCAAATAAATCATCTGTGAGACAGTGTCAGAGAATGGAAAGATGTCTCAAGACATTTTGGGGTGCATGTGTGTGGGGGAAGGGGACAGTCAGGCCTTGCCCTGGTGAGACAGTGAACTGCCCAACACCCCCTAGAGCCTGTATGCCAGCCTGGCAGAGCTGCCAGTCACAGTCACACCAGAGGCAATGCTCCATTCTCCCCTAATCCAGCTACTGAGTGGCCAAATGACCACAAGTCCCACCTGGGGAAAAGACCCATGAAGGCCAAGGGGTATTTAGGGCTGAACACAAGGCCATCACCTTGTCTGGCACCTGCCTGTTCTTGGAGTTTCTGTCTGAATACAGCTTGAACCCAGGAGTTGGTAGCTGTATGTGTGCTTTTCTAGATCTTTTCTATCTTTCTTTTTGTCCTCATTCCCTCGTTGGAATATTTTGAGTAAGTTACCATGCAATGGATTTAAAGTTTGCTAAGTTGAATGGTCCAAGTTAATGCTGTGAGAAGTGTTTTATGTTGATTGGATGTTGTAGTAAACCTTTAGCCGAAGTTGCCTGATTTTGTAAAGTTTTCCAGTAAGCATTTTGTGTTGTTTTGACCTCATGAGAATATCTGGTTGGTATTTCTCCAACTCAGAATAAGGAGAAGGTAGTTTTTGGTCAAAACCAGTGTTTATTGGCAAAAAGGTCATGGTATAGAAGCTTGATCAGACACAGACATGTAGTCTGAGAAGAACAGACAGAAAGCGCAAGTACTTGCGGAGAATATTGGAACTTTGTCAAAAGCAGGGAAAAAAACACCTGGTAAGGGTTCCACTTCGGAGTCTTTAATGGCTGCCCAGAAAGATAAATAAGCACGTGTTGGAAGGGTCAGGGAAAGAGCTGATGAAGTTGCAAATTGCCTTGGAGGCTGAAACAATATCTTGCCTCAGGGCGGAGTGAGAATTAACAGCCCAAAAGCAACTAGCCCCAAACCTGAGAAACCTGTTTAACAACTTCGGGGAACTAAAGAGCTTTAGAGTTGCAAATTAAAACCGTTTAGGAAGGTGTGGAGGATGAACCAAGGCCTTTCAGATTAGGGAAGCAGTTGGGCCTCCCTGAAAGTGATTTCGACCCCCTCAGCTCTTTGGAGGCATTTGATGCAACAAAGCCAACCGCCNCCCCCCCCCCCCCCCCCCCCCAATAAACTCTGCCCGTCGGTATAAAAGGAGGAGGTGGGACTCCCTGAGCATGATGTCACTGATGTCACCTCCCTCCACGCCTTGGAGGAGGGGTTTGACTCAGCAAAGCCATCCCCCACTGTCCCCACCCCAAGCCCTGCTATCAAGGCAGAGCCGATGGTGATGGTACCACAGTCTGCAACTGAATTGGTTAATTTGCAAGGGAAAATTAGCAATTGTCCTAAAGAAAATAAAACTGAGAAGAACGTTTTGAAAACTTCACTCATGGGGAGTGAAATAAAGCTTTCTGAGGAGGGAGTGCCCTATTGTGTGAAAGGTTTAAATCTATTGGAGGGGGAAAAACTCATCCCTCTCCCCACTCCAACACGTGGTAAAATTACTGGGAGAGTGTGGGAGGCAGTGGGCTTCCAACCAATGCATGGGAAACAGATGGTGCCCTGTTGGCCTTCTCCAATGTTATTGTTATTCATTGCAAAATTTAAGGATCGAGACCGAGACAAAAAACTCTTTGTGCCAACTCCAAAAAGTTAAAATAAGAATTAATATATCCTCAAAGTTGCCCTGTATTTGCAATGAAGCTTTGCAGACTCCTCCCACACTGCCTCCTCCTGGCAGCAGGGGGTATTGAGCCTTGCCTGCCGCTAGAGGCCAGCGATGGAACTGCAGAATCCGTAACCTCTTGGGGAAAAAAAGCTTTTATCTTTGTGCAAAGTCGTTGTTTTAGTCTTAGTAATAACTGCATGTTCAAGTATATCCTGACCAGCCAGAAGACTGGGTGTATATCTGCAAGTGGAATAAAGAGCTGCTTAAGGAGAAGTGGAAAGGAGTTTAACTATACACACAGCTGTGAGAGCTGCAGCTGGAGACATCTAAATTATGTGAATAAAGTCAGTTCTGGACAAAGAGAAGCACAGAGGGGCGGTATTGGACAATACAGTAAACGATAAATCTGTTGGAGCTAAAGCTGCAATGAAATCTGAAATCTAAAATGAAATACATTAAATGATTTATCATTTTGTATTTTCAGAACCGTGTCCCCAGTATGCCAGCATGGTTGTTTGCTCCTGGATTAGTCAACCATCCTAGCAGGACCTTGTACCTAACAATTGTAGTAGCAAATATGGTTTCCAAGGGGTGAGCAAGACAGGAGAGTGATGTCCTTTTCCCTAAGAACCACTCTAACATCACACACATAGAGCACATATTTATTATTGGTTGGCTTTTGGAGTGGAGTCCACATTTGCAAAACTGGCTGTAACAGAATATATAGATCCAATGAAAATTTTGTCTAAAGTGAAAAGGTCTCAAAAGGATGGCTGGCTACTCTAACTCAAGTTGGCCTACATGGTGCTAAGAATGCTCATCAGTATTGTTAAGGTACTAGTTAACTTAAGTTTCATTAGTGATGGTTGCATTTTTGATGTGTTCTAAGGTTATTTTCACAGACTGTTAATTATTCAATGAAACTTTCTATAGCAGAGAACACAAAAGATTGTCAAGTAGATGCTTCTTCTTTTTGAAGTAGGTCTGAGTGGGACCAAGTTTTCTCCTTCTAGAAGTGTTCCGTGAGAGGATGAGTGATAGGACAGAGGAGTTGCTGTCCTTTGCTGCGTTGTGTTACCATGTTTTTATCTTGAAAGGTTTTAAGATATTTATGTTCATATATGTTTATATAAGTTTGTTGCTGCAATATTTTGAGATGTTCATATTTTCCCTCTGGCTGCCAGAGTGAAAAGATTCCTCCTTCCAGTTTAGTTTTGGGAGCTCACGTATAGGATTTCATATGGAAACAAGTTTGTGTACCTCTTCCTATCTCCTCCTCAGTGCAGATTATAAAATTACTGTATTGCAGGAAGTGTGTGTAGTAATGGTGAGCAATGTGTGAGGCATGATTATACAGAAGAAGGGGATGTTGAACTGTTAGTGGCCCTGGAAGGAAGGAGAAAAGGGGCTGACAATGGAACTGAAGTGGAGCTGGGGAGTTCTAGCTGTAGATGAAGAAGACATAAGTGATCAAGAGAAAAAAGATTTGAGGTTTGAGAACTGCTGAAGAGTCTGGGAAAGTTGGAAAGTATTTGGTCCAAACTCAGGACCTTGACTAAAATTAGGTGCTGAGGAGGTTGGAATGACTGAGTGTTGTTATATATTGGACCCCACCCCTGAAGCAATTCAGACTATTAGTAGAATTTTACTGAATGTTGTTTCCCATGGTGCCCACTGACCTCTTGCTCTTTCCCTGCGTACAGGTTCTGATAATCCCACTGAAACCTGCTTGGTGGGAGGGATAACAGTGACAGTTTGGGACATGTATGTTTGTTTAGGTTGTGCTGATACCTGGACCTATAAGATTATGGACTCCAAAAGGCAAAACAGCCTAACTATTGATCCTGACAGAGTTTGACAAGGAGTGCAATGTATTGCACTATCAATAAGTCATAGAGAATCCTAAATTGAACTCGCCAAGCTATTTTGGAGCACAGCTTATGGGTCAAGCAGGTATCAAAAACAATTGTATAAAATTGTCTAACAGTCCAGAATGCCAAATCTCACAGAAAAGGAGTGTTGTCTCAAGGAACACACAGGAAATCATGGGCCAAACTGCCAGACTCTTCAGGCACTGCAGCTGAAAGAATGGTTCATGAACTCTTCTCCCAGATCCTGATTTGCATCGCACGTCACCTGCAGTTCTAGAGACCCAGGGAGTGAGGAGCAATGAACTGCATAGGAGGATATTAACTAGACTTCTGTTTTGGTTATTGGAATAGCAATTGCCCTTTATGTGAGTTGCAGTGTACTTTCCTCTTTCCTTTCTGCTCTGTCAGCTAGATCAGACCACAAGAGGAAAGGTACCATTACTGTGGTCCCATCTTGAGGCATGGGGTGGTTGTCAGAAAATGGAAAAATGTGATGTCTCAAGACATTTTGGGGTGCATGTGTTTGAGGGAAGGGGACAGTCAGGCCTTGCCCTGGTGAGACAGTGAACTGCCCAACACCCCCTAGAGCCTGTGTGCCAGCCTGGCAGAGCTGCCAGTCACAGTCACACCAGAGGCAATGCTCCATTCTCCCCTAATCCAGCTACTGAGTGGCCAAATGACCACAAGTCCCACCTGGGGAAAAGACCCATGAAGGCCAAGGGGTGTTTATGGCCGAACACAAGGCCATCACCTTGTCTGGCACCTGCCTGTTCTTGGAGTTTCTGTCTGAATACAGCTTGAACCCAGGAGTTGGTAGCTGTATGTGTGCTTTTCTAGATCTTTTCTTTCTCCTCATTCCCTCTTGTTGGAATATTTTGAGTAAGTTACCATGCAATGGATTTAAAGTTTGCTAAGTTGAATGGTCCAAGTTAATGCCGTGAGAAGTGTTTTATGTTGATTGGATGTTGTAGTAAACCTTTAGCCGAAGTTGCCTGATTTTGTAAAGTTTTCCAGTAAGCATTTTGTGTTGTTTTGACCTCATGAGAATATCTGGTTGGTATTTCTCCTGTGTGTCCAACTCAGAGCGTGTGAACCACTGGAAGGCCCTTTGAAAAGTCCCATTGACTGAGTAGATAGAGACCTTACAGGGTCTCTGGTTTTTGGTGCTGTTTAGTGGAGCACAAGAAAACTGGTCTCCTAGAGAGGTGGGGAACATCAGAAAAAAGGTGTGGGTTTAATCCCTGGAATCAGAGCAGCATGTGCCTTTTAATGAATGTCTGCACTGGCCAAGAGGTCAGAATGGCTATGGATTAATATGTTCAGTGTTACTTATACAGTTGGGTGTTGAGTCATGCAAAAGAGCATTCTGTGAATTGAAAGCTTATGGTTTTCTGTAAATAGTTTGATTGATTATCTTTGGGAGTGTTCTGGCATTAATTTTTTGTGGAAGAATCGTTTTTGATCCTGAATTCTACTAAACAAAAGGATTAAAAAGGCCACATATGTGACATACGTGATGCATTCTGACGTGAATGAGGAATTCTGGTCTGAGAATAATACACTTCTTGTTAGATCATGTAATTCAGTTCTTCTTTATCTGTATCGTTAACAGACCATGAATGAGTTTGAATACCTTAAGCTACTGGGAAAAGGCACTTTTGGAAAAGTCATTTTAGTTAAAGAAAAAGCAACTGGACGGTATTACGCTATGAAAATTCTGAAGAAGGAAGTTATTGTAGCAAAGGTGAGTAGATGGGAAATGTAGGGATGTGGTTCACCCTTGATACAGCCTTTTTCAAAGTCATGGGAAGGATTCAGAGTAGTTGTAAATAATTGCTCTGTTCATGTTTGAAATGGACGCCTGAACTGGGGAATCACTTTGCTGATTTCCTTCTGCTTGTGTTTCAGGATGAAGTAGCGCACACGCTGACAGAAAACCGGGTTTTACAGAACTCTCGGCACCCGTTCCTAACAGTAAGCATTTCTGCCTCTGCACTGTGTAACTTGACATCAGCACCACCAAGGCTTTCCTTACTTTCTTTTTTTACTTACATAATGCATCTGAGATCTGTGTTTTCAGAGCAGCTGTGTAGTTTTGTACCCTTCCATTCTTGGGATGCCCAAATGAAAATACTTTTTCAAGTTTTCTGATTCTTGCAGAGCAGGTCCTTAGCACCTCTTGAAGACAGTGTTTCAGGGTGTGGTTTGACATTAGGGCTCACCCATTTAATGACTTGCTATCTCTGAGAGGAGTATCTGCTTTCCTTGCCCTTCAAATGTTTGGTCTCCTCTGTGTAGCAGAGATCAGGGTGACCCTGATCTTGTGACAAACAAATTCAGGAAGATGTACTGGAGAGAAAATTTTGTCTTCATTGTTTTTTTAAGCTCCCAGAAACAGCTCACCATGGAATCAGAGCACTGGTAATGCCAGCTGAAGGATAGTGGTAGGAGCATGTGGAATAAGGAGGGGAAGAGCAGGACTATGCCTTATCTGCTGCTTTCCTTTTGGATTGTAAAGTCAAACCGTATTATCATTTTAGAGCTCCAGTGCCAGCAGTCTTTCTGGGCTGAGTTCAGATATCCAAGTTCTATTTCAAGATTTTGTTTCTAGTATTTATTACAAGTTGCCTCTGTATTGTTTACAACTGGTTAAAACCTCTAAGAGACTGTGTAGGATCCTGGTTGTTTCTTTTGGCAGCTACAAGAGCTTAGCTGAAATTCAGACCTTTTAAGCATGACCTCTGGAAGTAAATATTGCTTCTATTGAGTAAAATCAATACTGTTGACATGTCTAAAACCTGGTGCTTCATTTTTCTGGGAAAAATATGACTGGTTTAAAAGTGTCACCCTTTGTAATGAAGATAACAATATCATATGCAGTATTTTCTTTTTAATGCTTTTATAAACCCAAATATCCAGAACAAGGGCTATCTTGAGACATTAGCTACAAGACTGGGTGTAGCTCGGGTATTAGGAAAAGATTCTTACCCAGAGAGTAGTTGGGCTCTGGAATAGGCTCCCCAGGCAATTGTCACAGCACCAGCCTGACAGAGTTCAAGAAGAATTTGGATAACACTCTGAGGCCCATGGTGGTATTCTTGGGGTGATCCTGTGCAGGGCCAGGACTTGGTCTTGATGATCTTTTTGGGCCCCTTCCAGCTCAGCATATTCTGTGATGAAAAATCTTAGTACTGTGGCAAACGAGTTGATGTTACTCTTGCCACAGGAGTACATGTGACAGGACTATACACAGCACCTTGTGACTCTCCATCCGGTCTGTTTTGGTGAATTGCTCCCAAATCGGTATTGCCAGTCTTGGCCAATCCCCTGGCAGGCTGTCAGCAGGGAGCAGTTGCAGGCAGCAGGGCAGAGGCTGGGGGGCTGGTATGTGAAAATACTTGCATGTTTCATATAAGAGGTGCTGTAGCCAGTGTGGTGAAGTCTTGTGCTCCAGGGTTTGGTTGTGGCCTCTTACCTGTCAGTTGAACCTGTGGCCAGAGGAGGAAACTCCACAGTCACTGTCACTACACTTTGAGTCCCTGTTAATGGGCCAGGACTTTGTTTCTCAGCATTTTAGGTGATGATAGCTTCTGCAAGGAATTTGTTTAATGTTTTATTAAATTTACTTAATGAAATAAGTTGGCAGTGAATCAGCCCTCAGCTGCATCAGGAAAATACAAGTATTATATAAGATTTAAGGACAAAAAGTTCACTAAAATAGAAAAATTCCTGTCTGCTTCTGAAAACCTGTTAAAAATGCTTTTCTAACTGTCACTATGATCTGTCTTCTAAGTTTTGGTTTAAATCTGTTTCAGGCTTTAAAGTATTCCTTTCAGACACATGATCGCTTGTGTTTTGTTATGGAGTATGCTAATGGAGGGGAGGTAAGGGAAATACAATAATGTTTAATACTTACGGATTTTCCTGTTCTACTACTAATTTTGCTTGACATTATTTAGCTAAGGTCCATTTTTGCAATTTTAATTAATCCGAGTTGTCCCAGTTAAACAGATCTGTTCACAGGTTTAACTAACATGAAGAAGTAAGACTTAATTTTTTCAATTCTGTTTTTAGAACACAGAGGTTTTGGGCATAGGTTCATTTTTTACATGACAGCAGTATATTGTAATCTGACATTGAGAAGTTCAAGAAGGCAAGCTTGCTTTCTAGTTGCTCTAGTTGCCAGACAAGTTTTCACACTTAAATTAGTATTGTGAGTATACTTGGAGGGAGAACTAGAAACTGTTAACTGCAATTACAATCAGGAAGGAAAAGTTGGAATATTAACATTTCTTTAAATCATGCGTTAGGCTGTAGTTTTAATATGTAATTGTAGTTCAGTCAAAAATAGTGTTACAATTTTCTGAACCTGTAAGACTGTAGTACATGAACTGGTTATCAGTGTGCATCTGTGAATATGAGACATAATTATCTCATCATTTAATTTATGATGCTTTTTAACACATTTGGAATACACAGCTCTGTGAGGGTGGGAAGGGGTTTTCTCTTAGGTAATAGCCCCTTCCAAGCAAGATGGTCTGTGAACTGCAAGACATAATTCAGAAACATTTAAAATTGAAAATTATTATTCTTGTAGTTGTTTTTCCATCTGTCAAGAGAGCGTGTCTTCTCTGAAGACCGAGCTCGGTTTTATGGAGCTGAGATTGTTTCAGCGCTGGATTACCTGCATTCAGAGAAGAATGTGGTTTATAGAGATTTGAAGGTATGTAGAAAAATCATTTTCAGGCTTTTGGGGTTTGGCTTTTTGTTTGTTGTTAGAAAAAGCAAATGATCCTGAACTATTAAGAAATCCTTTCCTGACTGAACTTCGTCCAAACTGTTGTTGCAGCTGTTGGGCTGGACTTTACAGGATGTCTAAACCCTTTGAGGGGAGAAGAAGCTGCATAAGGCATTTATTGTGACTCTGGCAGCATTTCAGAGAACATGAAGGGTTACTGGGCTGCAGGAGTTTCATTTTCACTTGCTTGCTTATATTGTGAGAGAAGCTTTGCTGGTGCTTCTGCACAGTGGAACATAATCCTGGTCTTACCAGAGAGGTGGAAATTCACACTGCATGGATGTATTGCTTCCTTGCAGTGTGCTCACTTCATCTTTGTAGTAGCAGCTTTCAGTTAGAAAACTGCCTAAGCTTCAATTTTGTGATTTGTTTGGGGAGCATAGAAGGGGAAAAGAAACCCCAGCCAAACAAGGTATCTCAGGGCAAACAAACTTGAGAAATTCTTGAGGAAAGTGCAACAATGCATTTTCTTTCTTCCTGAGGAGAGTTTTCAGGACAGGATGAAGGGATCCTGGTAGTTTATTTAGGGGCAGTGTAAAATGAAGCATGTTCTGTAATCTTTTCAGACTATGTCAGAGTAATTTTGGGATCTCTGCTCGGATTTTGTCTCCTATATCACCATGATTCCCCTGTAATGCACTTTATTGACACACTGAGGAAACTGTCCTAATACCTGGGTGACTTTCTCAAAAATTAGAGGCTTAGGGTGGGATGAATACCACGTGCTGAGTAAATGTATATCGTGATTCTCATTTAAAAGGTCTTTTTAGAAGTGGTTCCTTAACCTTGCATATGATTTCTGTTTTATTTATTTTATGCTATTACTTACTGGTACAGATTATTTCATAAAATTAGAGTAAAAGCAGGGATGAAGTTGTGTGAGGGGAAATACTTAAAATACTTTCTAAAGAACTGGTGTTCTATTGATGATGATATTGTAGAAGCATAAATCTAATGTTCATGTTCTGTGTTCTTTCTGTATATATGATTGGTGACTCCAAGACTACAAATTAGTTACTTAATGTTCCCTAAAGAACCGAGGAAAATGTCACAAATGTATATTTACATTTTACATGCTCTGGCAGCTGCTGTGGCTCTGACTGGGTTCAAAACTGATCTGTAAAATTCATGTCTTTGATTATCCTGCTCAGGACCAGTGTGTGTTACAGGTAATCATGTCTCTTAATTTGGCTTTTTTTCCCAGTTGGAAAATCTTATGCTGGATAAAGATGGACACATAAAAATAACAGACTTCGGACTATGTAAAGAAGGCATCAAGGATGGAGCAACAATGAAGACTTTCTGTGGCACTCCAGAGTATCTTGCACCAGAGGTATGTTTATATTGGCTGTTGTGTTAAATTGCCTTCCTATGTGCCTTCCGTGGTAGCAGTAGGAGTACAGAATAAATTCCTGTGCCATGATGTGCTCATGCACTAACTGCTGTTACATAATTACACATACTGAGACTCCTTTATTCGTCATGATCTGGAACACATTTTTAGCATAATGATACCTGATAATTTTTTGGCAGGGCGGTTTCTTCCACTTGACGGAATATGTACATTTTACTGGAACAGTGCTTGTTTCTTCTATCAGATATATAGTTTTAAAAAAACCCTTTTTAATCACTTAAGATATTTCATGATAGATTTTTTGCAGCTATGTGTTGTCCTATTTGAAAGGTATCAATAAGATTTCACTTAAGAAGTAAAAGGTATTGTCCAATTCTTTTTCTATTTGAGGACAGTAAAAGGTGACATGCATTCAGAAACAGGACAGACCAAACCTTTTCTGCATTGTTTAGCATGGCATGCATTAAAGGTGCTGACTGTTTTATGACTGTAAAAGCACAAGATATTTCTCAGTGTTGATTTGAGCACTGGAGTTTCAGAGGAAATAAATCCAGGCAGGAGATCTCAGCTCCCAAACTGAGTATGTTTTGGGGAAATTTTTTTGGTGCAAATTTTTTTTTTTCCTTATCAAATGCAAAATGCAAATGCATGTTTGCAGGCTTGTTCCTGGAAACACTCTGAGTTGTGCAACAGAGGTGGTGCTACTGCTGGGAGTGAGTTAGGGGCAGATGAGAGGTGAGGTCAGGTTGTAGGGGTGCGCGTACGCTCAGCGCTCTGCAGGCAGACGCTGGTTTCTCTGCCCACACTCCGAGCTGTGTGCAAGCAAACTCCTGGACTCCTAGGGCACAGAGCCTGAGCCAGTGTGGTGTGCCTTGCACGAGGGCTCCTTCCCTTGCAGTGGGGCTTTGCTTCCCGTGGGATTTACATTTCCATCCTGCTCAGAGCACATGCAGGAGTGAGCCTTGGGCTGCCGGCAGGTTTATAGATTGTTGGCACAGCTTTCCTCTGAGTTGGGAGACTTGAGCATTGCAAACCTGCCTTGAATTGAACTGTGAAAAGTAACAAAGGGTAGGAAACCAGTGTGGAGGAGGAATATTTCTGCTGAGAGCTAATGTCTTTGCTGATCAGCGCTTTTGTGCTCCCTGCTTTCATAGTGGTGGCAGCATGCTCTTGGGTTTTGTTTGGTTTTTGTTGTTTTTTTTTTTTTAACTCCCAGCTGCTTTCAAGGCCCTCCAGTTCTTTGTAGTAATGAAGAACATGGGCACCTGTCAAAGTAGTTTGCAACAAAGAGGAGGAGTCAGTCTCATGATGATGCCAGCTTTTCCATGGATCACCAGAAGTCTTCAGTGAATCTAAATTGGGGTCCATGCACCACAATTTGAGATTTACTGATGCAGAGAGTAATTAGCAGCATGACATGGTGTTTATTATTCATAAACATGGCTTTTATTTTAGCTTCCCTCTTAAAATCAGTTGCTGAACTTCAGTTTCTCATCAAGGATTTTATGAGGATGCTAAAAATATTTATTGTTTTGGTTTTTCCTAACTTGGAATGTGGGGATTCCCTGTGCAGGCAGTTGGGCTGTTCTTTCTTTTCTGTTACTTGCTATTATTTTTCCTTTTTAATATTTATGATGAGTTGGCTCATTCAAAAACCCTGAAGGACAAATCCTTTCGATTACCTCAGTTCTCTCCCTTACATGCAAATCCCATCTGTGAGCTGGAGTGTTAAATTCTGGGGAGGCTTTTGTCATCTGGTTAATAGCATGCAAAAATCTGGAGATTGTGTGCAAGTGATCTTCCGTGTGTTTAAGGTCATACATCCTTAAAAGCAGGGGTGTCGGTGCTCCTGTCTGTAACTCGAGTCCAGCACAGCAGTGTGTCTGTACAGTTGTTGCATCGTTGTTTTTAGGTTCATACTGGAATCTTATGCATGGACGACAGTGACTGAACCATGTCAACTTTGATGTGTCAGATGCCTCAGTGACTGTGATGTTTACAGCTGTTCTGCCTTTTCTTACGAATTCCATCTCAAAACAGTCTAGAGCTGCTCATTAGGAAATGACGATCCTGTAATTTAAGTGAAATGACCTTGTTACTTTACTGCTCCCCAGCTATCCAATGTGTTGCAGTAAATCATGGATGAATGCAATATCTTTTTTTTTATGGTGTATTTTTGATACTCACACCATTGCTCTCTTCTATGCAGTCAGTAATTTGAGGATGTGCTCATTGTGCTAAAGAACTTTGAAGAAATACGTGTTTTATATTTTGTTTAAAATTAATGGAGGTGAAAGAAATCGTTGTAGTTAGTAATCTAGCTTATAATACAGAGTATTAATACACTTTATAAAGTAACATCTGAAGTGTTTACTGCATTTCGAAAGTACCTGTAACATTAACTACGTGCACAACAAAGGTCTCTGTGGTTTTCTTTTTCTTTCAGTCTTTCCTATTGCATCTTGCATATTGCTGCATATTGCAGCAGTTTAAAAAATAAAAATACAAATCGGAGGCCGTGTGAGTGTTTTATTTTAGGTAAGCCAAGTGTAGGGGAGTGTGAACAGGAAGCGCTGGTTGAGCGGGGTGACTCAGAGCGGGAACTGCATTGTCACACAATCTCCCTGAGCCTCGGGAAGGACGGGGCCGGCTCCTGGAATCCCGGCCGGCCGGCAGCTGTGCCGGCCCTGTACATGGAGGGGGCAGCTGCACAGCCAGCTGTCGTTTGGTGTGAATCATACAGCCGGGGATGCTGTAAATAGACCGACGTGGGGTAATCTAATACCTGGCAGCCTTTTGATTTTTATTGCAGGCCCTCTCCCTCGTTCAGATCATTACGGGGAATAATTAGTGAATAAAGAGAGGCAGAGTGCAAACAGTTGTTACATGAAGTGCCTCGATGCTTTTTTTTTTTTTGATGTGCACAACCTTTATATCAAGAGGTGAAGATCTTGCTTTTGTTAAACTTGCACTGACTTTGGCTCTTTTACCTTTTTATTCTGAATCACAGGAATGTAAAGCTCACTCAGACACTGTGCAGCAAGAAAACAGGATGGTGGTGCAGTTGTGGTTTATGCTCTTAGCAAGAGTAAGCAGCTCAGTGCAGGCCCATGCAAGGAGTAAAGATGAAAACTAAAACCTGAGGACAGGGTCTGAAACATGAGATGTTGGTGTCAGCTACAGACAACTGCATAGGAGACACAAAGTCTAGAGAAGTCCTTGTAACATCCACTGCAGAAGCCACAAAACTCTCCCCACTCCCTTCACCAACCCACTGTGCAGAAGATCAGAAATGCACTGTGGCAGGGCTTCTCTGGAGCAAGCAGGAGAGGTGGAGAGTGCTGCTGGGGTCCCAAGTCCCTGCACCAGCCGCTGCTTTGCTAGGTAGAAGTGCACAGGGGAAGGGAAGAATGAACTGTGCTGGGCTCCTTTTGCTGTGAGACCTGGCAGAAATCCACCCCACTGACTGTTCCTGTGTTTGCAGCCCTCTAAGCAGAGGCAGGAGTGCCTTTGGAGCAGGGCAAAGGGTTGGAGGGGATACATTTTCAGACAATTTGGCTGCTGTTCTACGGCTTTAGAGCCGGTCAAATGTTAGGAGTGGTGTTCTGGCTCTTAGTGTTCAGTGTAGATTAGTCATTAAGTATTTGTGGGTGGCCTTTTAGGATGTGCAGAGCCACCCCTTCGGGATGCAGGTTGATCAGAAGGTGATGGATATGTTTGGCTTCTTGCTTGTGAAGGAACAGACTGATGGCCTTTTTTCCCTGTACTGGCTCCTTGGTGGATTAGGGTTTTTCTAAAAACCTGGATCCCCTTTGGAACCGTTTGTGATGAATAAGTGAGAGTTTTAACAGCTGACTCTGTAATGTGAGAACAGTTCTTGGCCTTTAGACTTTCAAAGGTTGTGCTTATCGTGACCATAATGTGAGGCAGGGAGGGTGAGAGAAGGAAGACAGTGAGGCTGCTGTAACATACCTGTTGCCTCATTTTCCCCCTCTGCTCACCTAGGATGGTGAACATGGATGCCAGTTCTTTTCACATGGTTCTTCTGCAAATACTCTGCTAGTAGATTTGGCTGTGTTGTGGAAGATGGACTTCTGGGGTAAATTTTTTTTCTTGAGTTCTGTGTTCATGCCTGGTTTGGGAGTATCCTCTAAAGCCTTTTCCTTACGTCCTGCAGGTTCTGGAGGATAACGACTACGGCCGTGCAGTGGACTGGTGGGGTTTAGGAGTTGTGATGTATGAAATGATGTGTGGCCGGCTCCCATTCTACAATCAGGACCATGAAAAGCTTTTTGAACTCATTCTTATGGAGGAGATCAGATTTCCACGCACATTGTCACCTGAAGCAAAATCCCTCTTGTCAGGTTTGCTGAAGAAAGATCCTAAGCAAAGGTGAGGCTGTTGCTTAACAGTTGCACTTTTTTTAAGGTATTTGAGACAAAATTGTAATTTAATTTTAATCCATTCAAAATTATTATCCAAGAAGATGCAGCAAGTGGATCTACTAATTTATTTTTAACTTTTTATATGAACTGACAGCATAAATAGTGACATGAAGCAGCTTTGGTGCTGAATTTCAGAATATGGTGGCTGCCATTCAAGCAAAACTATAGCCTATTAAAATGCAAGGTAACGCTACCTTTGGCCGTAATGAATCCAGTGGCTGCTGTGAGTTACAAGATGTTCTACACCAAATGCTTTTACCTTCTGTTGTAGTTGAGGCTACTGTCCCTTTCCTGAATTTTTGTCTAATTCTGTGCCAGTGGTTTAGCATCCTGCTTTGGACAGTAGGTGGTGGTGTTTGTACCATGTTTGTGGTGGAGTTTATACCATGCTCAATTGACTTTTCCTATTTCTTCCTTTTGTTTTTGTTTTTCTTCTATTGCTGTGTTTTTTTAAAAATAACCCTTGATTTAAAAACACAAAAGACCCACAAAAAAAGCCCCTAATGGCTAACAAGCAGAAAATAGAGTAAGATCCAAAAAGGATGTTGACCTTCACACAGAGGTAAACATTGGTTTAAAAACCTGCCATCTTGTCAACCCAGACAATTTTTAAAACAAATAATATTGTGGCTCTGCGCTGATCCCCTGTCCTGAACCTTCCACTGTTAATGGGCCCCAAATAGGAAGCCTTTCATGTGAGGTGCAAGCAGAGAATTCCGGTTTGCTTTCTGGTGTTTGTTTAGTCTCTGTGCATGTTTGTGCACATGGCAGGAAAATGGGGTTTGCCACTACCTGAATACTTGTAGCAAGGATTTCTGTCATCTCTGTAGGCTATTTCCATCGCTGTTTTTTGATGGAAAATCCTGTTGGGAGGTCTTACAATGCAAATCCACTGTTTGTAATATTGGAGGATTCATCTTGGTGGTGCTGTGGGGAGTGGTGCACGGCTGCAGCCCGGAACGTGGCCAGCCCTGTACAAGGTGGCAACAGCTGCAGCCCCTCCTGAACCCAGCGCCTGTGAGAGGACCTGCAGGAGAAGGTTGTGTAATTGATGAGCAGCCCCCAGGCTCTGTGCTCTGCGAGCCTGGCTGCAGCCCCTGCCAGCAGCATTCCTGTCCAGTAAAGTGCTGGGTTAAATGCAATTGTGACCCTTTCATAGCTTATTCAGGTGGGGCCTTTCAATCACTGGGAGCACAAGCAGCATCTGCTGCAGTTTGTTCTTAAAGGAGCATCTCTGATGAACCAAAATGCAATTTGTTTACAAACAAAGAACACCACTTGTTTCTAATCACGAGATTTTCCCAATGCCAATAATTACTCCACAATATGCTCACTTTATACAAATAACCACTTCTTCACATGTATCTTGTGCAGGCTTGGAAGCAGTGCTGCTCTGATCTGGTGGACAGATGATTTTCATGCTGCTGATAGAAATAACTGTTGACCAGACAAGCCTGCACACATGCCTTATTGTAATTATGCCTAATTACAGTGGTGCTTCTCAGGCTTCTTTGGATCATGGACTGTTCTTAAATATTAGTTTCTCCCCAGTCACTGTTCCCATAACTTTTTAACTGAAGTTGTGGTTTGGCAAATTCCCTGCACTTTGTGACATTTCAGGCAGCATGGAGAACTGATCTGGAAGCACTAGAGGTAGAACTCCTGCATCCTGCCCTTGTAGTGTTACCTTCTTTTTTTGGGTGGTCTGGGTGCTGGAGTGGGCACCTGGCATACTTGGTAGTTGACTCACAGTGAGCTCGTGAAGCCATATGGATAAAAAACAGCCAGAGAGCTACTGAAATACATTCACCGAAAAGTTACATAAGATGTGACAGTCTGCTTTGGGGAGCCACTGTGTAATTCTACAGAAATCCTCTCTTCCATAAAGCACAGAGGTGGACAGAAGTTGGTATCATTGTAATGTTTGTGGCAGAAAGCGTCAGAATTGGTAGCATAACTTTGCATGAACTTTGGAGTGAGATGGAGGAGGCAGCCAAAACCATGAGAAAAAGGAAACTGGGAGATGTTGTCACTTCCCCTAAAATCATATATAAACCCAGCCAACCCAACAATACAGGTTGATATAATGAAACTCAGTGCCAAGGATAGTTTAAGTTAAATATCAAAGAGCTAAGAAATTGTGATCTGTGTCAGTGAATTAAATCTAAAAAATGACCTGTTATACCTGAGCTGGATTTATAGAAGCAGTGTTAGCACTCTGTGTTCAGTATTACCAGTTCAATCTCAAGCTCCCAGGCATATGGAGAAAATGTGAAGAACAACAAATTGCATTCTGCTTTTAATCATGACTGTTTTCTAAATTTGGTCATATGAAATCCATTTTGTAAGAGAAAAGGAATTTTGAAGTTTCTTTTGGGATTGATAGAAGTTTATTAATCTTGTAATGTGAGCCCTAATTTTCCTAAGAAGGAAAAAATCTATTCTGTAAATATTTCCTGTTAATGTGACCTGAATTTCCCCTTCACTGCTTTGTGACGTGGATGAAATGAAAGAAGGTAATCAGAGCAGTTTTTCGTACACGAAACAAAATTTTTGCCTTTTATTGTTATTCCTCTGACTGTGGAGACTAGAACCTGTGAAAGTGGGCATGGATCAGAGCACCCCGTGTAAATAGGCTAAGTTTAGGTGGCTGGGTGGGTTTGTAATCAGTGTCTTGCAAGCTCTGGATCTTGGCAGGTTTTTAGCTTGAGAGAACTTCAGGATGGTTTAATCTGAATTTTGATCATTGGATTTCACTACATGTCTTAGTCCCTGTCATAGGCCAGGATTGTTCAGCCTCTCTCAGATGGGGTTTGTCACAGGCTGCTTCACCTGCCTCTGTGGTGTTGTTGGATCTTGCCATTCAAGAAGAATTAGAGGAAGATGATGCAGCATTTCAAAAATACCTGTTTAAAGATCTGATAACTTCACAGATTTGCAGTTGTGGCTTTGGAGAGCTGAAGGTGCTCCCTGGGACCTGGTGGTCAGGTCTTGCAGTCACACGGAGATCTGGTTCTTGGTTCTTCCCTAGCCGTGATGGTTCTTTCCATATCCACATGAAACTTTGGCCGCAGATGTTCAGGAGTGTCAGAGTCAATCAAGCCCTTACTTGTATGAAAACCAAACTCCTTGGTTTTTCCCCTAGTGAAAGGAGGGGATTTGTAGTTAAGCTGTGTGTCTGTGTCCTCTGTGCTGCTCTGCTACAGGAAGGTTAGATGGCTCTTGAGCACCCTTGCTTTCAGGCACAGGGGGGTCTGTGGCCCTCACTGTCACTGCTGGTGTTGGAAGAGTTGTAGATGACACTTGTGGGGACTTCAGGGGCCTGGAGAGGGTCCCAAGCAAGCTGGTGGCCAGCGGGAGGAGGTAACATTGCAGAGCTGGTCCTCTTGGACAGCACACTTGGATGCCTTGTGGACATGCAGAGTTTTGGAGCCACACATGGCAGGGACTTGTATTTGCTCTGAAACGTGTGTGCCTTGAGAAGGACAGTGCTTCTGTCTCCAGACAGCTCCAGTGTCCTGTGTATCAGCTGAAGTACAAAATGCTCAAGTCTTCATGTTTCACCAGGTGCTTTGAGACAGGCTGAGATTTAGCTGTTGTGTATGATAATTTTAGTCTAAATGAGTTCTGTCCACAGCGATTTAGACAAACTCAAACAGTTCACCCACAGAGATCTAAATCGAAGCTGAGAAAAACATAAAAGGCAAGTTTAAAAGATTTTTTTTCTCCCAACTTTCCAGAAACCACTATTGTAGAGACTTCCCAAGCTTCACCAACCTCAAACGTGACTCCTCTCGATTACTAATGTTGTGAAGTGGGAGCTTTCTCAGTGCTTTTTGATCGACCACGTTTGTGTCACATGCATGTGGTTAATGAAGAAGTGGGGAAGTAAAGCTCAGCAAAGAGCTGGGAGTTAGCCACATTAGGCTTTCCAAAAGTTTTAATCTCTGAGCAGGAAAGCACCCAAAGGCTCTGTGTACAGGGCTTTGAGAAGAATGTGGCCTTTTCCTCCCAAATCTGGAGTCTTCAAATCATGCTGTTATCAAAGCCAGACAGAGCTTCTCTGTGCTGATTGTGCCAGTTGCAGGAAACTGATGTGGATGCAGCTCCCAAATCCTTGCCTGTGGCTATAAGAAGCCTCGAAGGTAAGGGCCATAGTAAAATAAGTTACTGGTGCCCATCTTTACTGTATCAGAGAAGGAGAAATGGGATTCTGTGTGCTTGGAGCTGGTGAACACCAACAGCATTTGCTGGGCTGTTGTTCTTGAGCCTGGTGGGGATGTTTGTGCTGTTGTAGAACCAGGTTTGGGGGCAGGGGTGACTCAGAGAAATCATGTGAAGACAGGGCTGGAAAACTAGAATTGTGCGTGTTTCTTTTTGAAGAGCTGGGAATGGACCTGGGAGGTGAGCAGTGTTTACTTTTTCATGGGCAAGTAGAGATACATTATTTTTCATGTGATCCACTAATTGCAATCTTCGTATGTGTTTATAGACTATATTTATATACATATGTTAAAAATACAGTACAGCAAATTTTTAAAATTATTTCTACATGATACATCATGGTATGATTGCTCTCCGTTTATGGAGCACAGACATTTGTCATTAAATAGTTAAAGGGACTTAAAAGCCATATGCAGTTTCATAAAGATTTAAAATGTGAAAATAATTTCATTTTAATATTGATGTTACAATTTATTAATAATTTTCACTTTTCAGTTTAACTAAAGCAAGTCTCTCAAGTGTAGATAGAAGTTGGATGAATAACCAGAATTGTTTGGCAGTTAGGTTTTGAGGGATATTTTCTCTTGTTTTTCTTGAAATTGCTTTTTGGCCTCTATACTTTCTATTATACTTCTTTGTATGCTGTAAATTTCTGTAGATTTTGCTTTTCCTATATAAATGTCCTATATATACTATTTTTGGTTTTATCTGAGGACTTAAATGTGCAGAATTTATCTTTATTATCCAGGAATCTCTTCAGAGCTCTTATTTCTGCTGTATTTTACTTTATTTTATTGCATGTCCCTATGCAAGACAAACCTGCTGCTCTTTATATTCTCACTGATGCTTAACCGTGATTTTTGTGTTAGTTGCCAATTTAATTTTGCTCTCCTTGAGAGGGACCTTTCATAACAATTCTGGAAAACAAAGCTGTATTTTGGAATAAATCCATATCCAAAATATGAGGTTTCTATCATTTCGCCATTCACTTTGACTGGATTTGTGAAATTTTTAAAAGGTAAGTAAAACATCTGGAGTCTTTCTTGGCATTTCCCTGAGTATGTGTTTGCCCTTCATGGAACACAGGCTCGTATTAGATAACATATTCTGCAAAGCACTTGTACATGGCTGCAGCCAGCCAGCCTTCCTGCCTGCTGCTCTGCAGAACACCATTCAGGAGCTTCTTAGCTCAGAGTCACTGCTGAACTCCTGTGCAATCTGTTGACATTTGTGAATAAAGAGGATTGACTCCACCCTCTTCATTGGCCATCATCACTGTGCTGTGGAAGCAACAAGGAGTCTGGTAGAGACTTGGCAAAGCCACTACAACCTGGGGGGAACCAGTCAAGAAATGATTACTCACAGAGTTTGTTTCTGTTCCCAGGCTGCCCTGGAGTTTGTCTCTGTTCCAGGCTGCTGTGCAGCTGTAGAAAGGGCTGCCAGGCAGGTGGAAGAGCCCTTGTCCAGCTGGGTTTGGCCCCTGGGGCTCTAGGGTGGACTTGGGTTGATCTTAGAGCTCACCTGGGGAGGAGAGAGTCACCCAGGTACTGGTAGGCTGGGGAACTGTTCCAGTGCACATTTCCTAAAGGATGATAAGGAGCAAACCCCTTAGGTTGCTGTGGCACTGGAATGGAGAGGGTAAAGAAGCGCTTGCACAGCCTCTGGACTGTCAGGCACCTCTGCTGCTGGGTGTCTCTGGTACAGCTGTGGCCTCTGCCAGTTTGCCTTCTCTGCAGATGGTGCTTGGGCATGGCTGAGGGCTTGAATGCCTCAGGATCCATTCCCAGTCAGCACTGAGAACAAAGTGTCACAGTATTTGACTCTTCCACGCTTCCAGTGCTGTCCCAACAGCATTGTGCCTTCACTGCAATTCCAGAGCATGCTCAAGCTGTAAAAATACCACTTCAATGGGTTTTAGCACAGCTTCCATATTTTCTCTGATATTTTGAACCAAACCCCTCTCCTCTATCCCCAGATAATCATGAACTGGGGCATGGGGTTACCACACATGGCCCAGAGGGCATTCAGGGCCAGATGTTGTGCAGCAGTGGATGAGGCCTGGCTAGGTCTTGGCTTCAGGCCCAGAGAACAGGCCTTGTCCCTGATGTCTGTAACAGTGTAACTCCAGCCTGCCTCTTGTAGTCACAGCTTCAAGCTCTTGAATGGGGTCAATATCGCAGTTTCACAGTGGTACCAGGCATGGGAGAACAGGCAGAGATCAGCCTAGGTGAACATGGTAACACCTGAGCTTTGTTTTAACCTTGTTACCTGAGTCTCCCACGGATTACTCAGTATCTGTTTTGTTTTCTTGATGCCTGCCTTTGCTTGCAGATGTGGTTCAGTCTTTTAGAGAACATTTTAACCTCCACAGCAAAATGTAAGCATCAGTTAGCTCAACGCTGCAGCTAAACTGATGGCATCTATAAGCTGTGTGGACAGTTTTATTTTGGAATAAAAGTGCTTTATCTTGATATACCTCGAGTCAATAAAACACCCTTTGTGCTTTCCTGAAGCCAAGGAGGAGGAAAGATTTGCATATGCTATGATATTATCACTGCAGTTGTCAACTGTTTTCTTTAATGGAAATTTAAATCAGGTTGCATAAATCAGTTTGCCTTAAAAAGCCTTGTCTCTCTTTCACTTCAAATTCAGTTTTACTGCTGGCATCACTGTGCTCTAGAAGACTGTAAGGGGTAGTTGCATGCTAATGTAGAGAGAAGGATCTGTGCCTCAGACCTTTTACTTTACAGGATGTGCTGTGGTCCCCAGGACAGCATCTTTTCTGAAGGGCAGGTCTTTTGAGTTGTGGTTATTATTTTCTTCTTTGTCTAAGGGAGACATTTTTTCTAATTCTGTTTGTTAGCCTGTTTTTAATCTTTCAGTGGAACTATGTTGAAGCCTAAAATAGGCCTTGCACAAAAAAGCAAACACATAGCAAATGCTAGAAGTGCTCCCAAATGCATGATATAAACTCAGAATTTCTTCAGTACACTGCAATAAAAATTGTATTAGAAAAAATAGCTGTACTCAAACATTTAATTACTTACTTTGCCTCCTACAGGTTAGGTGGTGGTCCTGATGATGCCAAGGAGATTATGCAGCACAAATTCTTTGCTGGCATTGTTTGGCAAGATGTATACGAGAAAAAGGTATTTATACAACTGTTCTCCAAAGGTGAATTGTAGCTGGGGATGTATCAAATGTTTCAAATTTTGTTGCTCTCTAAAGGTACACAGAAACCCTCCACAGAAAAGGTTTGTAGTTGTTTTTAGCTACAACTAAAAATACTGTAATCAGATTACTTCTGGATTTTTATTTTGCAATGAGAGGAGTATCTCTTAATGAGATACATGGTTTTATGGCTGAATAAATAGGATGTAATCAAAATAGCTTCCAAATTTAGAGAGTATATATGCTTTTAAAATGGCATTTTGTGTGAACTCTTGCTGCGATTTCTTGCTGTTGACTGATGCATCCCTTGCAAGCCTAGAGTTACTGCTGATTCCTGAGCATCTGAAGCCAAACTTCCTAGAAGCAGTAGTAGTAGATGGGCTTTTCTTTCCCATTGCGTTTTTCCTGCCTTTTCCATCTAATGTCAGCATTCAAGACAAGTCCAGACAAGTGTAGGCTCTTACATCAATCCAAGCCTAATACTATTTTTTATGTGTGGCAAAGGACTGATTTGAAACATCTGCATTTTGTGGTATTTCTCATGGGCTTTCCTTGAGACCCACTGGGTTTATTGGCTTTGCAGTGGGTGCCACTGAAGTCAAAGAGCCCAGCCCTTCCTGTAGGAATGTTTCTCATCAGTTCTGTGCCTCACTGCTCCCTCCTTCTCAGACAACTATTTCACTCCTTCAAGATGCCCTGCTTTGTGCTCTAAAGGTGGTGTGCTGTTGACCTCTCATGTTCGATTCTCAACAGCCACATTTTCACAACACTCGTGAAATGCAGCCAACTAAAATGTGGGTCTGCTGATTCAAGGCTCCCATCTACTGGTGCCACATGATCTCACTCAATCACAGCCTTTCCTGATTTCCCTCCTTCCCCCAGCAGTCCCTCGTGGTATCAGATCTCATTTGATCTCTAAATACAGTTCAGTAGTCCCTCCGGTTGGTGGGAGCAGGTAAGAAACTTGGCAGAAACTGAGTTCCCATACTGTAGTGGGAGCATTGTCCAGTGCCTGTATACAGCTACAGAGAGGGCTCTGTTTCCTTCTCTTATTTCAGTTCCTTACAGATCTGTGTGGCTAAAGGAACTGAAAAATCATAAAACAACATTTTGTGCCTTGAAAGTGTAGATCAGATGTTAGACCTCAGCCCTTTCAGAGCATCCCTTGAGGGAGAGCTGCATGCAATCATGAGGGCAGGAGAGAGTTCCATGGAGTTTAGTCAGTATAATGTGAAAAGTAGATCTGAATTCCTGTTCTAAACAGGTAGTTGTCCCCATTTTCACCTAGCTGACAAGCCGAATACTTGAGGGTTTGCTGGTTTTACGCAGTTTAAAGTAAAAAGCTGACAAAGGGGCTGAAATGTTTTGAGTAAAGTTATTTGTCATTTGGTAGTAGTCCCAGTTCCCTGAACAGAAGAGAAATCACGCAAACTGGAGGCAATGTTTTATTTATCCATAGGACTGAGAAAGCCTTCACAAATTGTCCCATAGTGGTACTGATTCAGATTATTCTGAAAACTGTCAGGAAATTCCAAATACTTGCATTGTTTAAAAAAAAACTGCTAATTGAGACTATTCATGACCTTGGCCTGTCCAAGGATAGGTTAGATATCCAAGGATATCTAGATCCTGGCTTTGCTCATGTCCCATTAGTGTTTGCATCTGAGGTAGGCACACTGTGCAAATGGAGAGCCTGTGAGTAATTGCTACCTACATTCTGGGTGATTCAAAGAGGGTCGTGCAGCATTTACCTGAAGTGCAGTCCAATGGATTGAGGCTGGATTTTGTCAGCTGCTGAGAGGTGTTTGTGTGCTAAGCTTGGTTCCCCACCATCTCCATTAATGCTGGATATGTTTATGAATATGGGCTTTGGTAATCCAGAACATATGCTTTGTAATTAAGCTTTTTGGAAACATAGCTTTGCTTTAAATTGTAAGGAGCTTCGAATAACTGGGGTTGTCCCCCAAATTTAAAATGCATATTAGGCTCACTTGGAAGAGTGCTGTCTGGTGCAGAAAAAGGTGCAGTTTAATGGGCAGTATTTTGCCCAGCCACAAGCAAAACATACGCAAAGAGAATTTAATCACATGGGGGGATTTTTCTGGTCCTTTTTCTCTCTTAAATCAGCATGAGCCTGCGGGTACCAATGCTGGTCTGCAGCCGTGGGAGGCTACAGGTGGCACCTCCCTGCCAGTTGAACTGCAGAGCTATTGCAGTGACAGCTTTTCAGTAAAGTGACATATTTGCTTCTTAAAGCCAGCGTTGGAGCTTTCTGCGGCTTCCCCTCCGTTTCCAGCTTAGCGCTCGGAATTTGACAGCTAGGGGGGAAAAGATGTCTTGTGGGTGCATCATAATCTGTCTCAAATTGCTTTTAACAGATACTAAAATAAAAAGGAAAATGATACAGGCAGCACTAACCCGTTCCACATGTGTGCTGGCTTGGGCTTGCTGCTCCGAGTCGCTCCAGTGTGCTCAGTTCAGGTGTCTGTTGCAGTGCCTAAGTCCTAAATCACTCTGTGCTGTGCACAGCAAGCACAGCAACTGGGGGCACTGTGAGTGCCAAAACCACCATTAGCTTGAAAGGACAGATAGAGCTTCACACACACATGCACAGCCTGTCAAAAACAAACCCAGGGTTTCTTTGGGAAGTAGGCAGAAACTGCAAGGAGAGAGAAAATAGAGTTACATGAGGAAGAATCTTCATGCTCCACAGAGCTTTTATATGTAATATGTTGGTGTGATTTGATTGAGAAGTGTTATTAACATTATAATGTGAAGCATTCCCTCTTCAATAGCTTCAGGGGACTGCAAGGCTCAGAGTGACTCCTGACTTTGGGATATCCTATTTCCTTTATACATGACATAAAGACTGCTTCTAAGGACCTCATATTTTTTTGTAAGGATAATGTACCCAGCTCCTGTAAGCCATTCTTGGGCACAGAGAATTGTGAGTAACTGGGAAAAAAAGATGATGAATATATACTATAATTGTGCTCTCTTATAATAAACAGAGCTTTTATGCCCCTAGATTTTTAAAGATTGATTTTAAACAGTAAATGCTTCTTTGTATGTGGGAACACTGCCATATGTATACATTACATTTCTTACAGTCTTTACATGGAAAATGAACGCATTTGATTGGATTGCTGTTTGTAAGACAGGACACTGTTACGTGCTCTCAAAACAGATCAGAAAGACCATCCTGGTGATAGGGAGCTTGAAACCAATGTTTTTCTCGTTTGCTAACTTGACAAACAAATGATCTTCACATCCAAACAGGAGGCAAAGTCGGGGGTGGGGAAGAGGTGTTTCTTTTGTATTCAAGATTTGCTGATGTTTTCCAGGCAGTGATTTCTGTGGGTGTCATTCTTGGTTGTACAAGCGCAGAAGTGCATGTCTTGGGGTCACTGCATAATTCCAGTTGGAGCAATTTACCATCCACCTTGCTAAACCTCTCCCTGCAGTTTTGGATTGGAAGCTTGACACTTCCTCAGTCAGGCTCCTCAGTTGCTGCCCGGTGTGTCTGTGTGCTGTTAAAAGATGGCCACACGTAACCCCGGCGCTGGGCGAGCGGGATCCCGGCACTGTTCCCTGTGCTCGGGAGGGCTCAGAGCCCTGTTTACATCCTGGTTCTGCTGCCTCTTGCAGGGGAAGGTGAGCAAGCTCTGAATCCCAGCTCCATTGCCCTCCAGAGTTGTCCCTGTTCCAAGTGTGTGCATCTGTATGCAGCCAGCTCCCCATCCCGCTTCCCAGGCGCGCTCCTCTTCCAGCCCCTGTCAGGCAGCTCCACTCCATCTGGAGCTGCTCTTGCCAGAGCTTGCCTAGGTACACATGGATGATTTCCAGCCTTCTGCCCAAGTGAGTCTCAGGAATAAACCCCAGCAAGTGCAGCTCCTGGTGTAGCAGGAGGAGGATGTTCACTGCTGACTGGGCTCAGGTTTTTGTAAGCACTCCAGGTTTTCGAAGTTCAGAGTTGACATCAAACTGCTTTTGGGGACCAGGAGTATTATAGCTTAGTGTTCCTGCTGCCTTGGCCTAGATTGTGCTGGGTTGGTCAGACCTCCAGTGTGAGTGGCATGGGCACAGAAACGCTGTAGCTGAAGCTTTTTGGTGCATGTTACAACCCTAGTGGTGATACTCAGGGTTAGCTGATAAGTTTCCTATCACTGTGCATCCTTCTTACTCATTTTCATCCTCCTTAAGCATAAATCTGACTAGATGAAGTTGACCATTTCCATATAATTATGTAGGGAACTAGTATGTGTTGTTATTTTTAAACATTGGTCAGCATGCAATTACTTGAAGAAATTTTAGGATTCTGAGTTGGTTTTTGTGCAGTTAAATCCTAGGGAAAAAATTGCCTTAAATGTCCCATAAATAGAAAGTGCACACCTAAGTAAGTATTTTTACTTCCTTCTTTGTGAACTGGTGTTTTTTAGACATTTTAGGAAAGAAGAAGGCATTATAGGTTATAACTATGTCAAATTGTTTCAAAAACCATTGCAAGAACCTGTAAATGGACACTTCTTTTTTCTTTTCATAGCTTGTACCTCCATTCAAGCCACAAGTTACATCTGAAACAGATACAAGATACTTTGATGAAGAATTTACAGCGCAGATGATAACAATCACTCCTCCTGACCAAGGTAAAGTTTTTCCAAATGTTTCCCACTGTGTTCTCCACACCATCAGAAATAATTTGCCCCTATAATGGGTCTCTTCAGCCCATATGTAAAAGCACCAGTTTAAACTTGAGGGTTTTCCATATGTATTTGACCAAGAAGTTGGTAAATTGATGTGAAACTTCCCACATCTTTCTAGTTTTGGAAATGAAAAACCTGTTTAATAAGAATGAAATTGTTTGTACTGTTGTCTTTTCCAAATATGCACATTCCCACTGGAAATCAGTGATAATAATGAGTTTTGCTCATGTACGTATCCACATGCACTGTGTATATGCAAACAGTCAGTTGAGCATGGGCTAATGTTCATGTATTGTATTTTTGTGGTATGCATGTTTGATGCCCTCAGATAGCAATTGCCAGAAATTCAGAACAGTGAATGTGGATTTAAGCAATGCAACTCCTGGCAATTTTAAATGGGCATCTAAACATCTATTTTCTGAAATAACTTTACCATGCTTTATCTTATTGTTGATTTGCTGAAAATAAAAAAAAGTAGCAAACGTTACCTAATGTTTTTTTTTTCCTCTTTTAGATGACAGCATGGATTGTGTAGATAATGAGAGAAGACCTCATTTTCCTCAGTTCTCCTACTCAGCCAGTGGAACTGCTTAATGTTTTGCCATTCAGAAACAAAACAGACTGCATTTTGGGGACCTTACTTCAATGGACACTAGAGAACTTTCTATATTATCGAGTTACAAACTGTGTTTGTATTACGACTTAGGTGAATTTGTAGGAAGCCTCACAGATTCTGTATTTAAAACAATTCTTTGATGAGTTTTTGAGAAGGAGAACAAATCCATTCTTTAAGTATTATGTCAAGGCTTTTATGCTGAATGACCATAGGTTTTTAAGAATATACACCAAAACTGTTTACTTTAGAAATAATTAAGGTATTCAACATATCAGCAACTCTGACCAGAAAATCCCCTTATTTTATTTATTTCATACAGTTCATTATCTAAATACAGAATCTGCATTCTGAACAATTAGATTTATATAGGAAGATATAAGACTTTAGTAGCTAGTGCAATAATATAAGCAACAAAGTGAACAAACTCTGGAGGGTAAAGGTTCAAACTCATTTTGGACAGCAGTGAAGTGTCATCCAACTCCAGAAAACCAACTATAGGAACAGCATTAATGGCCTCAGTGAGGTAAATCAAAAAGCAAAAGTTATTTTTGTTATAACATCTGCTACAAGACATTACATATCGAACTGAATCCGGTGGGATTGCCACGCCGTACAGATGAGTATTTCATTCTAGACAGTGCATTTAATTATTCCATTTGCATAGAATTTAGGAATACTTCATAGGATTGGCTTCTCAGAACCTAGAAAACACTTGATTTACCAATCTAATATGAAAGGCAACGACACAAAATCACCCACTTCCACCACTGTACAGAACTACCACACAGGTCTAAGTGAGAAATCATCCTCATGAGCGAGTCAGCCAGACACGAGTACATTTGGCACTGAAGTAATGACTTGTTGCCACTTTTTTTTTTTTTACAAAAAGATATATGAATATATATAAACACTTAATGATTTTTTTGCATCATGCCAGATCATTTCTTCTTTCTTGAGTGTGCATTAAAGGTATCAACCAACAGTTCATGGTGCCTTTTCACTCTTGAAGATTCAGTTTAACAGTGTTTCCCATGTATAAAAAACAACTAGGTTGAAACTTCATATGTGTTTGAATAATAATGGTGTTCAAAAAGTGAACTTTTTTTTTGTTTTTCATTTTTAATCTTGGTGGGAAATTCCCCACACCCTATTTTTGTTGTATCATGTTTCTTTGTAATTTTCATAAAAGCAGTCTTATTCTGTCTCTGCTGCAAATAAAGTTATTCCATTGTAGGTTGCGTTCTTTTAATTGCGCTTTTTTGTTGTTTTTTAATTCTCTTGACTGTATAAAAAATGATGACATGTATTCCAGTTAAGTAGCATTTAATATTTTTATTTGAAAGGAAGTATATTATGAAAACCCTTTCTTCTCATCTCCATCAGACACTGCTGTGCTTGCACAGAGAGCCCATCATCTTGACTTTTTTAAACAACATTCAACTCTAGTATTTTTACTCATAATATGGAAGTTTCCCTCCAAATACTTAAATAAAATTGCTTTAACCAGTTAGGTTCTTATTTCTTGTGGTAGGAGCCTTCTGAATTTGTAGAGGTGCAACAACTGCTCCATTTTCTCAAGTTTGTTGTGTGTATCACTGAGGGATTCAGGTTGTTCTGTTCCTCCTCATTTGTTTCATCTCTGTGCTGATCATTATGCAAAGATAATTTTGGAAAATGCTTGTTCAGAGAAATGCACCCTGTGCCAGGAATAAATTGTCTTGAGGTGAATGAGGACTGGCCTTGTTTTGCTGCCCTCCTGGTGCCAGCAAAGGGCCCTGATCTGCAAAGGTATTTCTGTTGCACCACTGGGGCCAGTCTGTGCTGCACAATCTCTTAATGCTCTCCAGGCACTAATGTTAATCACAGCTGGGAGGTGGTTACAGAAGACTGGAATGTCCTTTTTCAAACAAGAATATGAAGAAGAAGGTACGAACATCCAAGAAAAACTGCAGTGTGCTTCAGACTAAGCAACAGGAGTTGCAACTGTGGTAAGCCATTAAAAATCAAGCACCTTTTTTTGTTCAAAGAGTAAGCTGTAATTCCCAGTGCAATTTGCTGTATGTTTTATGCTAGGAGGGAAGGGGGAGGAAGAGATCTGTGTCTGTAGGGTCTGGTGCTGGACAGCCTGTCCTGTTCAGCAAGTCTGATCTAACTGCTCTCCTTCCTTTGCTTCCAAGTCTTCATCTCCAGCCAGCCCAGGGACGAAGTCCAAGGAAACTTCTACAAGTCTTGACAAGTTCTGAACTAACACAACTTCATGCATCCAAATATAGGCAACACGAGTGAGCAGAGGTTACCACGATCTGCCCCAGGAAAATCTGCTCTGTCAAATGCAGGAGCAGGCATGGATCAGGTTGTTTTGTTGAGGCTGATTATGTCTCAGTACTTTTCTCCCAGTTGTTGCTAATGGATTGTTTTAATTCCCTTATATAAAATGGAACTCATTAAAAAAAAAAAAGCCAAAAATCTCTGAATCTTAGTATTGTTAGCACTGAGAGCTGTGAGGGCCACACCTGAATGCTGGGTCTTATGGACATTCCTTCATTTTGCCAGTGATTGTTCTAAATAGCTTACTTGTCCATAATGGAATGGTTATAGCTGTTACAACTGTCTATCTGCAAACATAAAATGTGTTCTTTAATTTTGATTTAGCACAGAAAATCGTATTGCCAAAACCTGTGACATGAGCGTCATTTACCTCAGATTCTTTTTGTACTGTATATGCAGAGACTGCTTAAATCTTGCATGTTTCTTTAGCTCTTTGATTTGAAACCTCAAAACTTTTCTAACAGTCTCTACAGCCAAAACCTCCCCATTCTTCCTTCTGGCACTGAAAAATGTCATCTTGCTCAGGTGTTGCACATTGCAGCAAAGATGGTGCATCCCAGGTTCTGAACACTGGTAGTGGATCTGTGTTACAGCCCTTGGAGAAAACCCCTTGGCAAGAGCACATGAGTAAGTCCTCTGTATGCCTGTGACTGCAGTCTGGAATTGAGGTCAGCTGGGCAGTGGTTTAAACAGATACACTCCTCTGAGTGCTGCTTGGGGTTGAGACATGGGCCGGAGCCAGGTAATTCTGCAGATTCCATTTTATATTCCCTGGTGTAACTGTAACACCCAGTACAATCCCATTAGGATATGACAAGCTGTTCTCCCTTCAAAGTGGATGAAGATAACTGCTTCATAGCATTCCAAACTTTGCACAAACTGTGACCTCCACCCTCCACCCCTCTAGGACAATAAGCAGTTTTCATTTTTCTTTCTTCACCCTCACTCATCCAGCAGGTGACCTCCACCTGCTCTCCAGCTCTCATACTGGCCTGAAGTCCTAGCTGGTTTTTTTAATTTGTTCCGTTTTTCACCTGAGAAACAAATTGTGTGTTTTTGGAGGTATGAGGGCAAAAACTTGCCTGGATTGTTTGAATTGGATGGTCCTTGCTTTAGCTAGTGGAAAGTTTTGTCTGCTGCTTTGGATTGTGCCCATGTGTTGAAGTGCTCAGTACCAGCACTGTGTTCTCATGCTCCTGAGTGTCTGTGGGGCCTTTTCCATCTTTGTCAGAAAAAATGCGCTTTGCTTCTTAGAGAGCACGTACCAAATCAGATTTTTATCTCCAGTAGTTGGCTGTAGGATGGTGGTCTCAGATCAGAGGTCCCAGCCAACAGTGGGAGTGCAAACTCCAAGGAGACAAAGGTGCAGAAGAGCAGCCCACACATGGAAAGTACCTGTGCAAGTTGTACAGATCTGCCTGAGCAGTTTGGGAAATGATAATTTAGCAGTCCAGTTTATTTCACTGTATCTAGAAGACCTTCAGAGGTAAAAACACAGTTGAAGAATCAGACAAATGTAAAAGATCGTGTTTCTTCAGCATTGCATATGAGTGTTTGTCTTCTGCTTTGAGCTCAATTTTTTTAATAACAGGTTGATTGCCACGAGGAGTAACACACAAGGAACACACAGTGCCTATAGCGAGCGGGAGCTTATTATCCCCCTGCAGCTGAGTGTGCAGACATGTGCCCGCTGTCTGCTGCAGCATATGCTGCATTCTAATCAGGTGATGACTGCTTGCTCTCTGTCCAAAATCATTTTAAACAAATGCAATTTGTTACAGTAGTTCCTGCTTGACACCTCTTAAAATTTCTGCAACTGATGGTCACCACCCTGGTTTTGTGAGTGTAGTGGGTTCTTAAGGACCAAATCAAGGTCTTCATGTGTAAAAACTCTACTTCCCTCTGTGGTTTTCCAGCCTGCACATAGCTCAGTTCTGTTTCCCCTTTGCTGAATTGCTGCTTCACAAGGGGTTTTTTTTGCCTGTAACTGGGTTTTTTTTGCCTCCCGCCAAAGATGGCCTTTGTGTTAAATGTAACCCTGTTTTCCACACTTTCTTCATGTCTTCTGTCAGGTTACTGTAACTGCTTGCATGTTGCATTTCATCAGGGCTTTGAGTTTGTTTCAAGAAGATAAATGGCAAAACAGCATTTACTGTATTTTCTGGATTCTGAAGGTCTCTCAAATTCTCCTCATATTAATACATTCACCCTGCAGAAGATAGAATTATGCTGGGGTGAGAAGTCTTCACAGAGGACACACAAACCCTTCCCCAAACACTGATCTTTAGTTATTGGTAAGCTCCCTGTATCTCTTCCTTTGTGCTGCTGTGTCCCTACAGTCCTAACCGATGCTGTTAGCCAGGAAGTTGTGTAGTACTGAAAAAATCTATATCAGAACAAAAAATACTGATTGTGATCTTGCAGAGTGCCTGAGAGTTCATCGAAATTGGATTAAAATGAGCATGAAATCAATTCTTAAACATGCTGGACTTGGTGGTCCTTGTGAGTCCCTTCCAACTTGGCTTATTCTGTGATTCTGTGATCCTGCGCTGCATTAGGACTTGCTGCACTTTAGAGGCTCCTTACTCTGAAACTGGCTTTTTATTTTGATTTAGTGGGGCACAGATCTGACTTTGGGGAACAATTCCAACACCTCCTCCACTCTCCAGAGGGCTGGAGTTGATACAGCATTTGAGTGACTTTTTTTCTAAATAGGTAATGAACTTTTCTCACATATTTGATAACTTGCTCCAGTGACTTTTAAAGGCTTTGTGGATTTGCAGAAAGATCAAAACATAAGCCCTTCAATGAACTTCAAGAACAAAAAATAGAGTGATATTATTAAGATGGTTTGCAGCACATAGTTTTCTGTGTAAGCTGCTGGGATTTTTCCTTATTCTGATATATTTGGGAGAGACAAAACTAAACAGGAAGACAGGAATACCTGGTGCCCATCCAGTAAAGAGTGTAGAATATAACTGAGTAAAAACAGCGAAAACAAAGTCTCTTGGAGCAACTGCAGGCTGGAAAGTTGCAGAGGAAAGGAAGTGGAAGAGAGCAGAACAAAATGTACTTATTTACGCAGGTGAGGTCATAAATTTAATGTGTAACTAAGATAAAGGGATTAAACTTAGTATCTCCCTTTACTTGGTTGTAAAACTTAGAATCAGGTTACCTCTCCAAAGTTTTACTTTCTTTGTGGTGACTTGCTCAATGTGAAGGAAGTGGAGATCAAAGGTGGCTGCTTGGTATTTAAAATGATCTCTTTTTTTAAATTCCCATATGCAGCCGAGTTGTAATGAGGCTGATGATTCCTGGACTGCCCAGTGGTTTTTCAGGTAACTTTGAGAAATATGTCATAGCTGTGCCTTGCTTGGGGTAGGACAGGCATCCCAGCAAGGCAGGAAAGCACCGAGTTTGGCTGGAGGTCAGTGTGTGAGTGGCACAGGGCTGTCTGGGGTTCCCCTGTGCAGAACAGTTGGGTCAACTTTCTTTTCAGATCACTGACAATAACTCAGTTTTTATTAGCAAACACTCAATAACCTCTCCTTACAAGAAAGGAGAAGTCAACAAGGACACCTCAGACAGGAAGAAAACCCTGGATACAAATCCATTTAACGGGTTCAGCTGCACTGTTCTCTGAGCAGCACTGGATCCGGGCACACAGGCTGGTGGAGCCCCGAGCACCCGAGGGCTGCTGCACAGGAAGGCTGGAGCAGCACAAAGAAGCTTCCAACTCCCCATCTGGAAAAAGCCCCCACAGGAGCACAGGCAATGGCAATGCCATCTGTCTTCTGCTGAGCAGATCTCCTCTCCTGGGAGCAGGAAAAAAGCTGGCACATGGAGGTGGGCTTTCAGTTCCCTGCTGCACGGAGGTTGGATGCAGATTGCTGGGTGGTACCTGTAGAGACCAGCCTGCACTATTGAATTCCTTTTCCCTTTTTTCAGTTTTGAGGTTTTTTCTTCCAGAATTCCAGTTCTCTTTATTTGCCTTTTGCCTTATGACATCATTCTCCCATCTATTTCCAGCAGATAAGAAATAATAGATTCCTTCTTCCTCCTCTCCCTTGCTTTCATTCTTTTTTTGTGCCTTACCCTGTCTCTCATCTTCTGCAGTCCCTTCTAGCAGATGTGTTATCAGCTGACAGAATATCTCTTTAAATAATTATTTTCCTCCTGCTAGATGCTCCTTGTGTCACTGTGGAGACTTCATCTGACCCCAATCCATAGGAACACTTACACAGTCTGTACAGACCCATGTCCTCAAGTTTCATGTAGACTCTTGACTTGGCATGAAGTACTGGCCTAAACAAAGAAAACAGCAAGCCTCCCATTGAGTTTTTAATTTATTTCCTATTCCTATTGATATTTTTAATATCAATTCTGCTACAGATAAGAGGAGGAGGTAAGTGCCCAGTGCCTTTTGTCACATACTCTTGCTCCTTTAGTAGAGTTAGAAGGGAGTTGATTGCTTTAAAAAATATTTGGGTACCCCTTACTGTCTGGCATCCATTTCTGTTACAGGATGTACCTAAATTTGTGTGGATTTCCAGATGATAAATGTAAAAAACCTGGGGAAAACAAAACAGAAAATCTGTCTGCTCTTTATCTCACTTCACTTTGCTTTGTGGTATGAACTATCAAGTTTAACCTATCTAGAGTTCTCTAAAAATGTAGAGTTAAGTACCTGATAAGACAGTAACTGAAAATTGCTGATGGAAAATATTTACATCTTCTCTTTAAAACTCTTACAAACACTTAAGAACTCTTTAAAATGTGGGAAACTAAACCCAAGCTACTTCGGCATCCTCAAGTTCACTGCCTCAGTCTGCAGCCTGTACATCCTGAGACCAATTTACCCACTTTTCTAGTGGTGTGAAAGGCTTGCAGTCCAACTCAACAATATTGCTAAAACTCTTGGAACTCAAGACTTAAGCATGTCTTTTCCCATCCTACTGCAGAACCATGGAAAGCTTCCCCTCTCTGGCACCCAGCCCACATTATCCCCTGGGTACCCACTGATCTCATTTTCTGAGAGGAACCGAGGGGGAATTCCTGCCAGGCAGCTCTGTGGAAGTTGCCCAAGAAGTTTTAACACCCTATTCCTGGATGATACTGTCCCATCCTATAGTTACCCTGCTTGGCTCCAGCTAGTCTACAGATGCAGGTTCAAAATAAAATCAACCTCCATTCTGCTCCCTCCTCCCTTATTTGGGCAGCTACGTGAAATCCAAACATATGGACTCCATAAATTCTTTGTAAATGGCCTCGTGTTAAACACTCAGCCAAAGCAATGGTTATCATTAAACAAATAATGACACCACTAGAGCAGAACACAAATTACACAGGGGCAGAGCCTCAGCTGTGCAGCCCAGTTTGCCCAGTGACACCAGGCTCATTGATGCTGGTCCCTTGGGCTCAGTGTTGGTGCAGTCAGCTGCCTGCTATGAAACCAACCTGGAATCCACACAATCCTGCAAAACTTTCAGAGGTGCCCTTGCAGTGCCAGACTCTGAATGAAAGGATGTTCTGCAGCGTTTGTGGAAGAGCAGAACACTGGGACAGGCTGCCCAGGGAATGCTGGAGTCACTCATCATCCTGGGGATGTTCCAAAGCTGTGTAGATGTGGAACTTGGGCACAGGGTTTAGTGCTGGACTCGGCAGTGCTGGGTTAATGGTTGGATTTGATGTTTTTTACAACCTAAATGATGCTATAGTTCTGTGACAGCAAACTTTCAATAAACACAGATCATAATCAAGAATGCATCCACAGCTAGGCAAAGAGAGTAAAACAACTGAAATAAAATACTGCTGGAGACAGGTTTAAATATAGACTGACTCGAAAGTACGTGAAGAGCTGTTCTACTGCTGGGGCGAACTGTCTCTCAGTAATGTGAAATGCCACAGGGAATGTGTCAGAATAGTTTGCTACAACAAATAAACACAACACACCCCAGCCCACTGAATTTTTTCAGTAATTATAAACTCTTACATGCAATCCAGGTAGTCCCAAAACTTTCTGAAAAGTAATGAAACTGTGGAGCATGTTACGTTAAAATACGTATCAAAATAATCAAATTTATTTTACATCTTCCAATGAGCTCAGTTCATCACACTTTTGCTTGTGTGGCATCTGACCAGATTGTCAAAACCCATTCTTACAGGGTGCTGCAGGGTACTATAACTTAAGTGATTCATGCGTGCAGCTGTTGGAACTGCTTGTTGGGTTGTGAAAAAGCTTGTGGTGCCAAGTGCTGATCTAGGGGAACTCAGATCTCCATCAGCCGCCTTGGCTCTGAGTTGTTACTGAACAACAGATGGTAGCAGGAGTTAAGCAAACTAAGAAAATATTCTAAAGTTAAAGGCCTCACAAGAACTGAAATTCTTGAGAAAATACAGAGAACAAGTGTTGAGGTTTGAACTAGTTTTCATGTCCAAGTGATGTATGCCACTAAACTTTAAAGGGTACTCTCATTTCTGGCAGCACTCGTTACGGTGGAAGTCTTTGTTTAACTTGGGCAGAAGTGACCACATGTGGAATTAATATCACAGACATTTCAGGTACAGCTCGGAGCCATGACTCCTGCACATGAAGCTGCACTTGCCACAATGCCTGGCACTAAGGAAGACGAGAGAACCCCAAGTCATGTTGTTTTGCAGCAATGAAGGGACAGCATCACGAGCACTGATGATTTCCTCAGCAGAACAAGGACAGCACTGCAGTTCACAAATGGGAAACGTGTTAGTGCTAAGGGGAACAGAAGTGCACAGGCTCTCACTGTGTCCTTAGCAGCAGCATCAGCACAGAAGGGACAAAGGCTGTGCAAGATGTAAGAAAAACTGTTGTAACAATGATCCCAAACACGACGGGGGTATAGGAGAGTGCATGGAGTGAACAGAGTGAATGAAGTCTTGTACCAGTGAAGAAAGGAAGTCCCTCTAACTCAATGTTCAGTAACTTCTAGTTCTTGGTCTCACCAAGACAGCACTCCAGTATCAGCTAGGTGATGAACCAAAGGTATTTTCAGGACTTAGAGAAGTTTGTGTTTAGCAGTGCTGATCCAAAGTCACAGGAATAAAGCAGTTTCCTATAATACTTCTTTTCTCCGTGCCCTGGCTGAGAAAGAAAGTTCCTGCATTCCTGTGACCCATCTAAGTACACAAATTTCTTCAAACCAGCTTTGAAAGCAGCAGCACCAGCAACTACACCAAACTGAGACCAAATTCTCCCATTTTTAGAGAAGTGAGGACTTCCAGAACAACCTGGAGTGAAACCACTCAACAGAAGAGGAAACAATTTATGAAGAAAATATTCGAGCTGCCTTTCTTCTTTTAATATTTTGGGGAAGAGACCATGAAAATCTGCACATTGACTACATATTTTCAACCTTACATTTTACTGTACTTTAACTCCTTATGCTGGTCATCCCAACTGATCACAGTCCCAGGTTTCTAAACTTGTTTTTACCGCATTTAAAAATACTTCAAAATCTATTTTGGGGCAGTAAATAATCTTGCTATCATGGAAAGCAAAATCAGAACAATCAGATTACTCATTTGGGGAGGTATTACTCAGTGCAAGAAAGCGTGGGAGAACAGAGCTCCAAAAATGAAACTCACTGGGATGAAATACATAAAAGTGCATTAAAATCTGTATGTAAACTACTGGGTTGAAAACTGAATCATTTCTTTAGCTTCAGAAATCCACGTTCAGCAAAGTGCTGCACTCTACAGTGCATCCCACCAAAACACCTAAGGATATGAGTAAGTTTGATCATATCAGTAGTTCTAGCAGAGTAAACAGGATGTAAGAGTGGACACACACAGACCACATGGCCTTTTACCAGTTCCTCATTTCTGACAGCAGCAATCAATGCTCAGGAGAACAGAAGAAAGCAGCAGATCTGAGAGTGCTGAAGCAGTGAACTACTATAAACTCCTAAGTGTATCCAAAAGCACCACACCTCAATACACAGCCTTGCAGTCCTCAAAAAATCCTGAAATCTTTATGCTTTTGGTAGACGCTGAAGAGCACAGATGTGCGACCTGGAAGTCTCCAGGCTTCTTGTCTCCCTGTGTCATTTCTCTGCCGTGCAGGGTCTCCAGGGCCACTAAAGCCTCGTGAGCAGCAGCAGCTCTGGATCCTTGGCACAAGGGGGTCTGTGCTGCCCCTGCTCCTGCAGCCCAACCAGGTTTGCCTTTCCCCTGGCAAGGACACCTTCATCTCTCCTCTCAGCCAGGGCTGCTCATCTCATCAGAAATGCCAATGAGGCTGGTCACATGTAACAGGTCCTTGATAAATGTGTGTGATTGTTCCCAGTTAGGTTCCCACCCTTCCTGTGCCTGCATGTAGAGCTGGACACAGCTTTTGTGAGCATCCACACTATAACATTCCTGTGGACTGAGGTCAGACTGACCAGCCCATCATTCCCCAAATTGTTCTCCTCAAAATCTGGCACAACTCTCACCATTTTTCCTTCACCACCAGGACCATCCCTCAGGTGCCACTGCCAGTCAGGACACCACTGTACATTTCCTGGTCCAGATTCACAGTCCTACTCTTGGCATGGACATCACTGTACTCTTTCACATCTGAACAAGAAGCAACTTGAGTAGTTCATTAAATGCAAAGAAATGTGCAATGGGAATATTTGGGTTGTGTGTTTTGTTGGTTTTTTCTGGTGGGGGTGTTTTTTGGTTTTTGTTTTTTTTTTTTTTTTAAGGAAAGTGTGACATAACTTACATCTTGACATATAAACATCCTTATTTGTCATACTGATACATTAGAATTTAAAAATAAAAAGGGACCAATTTATCCTTTTGCATTTGATATACAGTTTGCTCTTGTCTTTGCAGGCAGCAAAATGGTCTGTTCTGAATTTCAGGCCATATTTTATGAATGGTACAAAATATCTGGGATTAAAAAAAATCTGTTTTGGGAACATTTGACCTACAGACTTATGAAGGGAATATCTTAAAATACTTCCTCCCCAAACTAGCAGTCCAATTATTACAGTATCAATTGAGCAGTGACGACTTGAGAAAAACCAAGAATTTGGGTAACAATAGGCACAAACCCAACGTCACGCTGCCACCCTGTGGCTTGAAGGTGAAACTACTACTGCGAAGGTTGGAGGAGGGATCATGTTTTATCTTAAGCCCATAATCAGGTTAAAGAGCACTTCTGCACAAGGAGCTGGCAGCTGTTGGAACTCAGTGCAAGTTTAAGAGAAATCGTACAGAACAGATCAGGACAGTACCTGGTGACACCATCGGCGTTCTGACATGCCTGTGCAGGTTATCAAGGGGACACCAGCCCTCAAAACATTCAACTGGGTCTTTGTCAGGGAAAGAAGACATAGAAAAACATCTGCATCTTAGAGAACAAATAAATGAAAAAGGGATCATGATTAATCTGTTACACTTGAGCAAAAAATGTAAGAAAATACAATTAAAGGAATCCTAAAATTTAAAGTAAATCCTATAACCACAAAATGTTCAAGCAATAATATGCTCTGCAAGAGATAAGTAACTTAACATCTATCACGGGGTTTTAATGCAAATCACAACCATGAGAACTAAAAACTTTTAATACAAATGTAAGACATAATAATTTAATTCCAGCTGAGTTTTTTCCCAGAGGAAGAAAACAAAATAACAGAAGCCCAGAATACACACCACCAGCCAATATTAAAGCTTGTATTGTAGGGGTTCAAAATGCAATCAGTTGTAAAAGGTATGGTATTTCAATATCTGTCACTATAAAATATCTATACAGAAAAAACTTATATATGTGTGTGCATGTGTATTAGCCATTAAAATATACAAGAGATTGTGTGATCACTTTCACCCTATTGCAATTTTAACAATGTAAAATAAAAAGTAATTTAGAAGAATTTTCTTCCAATTTTCTACCCACAAGAAGTATTTGTCTTTAAATTACACAGCTCCTAGTTATTTCTTAAGGAATCATTAAGATTTTCTGAGGCCTCTTGGCTATTTTTAACAGGTTAACCAATTTACCTCACTAAAAACAACATTCAAAGCTTTGCTACCTTCCCCTTTTCAGCAGTGAAAAGCCCTAAAGAGAGTGGAGGAAAGAGCACCAGGTAACTCAAGACGGGGTACAGGTGGTCTTTCTCAGCCTTACCTGTCCTCACTTAAAAGCCTGCTGGGAGAAGGACACTGTCTGGGAAGAGCCCCCCACATCCCTCTTCTTTTCCAAGCTGCCACACCCGAGGCTGTGCTGCACAGCTGGGCTCTGGAGTCCCTGTGCTGCAGCAGGAGTTTTGTTCTGCACATGTGTGAGTGCTGCTGTTGGGTGGGTTGAGGTTTTCCTCCTTCTGCTTGGACAACTCTCCATGTTCCTGCAGTGGCCTGGGATCTACGCTTAGTCTGACAATTGGCGGTAAACCACCACAAGGAGCAAAAGACAAAGCTTGACAGATACAGAACAAACTGTGGAGATACTCTGTCACACTCTGTCCCAGCTGGAGCTTTTCCAAGCACAGAGGGCTTCATGTCCATGTAGTCAGCACTCTTGGAATCCACATGGGTGGTAAAGGCAGCACAGCAAGTTTTTAGTTGCAGAATTTGCCATGATGAAACAGTATCACACCTAAGCAAAAGTTACAGCGCAGCAGTAGAGGCAAGTTTGTACACACACTCCATACCTGGGAGCTTAATGACAGGTAAATTTTGCTGGGATTCAACTTTTTAATCCACTTTGATCCTGTCAAGACCCAAAGCCATCACGCAATGACTGGTAGGGAGCATGGTGAAAGAGAGAAGAGAGATTCCTTGTATGGTGCTGGCATTTGCTGTAGTCTAACCAATCCAGCCAGAGGCCAGCTGAGTGTTTTCAAAGGCAACAGGCCCAACAAACCTGGGGACAAAGATACTGTTTCCACTTCTACTTCTTGGCTGCACCTCTTCAAAGTAAGATTCAGAAGATTTGCATATTGCTGCCACTTCTGAGTCCCACAGCTGATGGCAGCAAACACAGCACAGAAGCAAAGCATAAATGCCTTACCCATATTCATAAAGAAAAAAAGGATATTGTCATTTACTCTCACCTGCATTACTTGGGGTTTATGCCCTGTCCTGAGATAAAATACAACTCATCTAGTTATCACCTGTTCAGAAAGGAATACCAAAAAAAGCCAATGAACTGGCTACAAGTCAGGGCCCAGAGGTGCAGGACGCTAAAACAAAAAGGAGGGGAAGAGGCTGAGGTACTGGCTTTATTAAACAAAAGACACATCAATCACAGAATGGAGAGCTACTATTTATTTATTTTTAGTTTTCACATTGTCTAGATCACCTGTAGAATGGCTGACTTTTCTCTTGGAAAGACAGCAGACTTCTGGACTGAACTGCAAAATATTTGGGAATTACTATGTGCACAGGACAAATGCTATTGAAGGAGACAACTCAAGTGTATTTGTTCTTTTCAGTGAGCTTTTTTACAGTGTTGTGAGTTTGTTCTAATAATCTGGAGATACTGGAGACTACTGCAATCATTTACTACCTTACACTGCCCTTAAATACCTGGTGTCTATGAACCCACACACTTCCAGAATTTACTCAGTTATTAGTCTTAAAAGAAATTGTTTTATCTTGATCAGATCAGCTGACTTCCCTTTAGCCACAAAGGTCTGCTCTTTGAGACATACATCACCAGTAATGATATACAGGCCTCAGACGTTTCTCAGCCATCTGTAAAATCATTACTGCAGGATATTTTTACCCATCAATACGCTGGCTCCTCAGGGGATCTCCTTCCCTTGGAACGGCAGGCAAACTTTGATTTTTGACACTTTGCACTAAGTAGGAGGGGAAGAACATACGATAACAAAAAAGCACAGTATTAAACACAATTTCCTGCTCAGGTAATAAACCAGACGATTTCTCTGGCTCTGTTTTGCAGTCCTAGGGGTACCCTATGTGTTGTATTGTAACTCTATTACAGCTCAATGATCAGTGGCAACCAAAAAGCCCTTGTGAGGAGGAGTTAACTAGGCAAAGAGAAAAATCTTTGTACCTCTCACTCAAAGATTATTCCTTCACACAATTCTTTTTTTTTTTTTTTTTTCTGTAGGCATTATAAAGATTTACAAACAGTCCCCAGTCTTACCTCCCATTGTTTATCTGAGAACTTCAGGACTAGAAAAAGAACTTTCCTGAATAACATTTGAGTCTTTTGGTAGACACAGGCAGTTTTCTCACCTTCTGAAGCCAGAGAAGCAGATGTGGTAACCACTAAACCCCATTTCTTACATGTATGAAGCACCACCCTTATGCAGGAGTTGGCCATGCAGCTCTGTGCTCCTCCTGCCCAGCTCCTCCAAGCCCTTCTGCTTTTCTTCTCCCAGCTCTTCATGCTGCATTAAGTATCTATCCTAATGTACAACCATCCTTCAAGCAGCTAAAGGATAACAAATAAGAACATTAAGCCATGAAATCCATGTCATTGTTTACAGAGGACAGCTTTCTATGAAATACAGCAGTGACTAAATGAGCCAAAAAAACATTTCTATCACTAGTTTGAAACACAAATAATTTGTAAACAACATGTCTCATCTCTCCCAGAGCCTAGAAGCAAAACATTATTTTCAGTTCCTCACCCTCAGGAGATTAAGAAAAAGTAGACACATACTTAAAGATTTCATTTTGAAAAATATGCTTGACTGAAAAATGCTTTAGTTCACTGCTTAAGGCTTCAAATGAAACAAAGCCAAGTTTTCAAATTCCTTCCTAAAACGAACATCTAAATGCAGTAAACCACAGGTTCTTCCCATCCACAAAACTCAGGTTTGTGGTTTAAAATGATTGCCACTGGAGCAACATTTTTATCTGCCCTGTGATACCACCTGGGAACTGCACCAGAGATCTGCCACCGTCCTGACTTCATCTATTAGAGCTTTGAAAAGATAGATAATGCTGTGGAATTCCTGCACATTCCAACTAATTAGTTCACTACTAAGTCACCTGACTTGGGACTTTTTTTCTCGTTTGTTAAGGGAATGAAGACAAGACACATTTCACAGTTGCTCAAAATGAAGACGGGAGAATGAACCAGTAAAGTCTCCCATTTTAACTGACTCCAAAACAAGCAAAACAGGAAAACTAACCAGATCCATCAGCATGTCTAGGCTGGCACAGATGGTCAGTCTAAGCTGGTACAGATGGTTGAGAGCAAAGTGACACCCCTCAGGAAACCCTGGAAGGCACAAATGCTTTTAAAGTGTGTCTGCATGGTTACACAAAGTGCTACACAGGCTAGAGAGGGCGTCATCCTGCACCTCACTGTGGCTGATACACCCAAAGCCATGCCAGTGCGGCTATGAAGAAGAGCTGCTCTCCAGCAACAGCCACCCTCACCCTTTGCTAAAGCATTTACCATTCTCTTTGGGTAGCTGCAGTATTCTGACAGGCAAATACCCAGAATGCCTCCAACAGAATGTCAAATAAAGGTGTCCCCACGAGGGAGAAGTCCGGCTCTCAAATTGCACTGCAATGGCCTTTCCATCTCTTCAAACAGAAATGGCTAAAGTGGAAGGAAACAGGTAAAACAAGGTTACTCCACCCAAAACATACTAATTACAGTTGAGAAGACTGGGAAGCATGAGTAGCAGGCTTTGCTTCGGGAATTCAGGGCAAAGAATTTGAGAAACAGACCATTAGCTGTGCCACAAGGATTTCTTTTCTTATGTGTGTCAAATCTATTCCTTTTATCCTACAGTCTGAAATCAGCCACTCAAATCAGCCTTTTCCTGAGGTAAAGGCCACTGTAGTTTTCTGCCAGATGAAAAGTCTTTTTTTATGAAACATAGCAACATCAGTAAAAGAAAACTACTTTGAGGGGCTGTCCAGTAGTACTTTATTTCACTCTTACAGCACAAACAATACTAAGCCTCTGCAGTGATTTGAAAAGAAAATGAGGAATGAGCTGGTTTATGCAGAGGTACCCCTGAGTGCTGACCATTTTTCAGACCACTTCATGAGCTATTTCTGAGAGGGTATTCAGGACAATTTGAAGTTTACAGTGTAGGTGATCAACTCACACAGATAAGTTGCTTTCCAAGAAAGACCTTTCAGTGAAGGTGCTGGAAAATTTACTAATGAGAAAAACTTTTCTATTCCAAGCCTGGTGTGCTATTGCTCTTTCTAGCCAAGTTACCGCAGAAAGATTAAGACCATTCAAGCTGTCAGTAATCACAAGATATTTGTGATAGCTTAAAAAAAACCCTAACCAGAATCAGCAAATTCTCTTATTTGGAAAAGCATTCAGGCCTGGCTGATTTTCCTGGTCAGCTCACAAAGAAAATGTTGTGTGTCCAGAATGGATTCACACTCACCTGAAAGCACAGAAGGAGTAACAGATTTCTATTCTGATCCCACAACAGTGTGTCCTAACATGACCAACACGTGGAGAGAATATTCTGAATCCTGTATCACGTCAGGAACACCAGATAAGAGCACAGAGTGGTCCCTTCCAGACAGGCATATCACAACTAGGGAAAAGGAGAAAGCCGACTCAAAATAATCTAAAAAGCTTTAAAATATAAATGTTTATTTAGCTATAATATTTAAAAGTACAATATAAAGATATAAAACATAGAAATTCCATAACTAATCCACATGCTAAAAGGATTAATGGACCAGCTGCAAGGAGAAGACTTCATGAAATTCATGGACGTTTCAGCCACAAGGGTTATTTCATCAAGTTTCAGACTTGGAATACTGAACAACCATTGCAGAGAACTTGCTCTCCCACATCAGTTTTACTACGGAAAAAAACAAAATAAAACAAAACAAAAAAACCCAGAAGAAACAAAAGTCAGTGTGCCTACTGTTTCTGGAACATAACAATGGCATACTACATTCCATTATCAACTGCAACCATGGGACTCCCACACAGCACACTCAGTATTTCTTTATACCACAGAACTGTTAACAATGAGGGAAAAAAATAAGATTATTCCCTGGAAGTACATGCATTCAGCACTGGCCAGCATGCCATATTGCTGGTGGGAAAGCAAGAGAAAGTTTTGCCTCCTACAGGATTTAAATAAGAAGCTGAACTAGACTTGCACTACGGTTGATTAGAGTGCTTCACACAGGCATCTTGGTTCACATGCTTCCAACAGTTTTCCTGCTCCTAAAGCATGGGAAGAGTTTAACTCCTTTTTGTGTATGAGCTAGATATCTGCTGCACCCAACTATTAGGGCATGTGTAATTAAAACAAGCTTCCAAACTCGAAAGGCACTTACTCAACAGTGGAGCACAAAGAGCAGGTAACCGTGTTACAGCAGCTGCAGAGCCTGCTGCAGCTCTGGCAGACGAAGCGGTCACACTGCGCACACGCGTCCCTCACATCGGCCGCTCTCACACACGACGAGCAGGCTCTGGACGCTCCCACCGGCGGAACTGCTTGGCAAAGACACGGTAAAGAACGGATGAGCTTTACAGCAAGGCAGAGAAAGCAGCTGCACGTCCCAGGAGCTGCAGAGCGCGGCGCGGACCGAGCACAGCTACAGGTGGCAGCACTTGGCAGGACGCTCGGGCATGCAAAGGGACAGGGAGCGCCGCTTGGAAGTTCCTTGGTTCTTTCTCTGCTCAGCGGCAAGACGGACGCTAAGGGATGCTAAAGCAGAACATAAACGCTGCAGTTCTGAAATCCGTCAGCTCAAATCTAACATTTCCTTTAAGGAAAGTCAATAAAGAAGAACTACACAGCCCAAAACTACTACTACTCATTATAGTACAGACCTCTTTGAGAGAGGAAGCTAAGGGGCAGCACTAGTCCCTGTAGTGACCAAGGTCAGGAACAGCGGGAATGGCCCCAAGTTCTGTCAGAGGAGGTTTAGGCTGGATATTAGGAGAAGGTTCTTCACCCAGAGGGTGGTCAGGCACTGGAACAGGCTCCCCACGGAAGTGGTCACAGCCCCAACCCTGCCAGAGTTTAAGAATCATTCCGACAACTCTCTCAAGCTCATGGTAGGAAAATCAGGGGTGTCCCGGGCGGGACAGAAGTTGCACTTCGATGGGTCCCTTCCATCTCAGGGTACTGCGCGGTTCTGTGACACGCCCCGGGCACTCACCCCTGTCCGCGGGCCGCCGCCGCAGTTTCCCGTCGTGGCCGATGAGGAGCTGCCCGCTCCAGCGGGGCCCCTCGCCCTGCGCCTCCCCGGCCGGCCCGGGCTCCGTCGGACGGGGGGCGGCCGCCGCGCCCTCCATGTACGCCTGGGCACCTTTGAAGAGCAGCCGCCGGGNCCCCCCCCGCCCCCCCCCGGCGCTCCCCCCGCCGCGCCCCGCTCACCGAACACCTCCCGCCGGTACTCCTCGCCCCGCACGCCGCGGCTCAGCTCCCGCAGCCCCACGCGGGTCTTCAGCTGGAGCGGGGCCGCGTCCCCGAAGGGGCAGGAGCGCTTCGGCATGGCCCGACCGACCGCGCCCGCCCCGCGCTGCGTCACGGCCGCGTCACCGCCTCCCTCACATCCCGGCCCGGGCGCTCGGGAACCGCGGCCGCTCCTTTCTTTCCTTAGAGAAGCGAAAGCTTCATCCGCAGCAGGAAATTTCTCTTCCCGCCGGGTGCCGAGCGCCCGGCGGGGTTGGCAGAGGCGCCGGCCCGGCCCGGCCCCGCCCGCTGCCACCGCCCCTCAGGCGTCACCTCCGTGCGCCCGGAGCGGCCGCGCGGACCCGGCGGGGCACAGAGGAAGCAGCTTTGGGACTCGCGGTAGTCAATGAACTAGAATCACGGAATATCCTGAGTTGGAAAAGACCCACGAGGGTCATCGAGTCCAACTCTTAGCCCTGCACAGGACTAACACCACTCCATGTGCCTGAGAGTGTTGTCCAAACGCTTCTTGAAGTCTCTCAGCGTTGAGGCTGTGACCGCTTCCTTTGGGTGCCTGTTCCAGTGCCCAAACACCCTCTGGTTGAAAAACCTTTTCCTAAACCTCCCCTGACACCGCTTCCGCCCATTCCCTCAGGTCCTGTAGCTGGTCACCAGAGAGAAGAGATCAATGTCTGCCCCTCATGAGGAAGCTGTAACTGCAGTGAGGTTTCCTCTCAGTCTCCTCCAGGCTGAACAGACCAAGTGCCCTCAGCTACTCCTCACACGGCTTCCCCACCTGACCCTTCACCATCCTCGTGGCCCTCTTTTGGAAGCTCTCTCACAGCTTTAATCCTGTTTTATTTTGTGGCACCCAAAACTGCCCCCAGGACGTGAAGTGAGGCCGCCCTAGTGCAGAGCAGAGTGAGACAATTCCCTTCCTTGCCCGGCTGGGGATGTTATGCCTGATGCCCCCAGGACAGGATTATCCCTCCTGGCTGCCAGGGCACAGCTGACTCATATCCAGCTTCCCATCAACCAGGACTCCCAGGTCCCTTTCCTAGTTCTCCAGTCTGTCTCTGCATTCAGGGTTGCTCTGTTCCAGGTGCAGAAACTGGCACTTGTCCTCTTCAAACGTCATACAGCTGGTGATTGCCCAGCCCTCTAATTTGTCGAGGTCTGTTTGCAAGGCTTCTGCCATCCAGGGAACCAACACCTCCTCCCAATTTTGTTTTATCTGTAAACTTACTTAGTATCCTTTCCAGTCCTGCATCCAACTTGTTTATGAACCCTCTTTTCTCTTTTTGCCAGGCCCCCACATTACACTGGGCTCACAGAGCTCTTAGTGCAGCCTAAACCCCCTGCCCAGGTTTGGGCTGTCTGAATGCTGTGGAAGCAACAAAAATGGGCATGAGCATGAGAATTTCCTTTTTGAAAGACCACCAAGGAGGCTGGAGAATCCCTGTCTGGCCAGGGGGCTCTGGTGGGCTCCTCAGCACCAGCCAACATCAGGAGTGGGTTCACCCCTTGTGGGTACAATGAGTTTTTAAGGACTGACACAGTTTCAGCTAAATCTGGAGTTCTCCAAGACCTTCTGCTGTGAAAGGGAATTACTGCAATTGATTTGCTATTTACAGGTGAGCTCTATAGCACCCAGGTGTGGTTTCATGGGTTAAAAATCTCAGTGACAGCCAGTCTGGGTACTATGTATATTTTGAAAATACATTGTTTTCTTCAGGACAAAGAAGTTTAAAACTGATGTTGGAGTTTAGGTGCTACATTTTGTGTCGCTTGAAGGTGATCTGTCAAAACAGTTTTATTTCTTCCAGACAGTTTTATTTCTTCCAGAGGTCTCTGAATTCAAAACTTCCCCTGTATGTACTGTGGACAGAATCACAACCAAGTACAGGAGCGATTTTTCCATTAATGAACTTACAGTCTGCTAAGGGTGAAGGACTTGTTCCTGGTTTGTTTTGTTCTGGTCAAAAACAAGGTATCAAGCTAAGACTTACATTTCTTCCTGAAAGAAACAAAGAAACAAACAAAACCTCTAAACATCAAAACCCAACAATAACAACCTTCTCAAAAAGTAGTTACAGAATCAGTATTTTTTAAAAGCCTGTCTTTCATTCAGGAACTTATAAAAACTTCAATGTACATTTTCAATACTAGCACAAGATTTAGAATGGCAATCATTTGTATGAAAATACAATTATGCATGATATGCAGCATAGATTAGTGTGCTGAAAATGGGCCACAATACCACAATGGACTAACTCTGGTCTGGTTTCATTGCTCGAGTCCTTGCAAAATTACTGAAACCCCAGGACCAATAGTACTGGGCACAGTGCCTAACTATGGCTGTAGAATCAGCTATCCTGAGTTGGAAAGGACTCACAAGGATCATCAAGCTCTGCATCCTGGCTCTGCCCAGGACAGCCCTAAAAATCAAACCAGTGCCTGAGAGCATTGTACAAACGCCAGAATGATGAGAGTGAGTTGCTGAACTGCTAATAGTTTGCAGGTCCAACCACTCTTGTTTCATACAGGTTAATGTGATTTTTTATTATCATTATTTTTCTGTAGAGCTGAGCAGTCCAGCCTTCTGGTCTGTGGAGAAGAAACCATGGTTGTAATTCACAGCAATTCCCAAAAATCATTTCTGAGCTCCAAAATCTTACTCCTGCCACTCTTTCTTTATAAGGACTTCTGCTTTGGCTTTTTCTGCATGTACTTGCAAATGCATGCTTAAGGACGTTCAGCAGACTTTTCCAACTGCATATTGAAAACTCATGGCCTTTTCTTTCTGTCTAAGTAAACTGCTCTGTAAATATTCACTAGCTAGACACTCTGATGTTCCTGAAGTTCTCAGGGGAACATTGGTTAGTCAGAATGTAATTCTGGTTGGAAAGAGCCCTGTCACGATAGAGGACAGCGGATCACGTTTCATTAATGTGGCATGGGGTAAACGTGGATGGAACTCGGCTGTCTGAGAACTGGATGAAATACAAAGAAAGAACTAAAAGCGCTGTTCCACTTGTGGGGAAGGAGTGCTCTGAAACACTCATCTCAAATATGAAGTAGATTTGAAAGGGAGCAGCTCATGCTGCAACGGTGCTGCTGGTGCTGTCGCTGAAGAGTAAATTAAAGGGCACTTTTGCAGAATCACAGGATATTCTGAGTTGGAAAAGAATAACAAGGATCATCAAGTCCAGCTTTTGCTGAGGGCTGATTACATTTGACACATTGCCACCACTACCCCACTGCAGGAATCTTCTGTTGCAGCTCTCTGAGTCAGCCTCAGGTGGTGACATCTCTGAATTGCTTTGTAAGACTCACCTTCACCAACATCTGCTGCTGACCAACTCTCTTCTCTTTGCAATCTATGAAGGCAAAATAATTCTATCTGCTCTGTACCAGCAGGCCTGAGCACCCTGCAGGGAGGGAATTGGTTCACCTGCCCATCTTCTGAATTGTTATGCAGCAGAATGGTGCTGAGTGTTTTATTAGTTCCAGAGCAGTGAGCCTTGAGGAAGATCCGCTGGTGATTTAGAAATGGGAGAAAGGGTGAGACCTGACCTGGCAAAGCTTGTTGGCATTGAGTGTTCCTCAAAATTAGTGCTGGTCATATTTCAGGTTAGTTAATGAGATTCTGAATGTGAAAAAGCAGCCCAAACACATCCCAAATCAGTGAAGGTAACTGTGAAATACCACAATTTTTATTTATCCTTGAAAACCTTTTTGTGAACCACTCCCTCCAAAAAACAAAACAAAATGAAACAAAACAAAAAATAACAACAAAACCAAACTAAACCAAACCAAACCAAGAAAACAAACAAAAAAACCCCCCCAAACAAAACAAAACCAAAAACCAACCCCAAAACCACCTACAAACAAACAAACAAACAAACAAAAAACCCAAAACCAAACCCAGAGAATTAAAATTACAATCTTTTTCTTGCTACTTTGTTTCTCCTGTGCCTGTGTGAATGTTATGACAAATTGCCTGGTTGATAGTTAGGTCACTTTCAGCACAAAGAAAAATGGCATTTTATGTATTTTCAACAGTTTCCATTTCCAGTAAGCAAGTCTAATGCACAAAATGGACTGTTGTTGTTAAGCCTGTCCTTCCTGTATTCTATTTCTACCAGTGCTTCAAGAAATTCAGGGCTGACACAGAACAACTCTGGGTGTCCCCTATGTCTGATTTTACAGAAAACAAAGAGTAACCATTCCCTATTGATTCTCTGAATAACATTCATGACTTTGAAGATGTCTATCCTCCTTCTCCACTTTTTATTCAAGCTGAAATATTTTGTTCAGATTGAAACACTCCTTTGCAGTGTGTCCTGTGCTACATCCAAGTTCACAGCACAGAAAACTGTGCAGGAAGGGAGGGAGCCCTGGGTACCCCAAGAGCTCTGCCCAGACACCTCTCTGATACATCACTGCTTGTGTCCCTCCTTCAGAATACGTAGAAATACATTGAATGGGCAGAAGCTTCCTCAGTTTTACCAATATACTGTCCTTGGGATCACAGTTATCCCTTTGTAACTGTTGTCTTCACATTCCTTTCACACTGAGACCAGTTTAATTAATTATATCACATTCTGACCTGAACTACTATAGACTCTGCCCACAAAATGTATCGATTTTAGATTTTTATACTCCTGTAAGCAATTACAGATTTAAAGGTTTTTCTTGTTTCTGATTCATCTGATCCATTTGTGAGACAATCATAATAAATGTTTACCTGTCACTCAATGCTTCCAACTACTCCAAAATATAATTAGAAATAAACAGCCAGATAAAAATCACAATGTAAGTCACAGATATTGCAATTCAATACTGAAAGCTTTATTAAAAGGAAAAGAACTTACAAGCTCAGCAAACTGAAGAAAATTCTGCCTTCTCTTTTAGGCAGGTGCAAGGAAAATATACAGGATAGATGATTTGGCTTTGTGAATCTAAATATTTAGCAGCCTTACTTCTTTTCCTCTATGCCATGTTTTGCAGGAAACTTACTGTAAAAAGAGTGTTCTATTTTAGAAATAGGTGGCAGGTAAATAGCAATCCAAGCCTTAAAATATTTTATCTATCCCTTCAGCTTCACTTATACCAAAGCCCTCCTCTCCATGTGCTTGTAGTAAAACTTCCCTTTTTTTCCTATTCCTTCATTACTAGGGCATTTAGGAAGATATCAAAGCACATCACATAGAGGTGGGACTCTGCCTCCTATACCTCTTTAAATAGGGATTTTCCTTAATTGAATTGGTATAAAATGAGTGGCTTTTGGCCAACTCGCTGGTTCTTCTTTAATGTTTTCATGCTAAAACGGTTAAAGAAATGATTTGGAAATTCTTTCAAGTGGAAGTTATATGATAGTAGCTGATACAGCTGGCCATGTGCCAGCATGCAGTCTGTGCTCTGTGGGATGGGCTATCAGGATGGGCACACATCCCCTGTTGGGCCTAGGGTAAAGCACCATGCCCCATGTGCTCAGTCCCACTGCAATGCCCTTTCTCTGCTCTGCAACATGGATCTGAAGATAAAAACCCCCCTCCTTGCATAAAACTGCTTTTACTGGAAGGGCTAGGGGCCGTTTTCTTTCTTCTGTGTCCTTTTCTTAGTACATCAGCCTTAACAGACAACATGTTTACAGCTGGGATCAGAGGGCTACACCTGGTTCACACATTACCTGTTCACAAGAGCACATTGTTTCATGAGGACTTGCAAGCAGAGTTCGTGCCCTCATCTTGATGAGCCCTTGATGTGGTTCATGCATCCAAAAAATATTGATGAGCTGGTGATATGTGGGATTGAGCTCTTGAGACATGCTGCTGTTAAGAAAAGGCTCTGCCATCTCGTCACCCCAGCCAGTGCTTGCTCTTAAATTAGCACAGTATGGTTGAGTTTCAGAGCGTGTTTAGTTCCTGCCACCCCCAAGATGCACCAGTGCTGCTCAGCAGATCAGAGCACTCGTGGGTCCCACTCACTAGAGGGCACCCTCAAAACTATAAATTATTGTTGCTGTTACAAAGATGTTATTGTTCTGCTGACAGGGGTTTACAAAAGGGCTGCTTTCCCCCCTTTTTTTATGGTTGTTGTTGTTCCTGGCCCTTCCATAGTGTGCTTTCATTTCTGTTGCACTGTTTCAGTTTGCTTCTTTCCAGATGATTTTAATTTGTCATGAAAAAAGGAATATGAGCTGTGACAGTGAGAACTGCTATCGCTGACCTAACATTGTGCCAAGTGTTCTGTTTTCTTTCTCTGCAGGTAATGGTGTTTTTGATTTAATCCTATGTGGCTGTCCTAAGAATTCTTTAAATCTTTGTCCAAGTAGTGCTATCCATTATTCAGTGTGGATTTACGTGGGAGATGCTCTGAGAGGTAGCTCTGTCCTTTCACTATCCCTGCACAGTACAAACATCCTCTCCCACCCATGGCTTGGGAAGGGATGGGCAAAACCTTCCTCCCTCCATGTTGCAGCTGCCTACAGACCTGCTCTTATTATTTTGTTGTGGAAGTGAATCCTTGCTTCGAGACAGCTTTATATGTTGTTCCTCATATGCTCTTCCTCTCTCCATTCCCCAGAGCAGCCGTTCAGCTGGAATAACTCAGGGTGCATCTGCTCATCTCAAAGGGGCTGTGTCAGTGCAGGCTGCCCAAGAACCCAGCTCTGCACTCACCACATCTAACAAACCATTTGCAGCAGCAGCCCACAAAGTGTGTTTGTTTTAAATATGTGTGGCTGTGTTGTCAGCCCTGCACAGAGATCTCTGTGCAGAGAACAGAAGCTGCATAGAGTCAAGGCGATTCCCTGAACGTTGCCAGGATAACATGCCACAGCTACAGGGACCATCACAAGCACTAATGTGGAAATTTCCTGAGCACAGCCTTTGCAGATGTAATCCATTTACGCAGGGAAGTCTTGAAGGCACTCATTCTCTTTGCTCTCTGCTGAGCAGTTTGCATGAGTGCTGAGGTATTGGCTATAAAATAATGCTCAATCCTAGGCCTACCATCCAGGGTGCCAATTAATAGAACGAGACTTTTTTGTGCTGCTGGCATGTTTCCTCTGCATGGAAATTATCAATGCATTTTGCATAGGGCTCAGACTTTCATCAGTACCAGCTTTAGTATTTTAATTACATAGTGTGGGGCAAATCAATCTCTAATAGACAAAATGCCTTATCTTATTTGTAATGCCTTAACTAGCTAACTTCTTTTATTTCTTTCACTTGACTTCTTTTCCGTGTATATTAGAATCAGTTATAACATTCTTTGTATTTATGCTCAGAAGCTTCTTATCATGTATATGCATTAATGGGTTTTGATTTTTTTTTCTGCATGAGGATTTCAGAGAAGATATTGGTGCAACACAATCCAGTCCTTATTTTTTTTCTTTCCTATCTGCAAGATTTAGAAGATCCCCAGATTGCTGGTGAAGGTGTTCAGTATTGCCTTTGTTTCTAATACTGATCCATTATCACTACCTAAGCTGTAGGAAGGGCTACTTAAATAGACAAATGTATCACCACTGTAACTGGTTCAAATATAAAACTGTGATACCGGCATTGAATAACTGATTGAATAATGCAGAAGAGTAGCCTGATATTCCTCCTAGCTCTTCAAAACTCACGGCCCCCACACAGTTTGTGCCAGGCACAGGCTGTTCTTCAGGCCAGGTCCAGCACCCAGCACATGAGCTTCCTGCCATTTTATTCCAACTTCAGTTCTTCTGGCAAAGGTGGAGATGTTACTTATTCCAGTACCCAATATATGCAAATAGAGATCACTGAAAACATATTACTTTCTTCTGCAGAACATACAGTATTAAAAATCAGTGGACTAAATACTCAGGGAATGGGTTTGTTGTCTTAGTCCCCTTTTCCAATAATCTTCTTTAGCAACTATAGATAGAAACTTAATGCTGTTTCAGAATGACAAAGCAAACCTTTTGCGAACTTACTCAGTAAATGTCTTCAAGCTATATTTTATCTCAGACATGACTGAGGCCCCATTGGTACAGCTACAAACTGCATTCCTGAATTCTGAAACAACCCAGCTTCCAATGAAAGCATGAAACAGTGATAAGAGTCATTGCCAAGGCCATCACAAGGGAACAGCCTCAATGGCTGGGAGAAACGAAGCAGAGGAAAATTGCAGTACAAAATCTGAACTGTTTTCAGTGCTATGGGGTGGTAACTGAGCAGCAGGTCTGTGACTGTGGTACTGACATACATGTGACACTGCACCAGGAGCAAAACGAGTCTTATCTGTAGCAAGGCAGAGTCTTGAAACAAGAGTATCACATCATCTTGGCAATTCTCCCTTTCTTCTTCACCCATTTACTATGGATGCAAAACATGCCATTACAATGGATGGTGGGCATACAGTGGACATGTAGCAGGAATCTGTGGTACTACTCATCAACCTGAGTAATGGGAAACATCTTCCCTCCCTCTCCTGGCCATCATCCTCCTCAGTATAGCCCAGCAGACCATCTGCTTTATTCAAGATGCAAGTGCACTGTTGGCTCATGCTCATCCTGACATCTCATTTAAACCTCAGGTTGTTCTTGGCAGAGCTGCTCCTTAAGCAGATGTTTCCCAGCCTGTACTGGGACATGAGGAACCCTGGGCCTTTCCCTGAGCTTCAGGAGCTTTCCATGGCCCAGCCCCCAAGCTTATCAATGTCTTTGCCATTTTTCAGCCACTCTGGAATTCAGAGCTCAAAGGGCAGGTTTCCATTCATGATAGAGGGCTGCTATTTTAAGAATCTCAATGGAAACACAACTCTAATTGCTATAGGTTTGACACAGTGAGTTTCCTCTTCAGCAGCAAAGAACACCACGAAACACCTCTTTGTGATCATGACTGGTAATACACTGTATTTCCGTGCTTGTCATTTTGTCAGACTCACCAAAAGCTGACTGCAGCACCACTTGCTTGGGATCTTTTCCATTTACAGGCCCGCCAGGCTCACAAACCTCAGCAGCAAATTCCATTTCCTCACATTTCAAGAAACAGGCCCAGTTAGCAGGAAAATTTTATCTTCTGTGGTGAAAAATGGACTCTGCCACCTCTACTGGAAGGGCACATATAGTTGACTGTCCTTAAGACAGTCAAATATATATTCTGCCGTCCTTTAAAAAACTTATCTCCAGTGACTCAGCCCAGGGTATTTTAAGGATTTCAGCAGCCACCTAAACTGTCTGAAGTGCTCTGCCACTCCTCAGGCACTGTAAAGGTATCACCTGAAACCCAACACTGCTGTCTGAGGCACTATTTACAGCCCTGCAATGTAAACTCTGGTGTCTACGCTCAGCTCCTGAAAGGTAATGCCTGTCACAGGAAGGGTGCATTATCCTGAGACTGTGAAACTATTAAAATGCACAAGTGTTTTGATTTGTTTTTTTCATGACAAAGACATTTTCATGCCAAATACATTTTTTAGACAGTGTTCAAATTTGTACTACTTTCAACCACTGAAAAATGCAGCTGTTGGCCAAAATTTTTTACATTAATGGAAGATACGAAGTGTATGTGCTTACAAAATACATTCTCTCCTGTTTTATTTTTCGTACTATCTCATAGAGATGATGGGCAAATATTTAATAAACAGTTTCTGCTCCAGAAATCTATAGATATCTACAGACATAATCTACCATAACACATGAAGGTATTTTAGAACTAATTTCCTGTCAGTATATAAGAGATTAAATGGCAGAATCCTGCAATCATTCTGTAAAACACGCTCATTATCAATGCTTGTTTGTGATGGACCAGTGATTTGGGAAGGACCCAGTTTCCTCCCTCCCTGAAGCAGGCTGTACAATCCCACTTCTCTCATGCCATGGATCCAAGTAGCACCGTGGCAGTTGAGCAGGCTCCATGCTTCAGGAACATCTTGGTCATTGGCAATCTGGATCTAATAGAGAGACAAAACAAGCACTACCACACTCATTAGTGATCAACAAACCACCAGGTTACACCCCTCATGGACTGCCACAAACAGGCACTTCTAGAAATAAGAAAGCTGGAGCTGGATTTCCTTTCTTGCCTGATACTCAGTTAAAAGGGTGATGTGAGCTCATGCTTTTTGCCAACATCTGACACTTTAAACCAGCTCTCTGATGGACGTGACATGTTTACTGTACAGGAGGCAAGGCCAGTTCCACAGGGAATAATGAGTGGGCTAGAGCTTGACCCCATGTAAAGTATTACTGTCAGAGGTTAGGGGCAGGAATGTCTATTTTTTCCTCCATCCCAATCATCAGACACAGTTATCCAGCTTGGGTTTGGTTTATTTTTAATTTTTGTGTGTGTGTGTGGTTTTTGGGGGGGCTGTTTAGTTTTCTGACTTGGGCATTGCCACCCTGACATGGATTTAGATGACACTACCTCAGATGCTTCAGCTACCAAAGACCACTCTATGTGAAATTATACATATGTGTGTGTGCATATATA
>WAAE01023720.1:0-46717 GCA_013400495.1 Nicator chloris | reverse complement strand
TTATTATTAAATAATTTATTAATTTATATGTAAGTTCTCAGTAGAGATGATAGCTACTGCAACTGTGCTTTTCCAACCAAAAAATGCAAGAACCCCCTTCTCACTCACTTCACAAAGCTACCTAGAGTGAGAGGAAAAGCAGGAAGAAAAAACATGTTGGGTGAGTCTAAAGAAGATGATCAATGATCCTTTAGGAGTATGTTTGTATAGAAGGGTGCTGATAATCTGGAGTCCTGTGGAGACAAATGTACTTTGCTCTTTGCTTTTTTTTTTTCCCTCCCCATAAGGAAAAAACACAATGTGCTTTAGCAAACTTTCTAGTTATGTTCCCACAGAATTCCTTATTGTTATGGAGAGATTCTTCCAGTAATCAAGCTGATTTAGTTAAACCTGTAGCTTGTCACTTCCTGAAAAAGGTGACAGGTGCTCATTTTCTCAGAGGCATCATATTCATACAAAGTCTGGGCATAAAAAAAAATGTCTTTTGATCCAAATACCTCCCCAGTCCTGTCCTCTAAATCACAGAAACACCAGAACCAGTCAAAGAAAACCATGAGAAAAATTGTGTTATATCATCAATATTACACTCAAAATAGCTGACTACATCTCCCATTAACTATATTATGCAATCAAGGACATTAAAGTTTGCTGAGCACTTGATGTACACAGCACTACAAAGCACACACAATAACAAACTCCTGTTTTGTACAATTTCCATGTAAGCATTACCAGAAGTAATTCTTCTTTATCAAACACTTCCTGACAAGGTTTGAAAGCTTGGATGCAGATGCACTGATCTGTCCTCTATAACCAAGATAAACTACAGTGCAAGGTTTTATTTATTTTTTTTTTAATGCGTGCATGTATGGTTGATTTTCAAATCACCTTGGAACAAACTAATAATTACACATAACTAGAAACATAGGGAAATGTCCGCAGTTCACACTTCTGGACAGAAAAGCATTGCCAATGACTAATTCAGAGGAATAGTAATAATATTTTAAGAAAAAAACCCAAACAAACATGGAAGATATAAGCAGCACAAAAAATGTACCTTCGGTTTTACTTGAGTCTAACATCCAGTACATCATTAGTGTAATTATCAACTTACTTTGGCACAATCTTGTCAGAGGTGTTAGGAGACATCAGAGCCAGATATTCTTTGCTTAGGAACTAACTAAACAAAATAGCTTAGAGTGTTTTAAATGCATATGTCAAGTTTGTTTGTTTTTTTTAAAAAGTAGAGTCAACCCAAAATACCTCATTTTTCCAAAATACTGGGATTATTCTCCATCTGAACTTCACACTTCTATTACACAGATTCTGTTTCCTGACATGCAGGATTGTAGTCTTGTTTCTCAAAGCCAAATGGGCCAGATGTAGGCTCTCAACTGTAATTTGGGCTAACAACCTAATCTATACCTTTAGAGAAATCAGTGGTGAAAAGCTTATTTGCAAACTCTAAGTTCTGGAGTGGGTTCTTCACTACTTTACAGCTTAAATTGTAAGGTGGGCAGATTCTAAAACTATAGGTTAGGATAGCTCTAATACACTGGGTAAATAATCACAAATTAGGACCTATGCCATGAGTTTCTTTTGAAATTTTGTGGAAATTAAAACAGTGATAACTACAGCATCTCATTTAAACTGATTTACAAAACTTAAGTTACTTTAAGAAATGGTAGCTACAAAGTCTGAATATGATTCTAGATTACACATTATGCCTTATGTTAATGTAGAAGCACTTGGAAAATAGTAAGGAAATGTGTGTGTGCTAAATATAGGCCTGGATTGAGATGCTGTATCAAGACACCAAAACCACAGAGAAGCTGTGGTGAGGTGACTTTGGCTGGGTGCCAGATGCCCACCCAACAGATAATGTCCTAAACAGGATGGGGAGGAAAGAATAAGATAAAAATGCTCTTTTTTATTTTTTTTTTCTTCTTTTCTGCCATAAACAAAAACTCGGGGAAAATGAATTTAATTTATTGCCAGTTACAACAGAGTTGCATGGTAAGAAACAAAGACAAAAAACCACAAAACACTTTCATTTCTTCAATCCCAAATCCTCCGCCTCCCCCACTGGAGCAAGGCTGTGGAATGGGAGCTGTGCCCAGTCCACAATTCCTCCCTGCCACTCCTCCCTCCTCAGGCTTTTCCCTGGCTCCAGCATGGGGTTTTCCATGGGGTCTGCAGGGGAACCTGGATCACCCCCTCCTGCTCTCAGGACTCTTTCTCACATTTTTCCTCTCAGTCCTGGCTGTGGGCTCAGCTGGATGCTGCTGTGTGCAGCAAGGGGCAGCTCTGGGTGCCAGAGCCTGGGCACCTGCAGCCCTGCAGAGCCCCAAGTGCCTTCATCACCAGGGCTCTCAAGGCTGCAGGTTCTCTGGGGAAGCTGGGCAACACAGCCAGCTGTCATTTGTCATCAGGCAGATGTGCCCCATCCCAATTGCTCCGTCAGTCTCTGTCCACAAGGCAGGTACTCTGAGTCAGTGCTGTGAGTGCTCCTGCAGCCCAGAAAAAGGCTAAGTCTTGCTGTTTATCCAGCATTTGGCTTTAAGTAGAGTTCTGAGTCAATTATAAAAGTACGTGTATGTGAAATTTCTATCAATAATACTAAACAGATGATGGAAGAAGTAACACTGTGGGGGACATGAAGATTGTTTTGTTATTGACATACACAATAATTGATTAGGTTCCTCAGCTTCTGTTGCTAGAAATTCTGATGTATTACACTTAGGATTACTAGTTAGCTTCCATTTCCTTTCAACTTTTGCCTCTGGATAAGCTCAACTATTCCCAAGAAGAAACACTGATCAAGTACATTTGTCATGCGAACAACTATAATAAGGTAATTCATCATAGTCTGCCACACTCTTATTCCAGGAAGACTGCTGCATTTTTATCCTTACTTAAAAATCTGCTGTCACTCCTGCTGGAAATTTTGGTAGACACTTTGGACACGTTTAAAAGCCCTTCCAAACTGATAGTGGCAGATAATTAAGTTATCAGCTATCAAAGTCTTTTTTCACTCTCTGCAATGTTTATGACACCATGAACCTTTCTGTCTGGTTTAATCTGACCTGTTCTCAACGTGTGATCCCTTGTTCCTTCCCTTTTCCCTTCCTAAGGGTAGCCAGTGACCAATGTAATTCACTACAACAAATGAACCTGTTCTGGGGGGTCTAACTGAGCAATTTTGTTTTCTTTTCAAGGTCTGAACTCAACCACAACCCACAATCTGTTCTTCAGCACTGCAGTGGCAAAAGATTTACTTGAAGGCCAAGTGAGCTAAGATTTTAGGTTTCCAAATGGAAGAAGAATAAACCAATGCTGGCTCATAACTGTGTGTGGGTGAAAGTGGGAGTTGCTATTTAGGCTGTCAGTAATCCTGAATGTTTTTTGTATATTCTCTAGTCAAAGCTCAATTTTTTTTTTTTTTTTCCAAACTTGGCATTTGGCCTCCATGTTGAGTGTAAAAATTCATGAACTCTTCCTGTATTTTCTCTTACGTTTCTCTGGTAGTGCTCTGTGGATATAAATATTCTCTTTCCAAAAAAATCTGGTTTTTGTTAAAAAAAAAAATAGGGCATGAAGTTTTAGCATTGGTGAACAACCTCACAAATGGAAATGCACTGAAGAAAAAACCTACTGAGAAAGAAGCAGGTTCTATTTTCACCTTCCAGAACAGCATTAACAATAGCAAGGAGAAAATAAACTCAATCTTGCAGATCTATTGCCTCACACACAAACACAAACAGGGCATAGTTTTAATCCTTGCACCTCGTCCATCAGCCCCTTTTATCTGTGGCTTTTCAATATAGCAACGCAAACCTAATGACAAAGCGATCCTAAAAGCTGGAATCAATTTCCACTGCAGTCACAGCCTTCAGAAAGACAGGGAGAGAAGTTAGATCTGATAAGCAAAATTAAAAGTAACATCAGTTAAACCCAGAGGTAGATAGGTAGGGTAGATTGCTAGCAGTGCCATGCAATCTGTGTGCACTTGGTTTATTAACAGCATTTCATTTATGAAAGACTAGCATGACACAAGATTTATCCTGAAGCAAGGCTTCATCAAGTGTGAAAGATGGGGATTCAGCATGGCAAGATAAATGAGCACTACTCCTAATACTGGGAAAGGGAAGGAGCCCTGATAGCTGTAGGTGAAGCAAGGACCATTCTTAACGCTCACTTCACTTGTATTAATAAGTCTTCCATAAAAATGACATATATTACAAATAAGAAGTCTAAGTATGCAAGGAACCAAGTCGGTAATATTTCAGTCTTCAAAACACCCCACCTTCCAAGCTTTGTTTGCATGTGTCTCATATGAAACAGGTGAAATGAATTTTAAAAAGACAGAAATAGGCTTATGCACTCAGAGATTCTCATGCATTTGGAATTAAGAACATTTGTAACCATTCCACTTGGATTGAGAGTTTCTCAACTTTGGTCCCGGAGAAGGGAGATTCAGAAGCTAAAGTAAACATTATTTTCAAAACCAATATTGAAGTAGTATCCTGCTTAGTTCTTTTCCCTAGACTTTTCACGTTGGCTAAAAATTTACAGAAACAAGATTTCCAGTGGAGATCCTGAAACAATTAATGCGTTGAAGGACGCAGCTCATATTGCTAATATTAATTCCAAATCAATCTAACTACACCATCCAGCACTTATAATTTGAGGGACACAATTTAGCCCAGAGTATCAGCAGAACTTGATATTTTTTGTTCTCCCATCCCTAGTTCCACAGCTGGATCACTCCTTGTCCACACTGTGGTTCCAGGCTTAGTAAACAGATGTCCTGGAAACCTGGGCTGTAAATTGCAGCTCCTCCCTATCCCATCACCAAATGAAGTGGCATAAGTCCCTCATAAGTCAGGAAAAAGTTCAGAGGTGCAAATGAAAGCAGCCCCTGACCATGTGTGAATGGCTTTTGCCCAGCATATCCACCCAAAAATGGCAGAGCCTCTCATTTTCAATTCATAGGAGTTTGTTGGTTGGTTTTATTAATCTAGTTGCCCTTACCAACCAAAGCTTGTCTGAGCTACAAGCAGTGCTAAGAAACAGAATCAGCAATTTCAGGGAAAGATTTCTAAAGTCTAACAGCCACGCGTTCATATTCCACTTGAAGACAATATCTTATTACAATTCCTTCATATTCTGAATAGAAAATCTAGAGTCAAGATTTTGTGTATGTGGAGTGCTATGATGTAACTATTTAGTATTGGAGAAAACCTTATTGCTTATATGGCTGTTATCAAAATCTGCCCAGACTCTAACGAAGGTAAAACTGCTGAAGTACATACAATGAGTCAGAATTGCAAATAATCCCAAGTCTTGTTTTAAAATAACATTAATTTTTGATATAAAAGCCATTTCAAAGTTACAGCACAGAGAAGCAAAGTTCTTATTGCCAAAGGGACCTGGGGACCATGACAACAAATTTCAGGATGTTGGATTTTAAACTGGAGGCACTCCTATCATGAAACAATCATTCTATCCAGGGAGTTATAAAAACAGACTAAACAATGCAAGGCCATAGAGTGGTTGACCTCTTTCCCACACGCCAATAAATCAGGGTGCCAAAGAAGCACAACACTATCAAACTGATGAAACCTTGAGGCTGATCAGAAAGTCTCCAAATTCTACTGGGAAGAACTTAATTTCAAATTTCCAGGAGGAACTCTTGATGCTAGATAGCCTGAATTCCTACTCAACATTTCTCTGTCTGTGGTGATCATCAGTTTTAATTATTTCTGACATTTTGTCTATCATACTGGATCCCTGGAGAAAAGTAATGAGTCTCCTCGTGTGAAAGGTGAAAAGAACGAAGATCACATTAACATGCTTGAAATAAATTAACCACATGATCTTATAACTATAAAACCCCAGAAAGGATCCCATTAAACCACTTGCAACTACCAGTGTGACCACAAAAATCTCCTCATTAGCTATAAAAGCTAACTAGCAACATCTCAGTTCTGGCATTTCAGTTTCATTAATTGATTGTGTGTTCTTGTTGCAGATTTAATAACAGCAATTGCCTGATAAGAATGATCTCACCAGTACCAGGCAACCACGAGGGCTACTTACCTGAGGAGCTGAGCACAGTCATTTCTCAACTTCCTTTATGAGTGCTTGGAAAAGAAGTTTGGTTAAGTTACATTTAACTTTTCCCTGAAGGTCGTGTTTGTGCTGTAATAAAACTTGCTCAGCTTTTTTGCAAAGAATATACCAATCAGCTCAAATCAAAAGCATTGGGAAGTACAAATTACATTCTCTCTCCTCCTGGCTTACTGGGAGAAGCACTGTGTGATAGTCTCAAGGAAAATTAAGCAAAGAAGTCCAACAGTCTGTATTGTCTTATCTTAATAGAATTTTAGAACAGCAATGAATGCCTCCGAAATATAACTAAGGAGAAAAGCTAATTGGCAGAAGATTATGAATTATATTTTTATACTCAACAAAATAAGTACAAGATAATTTTTATATTCAAAAACTACAACTCAGTGGGTAAAGGCAGAAGACTGCAAAAAATAACGTAAAACACTTTCCTCTGAGAAATACTGCTTTATGAACTACTAATGTATCAACACATTCTATAAAAAAAACACCCATACATTAAAATAGTCTATTTTCTCCCCATTTCTACACATAATGCATTTACTAAGCAATGCTGTGGATATATTCACCCATCTATGTAAGTATAAAGTGGTATAAAATAAGGAAATGCGTACTCAATTTTCTACAGTTTGAAGTAAATTGTCTCCCTTCTCTTGGTAATATTCATACAGGATCTCTTTTCTAAGGTGCATCAACACACATCTCGAGGTAACATTTCCAGCAGTTCTACTGACTGGCAAATCAAGTTCAGTCTGGTCCCAGAAATGTAAAAGATGGTCAAGAAATAAGATGTTACAGTAAATATCATCACATCTCTAGCTGACAAAAGCTTCAGAATCCCAGGAGCGCCGAGTTAGTTTTCTGTGATCTTTTAGCACCTTTTACCATTCCTAAGTTTCTTCAGCGGAACTCCTGCGGGTCTTTTTGTCAGAAAAAAACACATTAAGCAAATGAACTGGTTACATTTCTCCTGGGGCCAGGAGCCACACCATATATCATAACGAGGTGATCATGTTGCCACTTTGCCACCGCCGGACTTCGCGTTAAGCGTTGTTTGACACGTGCTTTCATGAAGTGAAGTCAAACATCAGGCAGTGAAATACAGGCAGCAGAAACACAGCACTGGTGACTTCACCTGCTCATGGTGACTGCAGCTCTCTCACTGGTTCCTAGCACTGCAGTACACACAACTCTGAGATAAGTTTTATTTCTGCTGCCAGACATAAAAGATAACTCATCAGCAAATTTAGATGGCTAATTAATACCATGCAGACAAACATGAAATAAAATTCCAAACCACCTACTTTATACCTTCCTTTCTTATCCCCTTATGTTGTCAACGGACATTTGAACTGACTCTTTAGAAGTAATTATCCATCCATTACTGGAAGCAGTTTATAGAAATCTACAGAGTCCATAACTACACAAATAAATTAAATAAATTCAGAGAAGTTATTCTGCAAATTCTCAGATAGAGGGGCAGCAGAGCACTGTAGAGTAATTGTACTATAAAACTAGACATGCACAAAAGGCTTGGGTCTGTATAAATATTTCTGACCATGAAGAAAACAAACCCATAATTTTGTTAGCTACATTCAGCAGAAGAACCAATCTCAGTAATAAGGTTTGGGCACATAAGCACAAAAATCAGATGTTTATTCTAAAATGCATCTGTTGCCTTGCAGCCGTCTTGAATGACAAGAAAAAAGACACATATATAAAAAACCCAGAAGATCTGCAAACAGGAAGGAAATAAACCATTGTGAATATATTTCAATTTAATATTATGTTTAGCAGTTGCTGCAGCGCTCATCAGATATGTAACAGTTGTCAGAACTGGTACAGTCATAAGCCACGATTTTGCAAAATTTCCCTTTCAAGACTTTTCCTGAAACTAAATACAAAATCTTACTGACTTTACACTGACACAAACACATCTGGGTTAGCAAGCACAGTTCTTTGTTGCACTAATTCTTTACACTGTTCTTAAATCTCACCTTGAAGATAGGAGGAGTAGCTATTTCAAGAATAACAAGTACTGTTGTTACTGAATGTGCTGGGATATTTATTACAATGTCTATCATCACATATAACTATGCAAAGTAGTTATTATTTTTATCACCTGCAGTTATTGAACTTCACATTCACCATCAGAGAAGCTCATGCTTAACTTTAAACTGGTTTTAAATATTTCTTTTTAAAAATAAAGACCTTTTCCTAATTTTTCTTTTTAAGTTTCAGACACTTGGAAACTGCACTTTACTCAATAAGCTGTCCTTGATGTGACTTTTAAAACATGCAATCTGCCAAAAAAAAAAATTAAATAGATGTGTTGGGCTTTCATATACCATTTTATATGTGTAAAAACATGAAGAGCATTAGGCCTTTTCATCTTTGAGAGCTATCATTAAGAGGGGCATTCCTCAGAAGAAAGCAAGAACAAAAAAAAAGACCATGTCCTAGTTATTACAAAGTGTATCACCTCAAGATGTGGAATGGCAGTTAATAAGAGCAGAAAGAAACCCTTCAAACATAGTTTATTTAGTACTAATAAACATCTAAGTGGTTCAGTTGGAAAAAAGGGATCAAGTATCTCTAGACCCTCCTCTTATAGAGCAGACTTTCAGAAATAGCAATCTTATTGAGCTGTATTTCAAGATCAGAGGGATCCTTATTCTCCTAGTTGCAATTTAAGATAAAGAAAATATCAGAAATAACTCGCTCATCTGTAAAGACTAAAAAGCACAAGGTGCTTTACTCACTGGTAAACTGTTATTTTATGCTTTGTGCTCCCAGCATAGGAAATGGAAAAGTCTTAAATCATCATGGAATTGCCTGGGTTGGAAGAGACACTAAAGGTCATCTTGTTCCAACCCCTTGCCATGGGCAGGGACACCTCCCACTACCCCAGGTTGCTCAGAGCCACACCCAGCCTGGCCTTGGACACTTCCAGGGATGGGGCAGCCACAGCTCCTCTGGGCAAACCTGTTCCAGACCAGAGCCTCACCACCTTCACAGTAAGGAATTTGTCCCTTATAGCCACTCTGCCCTCTTTCAGTTTAAATGGAATAGTTTGAGTGGTGGTTCCTGAATGCAAATATTCTTTTTTTTTTTTTTTCTTTTTTTTTCCTCTTTGTTTTGGTTGCTTTTCATTTTCTGAAAATGGATTAGTGGTCAGTGGGAACAGTGGGCTTTACTGACTCCTGCTTTGTATCAGCTGGAAAGATGCAACTCTGCCATTTTGTAGAAATAACACAGATCTGGTGCTATAGTGATTAATGGAAAAGGAACTATCTCTGTTCTGATGCTTGATTTATCCTTCTAAATGCACAAGGATCTCACTCTAAACTGAGAACTGCTGTCCTTTCACAGCACAGAAAATAAGACCACCATCTGTTTCTTAGGAATACTTTCTCTAAAGAGATTGTTGTAGAAGCAAAGTAAATTCTGAGAATAAAAGAGGAAAAATGTAATTTGAAGTTGTCACAAAAGAAATAAATAGGAGATGAAGATGGATGGTGGTGGGTGGTCTGGAAGCCTGTCTAAAACCAGATGGCCTGATCTAAGACCTAAGATAGAAATCAAAAGTTTATGGTTTCTAAAAGAGATTTCAGTTACAAAGACCTATGTAAATCATTAAGACTGCAGAAACAGAGTCCTATTGTTTCCACTGCTTGTAGTTCTTCCAGTTATTTACGAGCATGGAAGTTTGTTATTTAAATATTGTGACATTTAGAAATGCATTGTATGTTACCATAAACTCCAATTTATAGCAAAACAAACTGCTTCAAGCTGTGCTGGATGCAGCAAGTGGAAGCTGCAGGTGTCTAAGGAGTAAATGGATGCCAGCTTGTTAGCTGAGGTGAGAGGCTGAGGCAATGAGCACGGTGAACCTGCAGAATGAAGAGCGGGTTTCAGGAAAGGCTGAAATTCTGCAGGCAAATGAGAAAAAGAAGCAGAAGCAAAGGTAATTTTTGTTTCTTGAGAGGGTCTGGACATATTAAGGTAAAGCAGGAGCTTATGGTAAGAAGCTGGGTTTCTGAAGGCGCTGGAGGAGGACCACTAGCACTGCTGACTAATTAGGCAGAGGCCAAACACCACAGAAATACGTGGAGGTGTTTTGGGCAGCAGACAATGAGGATTCACGGATAACCACCAGTACCAGATTGCCAGACCACAGAACAAGTTTCAGCCATCACACTAAAAGGGTTGAGAGTATAGTAAATAGTCTGTCGATAGTGTTTCCTTTTCTTCTGTCTTCTTTAAAGGGCTGAAACTGTTCTTTCCCCAATTAACTCTTCAAAAGGAGTTGCTGTTCCTGTTTCTTCTTGCCCCCACCACAGCACTTACTCTGTATCAAAAGGAGCACTTGTAGACTGAATACCAGGGGACTAATTCAGCTGCAAAGCAACCTTGCATTCGGTTCACAACCTCACCTCATGAACACTCCCTCTAACTCAAGGCCAGTGGTTGTGCAGGGCTGGAGCGCCTGAGGCAGCAATCACTTTCCATGGGGCATGAATTGAGTGAAGAGTGGGTGTGCAGTGATCTGAAAAAGAGCCAAGACCCCTGAAGGAGCCAAACATGCTCTGCTATCCAATAAAGCTGGCAAAGACTGTGCCGCCTTCAGGACTGAAGCAGAAGTGACCACAGACGTGCAGCAGTCACCACTTCTACCTATCATTCACAACACAACCTTGCTGAAAATTGTCTATTAACCAGAAAATTACCATAATGAGATTCAAGGACCTATCCACAATCACCTTTAGAGGAAGCTGCCCAAGTTTTTTTTGTCTTATACCTGGCTGTGTGTAAATCATGGACCAAAAGTAAATGAGAACTTCCATGCAGCAAGAAGTACCAGGCTCAGTAGGGAAAACCATACTTCCCCCTCAAAATACTGTCCTTTTAAAAAACAGTGCAATCACAAATCTTTGTTTCAAACTTGTGTGATCTTATACGCCTGGCAATCTCCACTATAAAAGGTGTGAGCAATTTTCAGATACAAGAGCCTGTTTTACCACCCTACCATTAACATTTTCCCATTTACACAGTTCTCTTCACAGGATCTGTGAAGCTGGCATTATGAACAGTAGGAAGAAATAAATGCAAAACAAGCTCTTTCTTTGGCTTTTGCCCAGCTAAGTCACAGAAACCCAGAAGCTCACAGTTCAATCTCATCAGATTTTCACCACAGGTGAAATCCTTCACTTTTTAGTTGTGAACTCCATCATATGTGCAGTGCAAAAACGTACAAATAACAGGAGATAAAATGATCTTGCCACCATCTTTTAGAATTTCACTCTTGCATTCATGTGGGGTTTTTTTTGTTTGTTTTTTAATGAAAGATTCCATTGGTGGCAAGATATTACAAGAACTTTAAAGCAGCCTGAAGAAAAAAGGAGAGAAAGTCAATTTGTTTATGAAAGAAATTAGATCTTATTTCAAATACATGTACCCTCCCTCACTTCAACTAAAAACATACTTAAAGTCAAAACTGATGATTTCCTTGAGAGAAATGAATGTTATCTTTTCCATGTGACCATTAACCACTCAGTCAGCGGTGACTGGAACCCTGCTGAACTTTAGTTGTACATAATGTCAGCTGTAACACAAGTTCATGTAATGGAAGTGCTCTCCTGTTCTACGAGAGCAGACAGTGCTCAGAAGTTATATATGTTTACTTAGACACTTCACTGTCCTGGCTACTTGTCACTGCCACTGAAAAGCATCCCTGAAGTTGGCATTAACACTCCAGTGAATTACATCATTGTGTTCTCATTCACAGTTGACCAAAAAAAGCGACGCAGAGAAATACAAAATACAGGGCCTAAAGCTAAATTCCTAGATCCTGATGTTGTCATCTGTGTATCAACAGACTGACCACCTGCAGTTGTCGTTTGCTGAAATGCAACCTGACTGGCACCTCACATCCTCCTTCCCAGCCCCAACCTGAACAAACCCCAAACCATGAAAAATGATCACGTTTCTCATTACAGCGACTAATTTCAGTTACCTACATTTTGAAGTACTGACTGAATCACCTTAAACATCATCATGTTTAAGCAGTGTATACTGTTATATTAGTGGCATGACAGAGCCCTTCTCGGAATGAAGGATGCAGATGAATTAGTGGCTACGTAATTAGAGCAAGGAAGGAAGATCAAGAGAGAGGTCCCAGAATAGCAAGTCCACAGAGCACTGCTGGAAATGATCTGTCCTGTCCTGGAAGCAGTCTAGCCACATTAGCATGCTGCTCTGCTGTGCCAGTAAAGCTTCTGAAGTTACAATGCCCTGAGTGTAACTGGATAAAATAAGTGACTCAACCCGGGCCGGGAATCGACAAGTCTTAAATCTTGCGTTTCGGAACGTTCTGTTCCAGAGCTGAAACGAGCAGCTTAATTCTGCCTCTGCCTGACATTAGTTCTAGTAAAGCTTTCCTGTGATGGAATCTGCCTGTGCTGCTATGCCTACGTCCCAGACAGGATCCAGCTATTGCTAAGCTCGCTCAGTGTGAAAAGAGATCAGATGCAGTCTGTGACTTCAGGATTTCCAGAAAAGCTTTTAAGAAGAAATTCTCTTGGAAAAGAATGCCACCAAAAAAAAAAAAAAACAACCTGTTTCTCAAAGTATCAAAGAAAAAAAAAAAAAACACAAACCAAAACAAAACACCAACAGCTTTTCTGGACTCTCGTGTATTTACTTTCAAACCCTAGCAACCTAAGCACCACAAATCAGAGCTCTGGGTTTGTAGCTAAATTTTCTAAGCCTCTACTGAAGCTAAAGAGAGTAATTTTCAGATTTTCTCATTTCAGTTGTACTTAATGCAGCCCTGTTGCTCAGATGTGGTCAAACCATATCACATCTACAAGTGCTTCCTTGGAGTGACTCATTACCCTCGACTGCAGCACAATAGGCAGTCAAAATCAGTGAATGTGCTCACTCTTCTCATTTTGGTGCAGATCCTGGCTTCTCTTCTAAGACAGGAGGCTCTCTTAGCACCTCTGCTTGTGTCCAGCATTCTCCCCTCCCCAAACTGTGGGTGTCCAGTCCCTGTGAAATAACCTGACAGTCAGTTTTGTTAGAATGCCTCTTGTCAAAACACGCTAGATCAACGCTCAGCTGGTCACTGGCCCACTTGGCAAAGCTGTTGCCTGGCTTGGCCAGCTTCTTCCCTATATCCACTACAGTGCCCAAGTGGACCTATTCAAATGCCAAAGAGCTTTTTTAACCTCTTCACTGTTCCAAGCCAGGTACTGCCTGTCATAAACAACGTCCATGCAAATAGCGAGCATCACGGGAAAAGGTTAGAAGCAACACACGTGCACAAAATGACCAGGTAAACCAATTCATGGTGTTTCATGAAACTAATCCAAGAAATCTCCTTTGCTTTTGAGGCTTTGGTTGTGCACAAGGACAAAAAAATGACAAAAAAATCTGATGCTGTTATTCTGTTACAGAAAACTCAGGCGGCTTTGTGTGCCCTGGAATAAAGGAAGACATAAAACTTCTACATAAACTCCTGGGATGCTATAAAACAACGAGTTTTCAATTTCTGACCCTGAACACTGTCACTAAGTATGCCCTGCTTGTTCAGCCTATAAATTTTCAAGGTTATTTTGAAAGCGAAGAACAAAAAAAGTAAAAAAACCCACAACAAAACCATCTTCTCCTGAGAAAAAAATCTCATTCATATCAACAATGAAGGATTCTTTTTTATTATTAACTCATCCAGACATTATTACTGATACAACTTAAGAAGTTAAATAGGCTAAGGCATGATACATATTGTACTTTTAATACATTTAAAATTCAGTTTGATTAAAGTCCAGCGTGCAGCATTTTAGGATACAGCCATAACTTCTGTGGTAGTTCTGAAAGATGTTCCTAGATATGAGCTATGGAACCAATTAGAGCTCCAGCTCAGTCTAAGGAAAAATGAGTCTCCAAAAATAGAACACTTGTATCACATAAAAGAAAAAGCAGATATACCCATAAACCCAAACTAGAACACCAACACGAAATGAGACCGGATTTTCAAGGAAATGTGATAAAGGCAAATGGAAGACCTGCAAATACATTGTGCAGAGGATTTTATGCTGAGCATTTTGAGTATCCCACATAGGCATGCCAGTGACTACTTTACAGATACAGCTGAACTGCCTGGTACCAGTAAAAAGATGAAATTAAATATCTCTCTCAACTCTTTTTCCCTCCTTTAGGGACTCAAACCCCTAAAAATATTTTATATATACAGGCTCTGCTTGTATGCAGCCCCTTTGAGTGAAGAAAGGGCAGTAGAAAAGAGGGCAAAAGGACTGAATCAAAATGTGGCTTTTTGTTTTTTTCTGATAATATAACAATGTGATGGTGTTACAGTGAACACAAGAAAGAAAAATTAAAATGGTGACCTGAATGCCTCTGGATGGAATGATTCTTCTCAGTTCAGCTACCTGTTAGATCACTTCCCTCAGAGTTATGAAATGTTATGCTGCATCTTTTACTTTCATCAATTGTAGCACTGCAGCATTCTACAAAGAAAGAAGAACGATTTGTGTTCTAATCTCTACTTACTTTTTTTTTTTTTTTTTTTTTTTAAGCATTTTTAATTCTTTTCAACTTCTTTTGAGGTACAGCTTCCTTCCAGCTCACAGAGGGCCAATGACATCGACAGACTGCTCATGAGGGCACTTGTAACAAAACCTTTGCAAAAGAATTCCAGTGCTTTTGAAATAACTCAAAATTTTTCAGGAGACAAAACTAAACTAGCTTCATCCTCCGCCCCCCTTCCAATGTAATTAAAAAAAAAAATGCACACACATACATCTTTTTGTTGTGGCTTTCTGAAACATTATGAAGAAAAAATTCTTGCTTGTCTTTGTGTTGATCAGTGAGAAAGAAAGAGACTTGCACCAAATTGGAAGCAAGTCAAAATGCCCTTTCTGACCTGTTAATGAAATCCTTCTTATGTACAAAAGGCATTTACTCACCACCTTAATAGTCACACTGCAAGTAGATTTTATCTGGCTAGAGATTCATTTATTTCAATGAGAAACTAATCTCTTTTGTGGGATTCATATAAAGGATTTGAATTTAAAACTAAATAAAAGGAATTGTTTACCTGCAGTAGGTAATAATACCTTTGGAAATGCCATCCATGGATATTGACTACTGAATCATGAAGCATTAACCTGGCACACTCAAATGAGTTCATGCTGTAAAAATATAATGAGTCTATGCTTTAGACCAGCACAGAGCAAAATGAAGACAATGTTAAAATTAGATTCCGACCACACGCAGAAAAATTAAGGGAAAATTGTAAAAAACATTTTTAGAGAACAGGTTTGGAAATGTTTGTAAAAAGCTTCTGCTTGAAGCCCTGCAAATTGCATTTGAAGGGACTGACCTGACATAAGGTTGGCAATGGATGCAACTGGAGCTTTAATGGACTAAGCTTGGACATCTGTCTCAACTGCCAATCCTGCTAACAATAAGATTGATAGATGCAAGCTAATCGCCAATTAGAGGGTGCTCTCCCAGATCCGGGCTGGGGCTGGATGAACCCGCACAGAGGTGGATAAAACCAGCGTGCAGGAGAGAGAAAGACAGAGACAGGGAGAGGCAGAGAGATTTCTGCCTGTTTCTTTCCAGACACCGGGAGATCTTCGGCTGAATTCATAGAGCAAGGCAGCACAGTAATGAAGGAAAGGGAGAGATGCTGGCTGACGACTTGTCTTAAGGCACTTGGAAGCAATACCCAGTATGGATTTACATGCACAGTCATTAGCATCCCCTTCCTTCTAGAATACAAACTATTTCAGCATTACGTAATGTGCCTGCATTAGCTGTCTGCTTTTCTTCCTCCCCCAAATGCAAAAGCATTATCCAGTCCTTGTCTCTCTTCCACATCCTTCTTAACAGGTTACTATTTATAATAAAAAATCTTTAGGATTCCTTTTGCTCCTAATAACTTTAAACTCCTCCTGGACTGTCCTTGCTGGCTGCTGGTTAAAGATTATGTTCTCATTTTCTGTATAACTTTTTTACCATGGCTAGCTTCAGATATATTGCCTTTAGGAGAAAACGCCTTTCTCCCTAGTTTAGCAACTGATTTTATTTCTTTTCACTGGCCCAGACTTTTAAAAAAAACATAGAATCATAGATTACAGTGAGTTTGAAGGGGCCTATCAGGATCATGAGGTCCAACTCCTGGCCTCATGCAGGACACCCCAAGAATCTCACCATGATGATGAATCTTGTCTCTTCTCTCCCCTTTCCCTCCTCCAGATTGTGGAATCGTGTCTTTATGAACACAGACCATGGGTTTTATAGTTTAAAGTTACTGAAATTTGGGATTCACATGTAATGCCACCATTATATACCATGAGAGGACTTTAATAAATTATAATTATATTCAGGACACAAAAACAGTCCAGTGAATTTATTCTTCTTTCCCCTTCTCTCTCCACTGTTAAAAGTTTCTTTTTCTCAAGACACATGCTAGTTTCTTTAAATACTTCTTTTGTAAGTACATCTGCACAAGTTCTTAGATTAGGATTTATGTGCTTCTAGAGCAGAACTGTTAAGAAACGTGGTGGCTTTTGGGAGCAAATACTTGTTTCAATTGTTTCTCTCTCCATTCTGGCCCTCATGTTGACCAAAAAACTGCTCATGGAGGCAGCAGCTGAGGTTATAACAAGAGTTGCCAGGTTTGAGAAAGAATAACTGGCAGTACAAAACCTCCAGCATGGCACAGACACATCTATCACCTCATAGTGCAGTGCTTTGTCCCCCAGCAAACCCTAAATGGCTTCTGGGGTCATTTAGGAGCATGGAGTAGACACTAACAGGTACACCACATTAAATGTTTCCCTAAAAAGCTTTCAAATAATCTACTTCTAATTTGCCTATGACCTGGACACATATCAACCACACCCAGAACAAAAAGGAAGATTTTAGGGCACCTCATGAGATGCTTTACCATTAACCATTGGAGCTAAGCCTTTTCCAGGAGCAAATGCTTATTAGATCTCTCTGTACAGCCAAGGTTCTCTGCTTCTTGTTGGAAATGAGCATTATTCACAATATCTGAATTCATTCTGCAGTGTGTAATAGGGAACCAGTACCTTTGGGGAGCGGAAAGGGAGGAATTAAAAGAACTTAGGCTTGCATTTTTATATCTCAGTGGTCAGAGAAGTCTCCACCTACCTAAAAAGCCCAGGAAGTGACTTCTATATATTTATGTCTGCACCAAATAAATCCTATCTCTGGCACACAAATATTTTGCAGTGGAAGCTGACTGTGCTGCTGTTGGCTGGTAATGGAAATGCCAGAAATACCTGAAGTCCCAAGGGTTAAATCATTTCTGTAACAATAATGATCAAGCCATTAAATGTACATGAATATTTAATTTCAGCTGCACTTAGTTCCAGCCTTAATTGTCAAAACCACTTTGCTAAAAATATGCAAATAAATTATCTATTCTCCTCATTTATGCAACATCTTCACCTCTAGATTTAGGACAAGGAGTTAAATCCACCACGAAGCCATTTCAGTGACTTGTTCTGCCAATTTTGTCCACTATGTGCTAGGACTATGAACTGGGACTAAGAATAGTCATGGCATCATCCGTTCTCCTTCACCACCCTTTCTTTTTAGAATAATTTTCACACCTTTCTCATGATCTATTGACAATAATTCCTCCACAATGACTTGGTTTTATCATCAATGCTTTTTTACTTGATCCAGGAAAAAAACTCTGCTGTCCAGCTTCAGGCTTTCAAGACAGGCTTACATTCCAAGTGTGGGAATAACTCAGGGTTAAAATCTGATGCGTGGAGCACAATTTGCTTTAAACATAAAATTCGTTTAATGGCACTATTGAAAGTGCCCCTAAGCATTCTCCAGAAGCTATTAAGCCATTCAGTGCATCCTGCAGTGCTAGAAACTCCATGTACTCTGGCCCAATGACTACTCCATGTGGATCTTTTATCTAGAAGAGCTGTATAGCAATGAGAAACAGCAGTGATTGGCACATTGCAATTAAAAAAAAAATAAAATATGGCTTGTTTTTAATTAGTTTTCCAAAGATTTTTAAGAAAAATGTCTTTTTTTCTGCTGCGTTTACTTTGTCAAGACATGTAGGGATGAAAGACTTAAAATTACATTACTTAACTAACTAGAAAAATTAAACCAGGCAAATAAAGCTGGACAACCAACAACTATTGGAAACAAAACTTTAAAAAGTAAACTTGAAGTTGTACACTACAGCCATTAGTAAAGAAAGGAGCAGAGTGACAGGGCACCTATGCTTAAAGGCAGGCAAAATACATACCTAATAGTTGTGCCTTTAGGCAAAAAATCTTAATTCATTGAATTACAAATCCATTTTCCAGTGTTGCCTGCTAGAGGCCAAACAGCCAAAAAGCATTTTCACATTGTTTTCCATAACTCAGCAGAGCAGCTGACTGCTACAATTTAGTACTTTTTTAGAGTGCAAATTTTTCTGTCATTGGCAAAATTTGAACTTTGCAGAGCCCAATTAAGAGACATTTATTATGTTTCATACAGCATGTTCAAAAAGACACACACATTTTAAAATAAAATACTGCTGCAGGTGAGCATGACAACAGAACTGAATCTTTTACGTGGAAGATCTATTGTACACAATGTGGTTTTATTATAGTTGAAGGATTGAATTTTATCAAGCTGAATTTTATTAGGCTGGCTTAGAAATGTGATCAAATTTGGACTTAATGTCACCGAGGTCTAGTGTGCATCCTAAAAGGAAGGTGAGAAGATCAGGCTCTTTCACCCTCACCCCACACATGTAGCTACTAAAGAAAACAGCAGGTGGGACAAGCTTCAAAAGGAACAATATTGATGGGAAGGGTGGAAAAAAACACAGCCCTGGAACATATTTGTGGATATGTGAGTGTGAATGTTACATCTAAGAAAATCTGTTTGTGCATTAATTCAATGACAGACAGTACAGGGAAGGTTTTTTTCTTCAGGAATACTGAACTTCTCACAGTTTCCTTTTGTTAATATATATGTCTCTTACAAGGCTACACCACCACTGTCTTTTTCTTTTCAGTCTCAGAGAGAAAGTGAAATTAATTCAACAAAGAAACATACATTGCCATGAATTATTCCTTTGTTTTCTAATGTTTCTCCAAAGTCGAGCAGCAACACAAAAAGATACTCCCAGGTTATCCAACTAATGCATTATTCCAAAGGAAAAAGCTCTGAGTGTTGCCATGAAGTGTATGCAGAATCCCTCTGCCCTATTTGCCCTACACTTCCTGCAGCAGACTCCATACAGGCAATCAAGCTCTGAGGCAGTCAGGCACTGATTGTCCTCTTCTCAGAAATAAACTACCATCCTAAAATGTCAGAGTGAAAAATCAGTTCTTGGCCAAGCCATTACATCTCAACATCTTATGTTTTCAAGCTGTAAAACAACAGAACAGTATTTACACCCCTATGCGCATGCTAAGATATTTCAGGTGTTTAACATTCCTGGGGAAGAGCTTAGCAAAAACAAAATGTAAAATTGCCACAAGGTATTGTGTAATTTTACAGAGAAAAAGTCAAAGGAGGTCTATGAGCTCTGGTATCAAAAATCAGGGTTTTTTTTTCCTTTTGTTAAGAGTTTTTGAAGTTTTGCAACATACCCTGTGTTAAGTAAATGCAAATAATACCAGAAATCAACATTTCCTGCAGTTTGTTATTGTATAATCACTACTATTCAAAAGCCTAAATATAAAGTCTTGGTTCATAACTCTTGGTATCTATATTGTAATGTATGTTACTAGTAGNCAGAAATCAACATTTCCTGCAGTTTGTTATTGTATAATCACTACTATTCAAAAGCCTAAATATAAAGTCTTGGTTCATAACTCTTGGTATCTATATTGTAATGTATGTTACTAGTAGTATTTTTGAAAAAAAAAAAAAAAAAAAAAGAAATTTACATGTTCTCTGGAAAATTATAGAAATTAGCACTTCCTATGAAATGCAACTTACCTAGTGTAGCTCTAATAATGCAGGGAATAGGAAGGAAGGGAAGGAAAATAGGAAGAAGGGAAGGAAGGGAAGGAAGGGAAGGAAGGGAAGGAAGGGAAGGAAGGGAAGGAAGGGAAGGAAGGGAAGGAAGGGAAGGAAGGGACGGAAGGGAAGGAAGGGAAGGAAGGGAAGGAAGGGAAGGAAGTCTTCAAATCGGCACTTATACCAGGAATAGAGGAAAACATCAGAACCTTCTCCATTTTCTTTTTTTCCTATTCCACTCACCTCTTTTTCATATTTTCCTCTTCAGCAAAGAAACATCAGTCTTATACACTGACTCTGAGTTATATTTTATTGCTCAGCACGTTGCTTCCTTGAATTTGACTCTGTATTGTCCAACTTTCCCGTTTAATGTGACAGAATTTAGAACATCTTCATGTGGCAAAGTACATGATTAATCCAGAGAAGCCCAGAATTCTCTACTGCTAAATATGTATTTTAGCATTCTATTTTCTGATTTAAGGTATACTGGCACGGGATAGGAAAAGGCAGACATTTATATGTTCCTAATCACAGGGAACATGTAGATATAAGAACATGAAACAAAGCAAGATAGGAGATGCCTTGTAAAACGGTGGCTTCCTCCTTTTCTCCACACATATTCATAGCAAGAATATCAATCTCTCCCTCAACAGATGATCTCTATCATCTTCTGCCTCCACACAGGTATGTTAGAAAGCCTTTCTTTCTCAAAACATGAGCATGAAGCTCAATGGCAAAGACTTTTTTTTTGTTTGTTTTTTTTTAGTGTTTTCTTTATATCCCACTCCTCTGCTTCTCCAAGTATGTGTAAATTTTCATATGCAGCAGGCAATGATTTAGGTTGGGGAATTAGAAAAATAACACAAGCCAATTGCCAGGAGCTGATGTACAAATGATTCCAAAAGAAAAAAAAAAACAAAACCTAACCAACAACAGTGGGTTGCATTACCAGAAGCAGTGCTATGAAGAACAAATCTAGATTTTACTTAAGTGCCAACAGCTGAAGCTCTGAATAAATTTGGATAGAATGCCAGATAATTTCTCTTCAAATCAAAAAATATCTTCATCAGCATGAAGCTGTTAAACACATTTTTAATTCCTACACTCAACCTCAGTAAAATTTCTAAGATTATTAAATTCTGAATGAGCAACTTCTAGCTCCTCACATGAACATATTTTTTATTAAGCATGATATCCCTATACTAAAGGCCAACAATTTTCTGCAGCAACTGAGCAAAGGTTAGTTTTCACACCCTTCTGGATCCTACATGCATTTCCTTCCCACAGGAGATGGAGGAATTTCCAAAGCTGAAAGCTATTTTGAGCAGCTTCCAGAGCCTCTCTTTGTAACACCTTCTTAACTGTGATTTCCTAATCACTATGCAGAAGATTTCACTGCCTAATTAAAGGACTGGTGCAGTGATGAAGATAAAGAATACAGAGCAGGGCTGCAAGCTAATCTACAAGCAAAACACAGGAGCTACTTGTCAAGAGTAAGGGCATATTTTATCGACAGCTGTGTCCAATAAGGATGAGTTATACAGTGAAAGTTTAATATTAATGCATTTCAGTCTTTCCCATCACTTACTCGTTATACGTACCTAGGGCATTTCCAATTCTCTCCCTCTCCCTTCTTATTGTAATGCAATTAACATTTTAACCCCTCTGAAAATCCTTGTTTTTACATCGTCTCAGACTTTTACAGACAGTGCTCGACAGAGCTGTAGGTCTCAGCAGTTACATTTTTGGCCTGTAAAATGCAGGGGAAGGGGTGTGTAAGTCTTCGTGATGAGTGAATCTTCTATTTGCAGCTCTGAAACTTTCTTTTCCTTTATATGTCTCTGTGTCTCTCTCTATATCTATGTTGAAGTATGCCAGTTTCTTCATATGATTGCCCCCCAAAAGGCTATCAGTAATGAAACAGGAACAGATTGCTGTTATACACAGAAGACATTATCCACTGTTATGTAAAAACAACTATTTTTAAACAATATGTGGTTACTGACTTAAACATCAGCATGATGCTCCTTTATACAATCATGGGTCAGCTCCCTCGAGAGCTGGACTGCCTCTGTTCAACTCATCCATTCCCTGCATGGAACTCTGCCCACTTAGAGCAGAATTATCACCTGGGGAAGACTGAACCCCTGCCATCCACCTCATATCCACATGGGAGCTCACAGCTGCCCAGCGAGGAGGAAAGCAGCAAGAACCATAGAAGAATAATCCTATGGCTGAACGCAGCAATCTCTTCTACCTCTACACTATCATCAAAAAATATTAAATCAAAGTCCCCCTCATGGCTACTAATTGTCCATTCTGTATTTGGGGGCAATTAATTTCAGACACCTGGGACATAATCTGCAGACACAAGCGCTCACAACAACACCACAAACAAGAATGCTGCCATCAGCAGCATAAACCTCTACACATATACTGGGAGTGTCCAAATGAAGACCCACCTGATGCTTTTAAATTGCTGGACATTGTCCCTGCCTGCATTTGCCTTACACAATTTAAGAATAATATTAATATGGCTTCAAATCACAGAGGTGTTTTAAAACTGGATTTGTCATCTGGATGTGTATTTTACAATAAAATTCTCTTGCAACAGGAAAGCTCAGGTTTGCTTCCCTGCAAGCAGTGAGGTGCTCATGATCTCTCTTCTCCTTTCAGACACTTTGAAGCTTTTCAGGGGGAACAAAGCTGTCAGGACCCCAAGCACATCTCACCTCCTGGGGCTTTGTCTAGCTGGACTCAAAGCCAACACAAAGCACAGCTGACATTGGAGACAGCCACTGTGAAGAAAGAGAGAAGAAACCTCAGCTGGGACTGCTGCCCATTCCCTTGGGAGCTGCTTTTATGCTGAGCCTCTCATCCTAGATCCCTGTCTGAGCTGTGCTGCCACAACCCTGCCAGTGCCTGGCCATGACTCCTGCTGAGCTGGACCCTGACCTGACTCAGCCTTGGCCCTCCTGGTTCCAACAGCCACAGCACACGATCAGGACCTTGGCTGGATGTTCTCACCATCCCCAGGCCTGCCTGGCCTGCCCAGATGGCTGCTGTGGGATGGGGCTGCAGCTGCTGAGAGCACTGCCCTGCCTGCTGTGCTGCCCTCAGTTCTGGGGCTGTCGCCCAGGGGTGTCCCTCAACCCCAGAACCACCAGGCTTGACCCCAAGCATCCCTCAGACCCTACTCCCCAGCTTGGTTGCTGTCCCTCAACAACCACACCTTCTCTGTCCCAGGCTGCAAGTGATGCCCAACTCCGTTCAGGTTTGGCACTGGTCTCTGGTGGCACCTGGCAGGGTTCCCACTCCAACATCACCTGGTTACTACTAACAAGACTATTCCAAAAAGGCTGTATTTGCAGATAGGAAAGCTCACCCAAAAAAGGAGAGAAGTAAACCTTGGTGTCCTGAAGTTTGAGTGTCTAACTATGAGCATCATGTAAGGGCTGAGCAAGAGGACAGAGGTTTTAACATCCCCACAGGAAAAGAGCCAGAATCACCCTCCTTTCCTGCAGAAATGGAATCATAGAATGTTTAGGATGACCTTAAAGAACATCTAATCCAACCCACGCTGCCATGGCCAGGGACACCTTTCCCCACACCAGTCTGCTCAAGGCCTTAAACAATTTGGCCTTGAACACTGCCAAGGCTGGGGCATCCACAACCTCCCTGGGCAATCTGTTATACAAATACAGACTTTAGGCAATCAGCCCTGGATGTGTTATCTCCCAATGAGCCAGGAGTAGCTAAAGACACCTGGGTTCAGACCTGACACATGGAACCATCCCTTATACCTACAAACACCAATGGCCAACCTATGCAGCAACGGATTGCCTCCCAAATAGCAAAATCTAAGCTACATCTAAGCTAAATCTAAAATCTAAGGCTGGCAGAGGAAGTTGGATGTGTGCTGATGAGCCTGACCAGTGCAAGTATTCCTGTCACCTACACCAAGCTGAGGATTCCCTGCTCTGGAAAAGCCCGTAGCAGCGATACCCTGAGGCGTCCGTGCGCTGAAAAGGGAATTTAAGTCGGGGTTGTAGGAGCTAAGCTGAGAGCCAGACACCTACAAATTAGCCAAAATGCCTCTGTCCCTCCGAGGATCTCATAGTGAGACACAGAAGCTGAAATACTTGGGGGGGAAAAAAAAAAAACACCAAACACATGAGGAAATCAATAATTCCATCTGTGTTCAGAGTGCAGACTGCACTGTGTGCTGTAAATATTACATGCAGGAAGGGAATGGGGAAGCTGGAAGGAAATTCTGAAGAGCAGAAGTTAAACGTTTTGGGGTGACACCAGCCTGTGAGCAGGTAATTAAAGCCTGTGTTAGTGTCCCTGCCTGCAGGGGACAAATCAGGGTCACATAAGCAATCCTCATCAGTGTTTCCTAGGCTGCCAGAGCGTGCCTTGCCACCTTGAAGTAGCCTTGGCTAATTTTCATTCCTTTTAATGTCATGTTATATAAACAATCCCTGTATAAAGATTGACTTCAGAAATTTGTATTAAAAAAAAAGAGAATTATCCTCTTTGTTTTATTTGAAGGATATATTATAACACGTTCCCTGCTCAAAGGACACACTGTAATTAAAGATTGAATTTTCTCAGGATTTTAACTAAATCTGTCACTTAGCTTATGAATTAAAAATAATTAAACACTGGGTCTCATAAGAATTGTGCTTCTGCGCCTGCTCACTTCTTATTTCTTTCACTAACAACTTGCTAGTTTTCCAGTATTCTGCATATTTGAAATAACTAATGCACTTAGGAAAAATGCAATTAAATATATTTTTTTCCCTTATTATAGTCAGAATTTTGACTTGAAACAGTAGTTACTCCACTCCTGTCTGTGATCAAGGAAGGCAATAGCTCGTCCACAGGCAATTTTGGCAGGGATTAACTGGTCCCTACCAGAGGATGATATCCTTTTCATTTCTCCTAATCCCTCAGAAGACACAGGGAGCCTTTGGGATGGAGAGCTGCCATCTCACTGGAGCTTGGCATGGTGTGAATGCTACCTGTGAGCAGCAGTGGCTGACATTCCCACTTCTGGGAGAGGGCTGCCCTTCCATTCAGAACTTTCACTGAAGAACTCAATTATTAATCATCTCTCTCATTTCACAAAATAAATGGAACACTGAACTTCAGAGTTTTACTATGTACAGTACATAAGATAAAATAGATCAATGCAATATCTGCCCTACATACTTTCTCACCATGTGAGTGAAACTCATTGTTTCTGCATTAAGTCAACATTTTTAACCCCTATTTACTTGCCAGCCCAGATACCTGCTACCAGCAGGATTAGCAAATGACCTTACACGAGCCACATCAGAAGCCCCAGCTCCTCGTGGCTGCTGCTATTTCCCTTTCAAATCTCAAATATTCCGAGCATTTTATGGTTGATTCTGTCACTGACTAATAGCAAAAATTGAAACTGTGACAAGAGAAGGAAAAAATACATAAGTTTTACAGAATCACAGAATTTCTTTGACCTTTGGAGGCCATCTGGTCCAATCTCTTCCTTCAAACAGCACCACTTAGGGTTAATTGCTCAGCACCATGTTTGGATGGCTTTTGACTCTTCCCAAGGTTTGAGACTCCACAAACTCCCAAGGAATTTCAGCTTTGCTTACCCAAAAAAACCCAAAAAACGGTATGCTGGCCACACATTAATTATAACACTCTTAACCCATCATGCAAGGTCAATTCTGATGCTTCATCATTGTCCATAAGGTTGAAATTCATCTGTGTGATGCCCTGCAAGAAGAAGTGCTAATGGCAGAAATATATGCAGAAGTACAACATAAATGCAGGCTCCACTTCTTCCCACATATTAATCTTGCAATTGCTTATTTATAAAAAGTACTTAAAGATTCATAACCACTTGTGGCTCCTTTTCTCCCCAGCTGACAGCAAAAATTAAATACAAAACATAATTCTTGCTCAATTTTAAAGATTAATACATATGTCTGCCATCATACAAAGTATACAATTAGAAGAAAATATGGAATTCTGAGTGTTTGAAAAAAGACAACACCCTTCAAAAGCAGAATTTATTTTTCTGTCAAGTACTGCTTTAGTTTAGAAATGCAGTTCATAAAGAGTCATCCTCTCTATATCTCAGTTCTTATCTCTCTCATAAGATGAGTTAATGATGTTTTATGGCAGCTGCACTAACTTTTCCCTTCCCTCTGCTAAAATAAGACAATGCAGTAGAATGAGGAAAAAAAAAACCCTCCTAACACTTTATGGCTTTTGTTTGATTTTCATTTTCACTTTATCGTGTAAAGATTTTTCATCAATTTTGCATATGCTTATATATTTCACTCCTTTTCCCAATATAATTACTTCCTATTTCCTTAAAATTGCTCTCCCAAAACAAGAACAAAAGTTCTCGAGGCAAATTTATTATAGTTCAAAGCTCATTCTTTTTCCTGACTGTCTTTATGAAATCGAAATAAACGTAATTACCTTGGGGACCTGCAGCCTTCTGTCAAATTTGACTGAAATCAGCCAAAAGCTTCAGATATTTTCAGAGACAGACAGAGCCCTGCCAAGTCACAAACACTGAAAAGTTGTACAACTCTTCCCTAAAAATACAAAACCCCACTAAAAAAAAACCAAAAAACAAACCAAACCAACCAAGCAAACAAAACAAGTTACTCTAACAAATAAAATGGAAACTGTCTTGCCTCTGAGCTATGCTTCAGAAGTATGAAATTCAAAAATTCTCCTTACTCCAGGAGAAAGATTCATTTAAATTCAGTCAATTTTAATGAGCACTATGAAAAGTGTATGTAGAAGATTTTCATAAACCAGTCTGAACTTCCAACTTTTGCTCATGATGCTCTATTACGTTTTAATGTCATTTTAATATATTCCTTAAAAAAAAAAAAAGAGAAAAAAAGAGAAAATATAAAAAACACCACCATTTTGGTGGCTTTTTAAAACAGACTTCAGGTAGTAATTTTAATTTTTTTTTTTTCCTGAAGTAAATTCAAAGTTCCTTATTTCAAAGTAAAAATAATTTGGCTGAAACTCCTCCTACGATTAGTTTCCTAGAGCTCATAAATGACAGAAACGTCCCAAAATCTGCAAAGATAAATCTCATCCTTTAAATTACTGAAAGCCTTCATTAAGCCTTAATATATGCTGTCAGTTTCAAACTAAATAATAGATGAGATTTTAACATAATCAGAAGAAAACAGGCTGGTACCTGCCTCTGTTACTGTCACAGTTAAATTGACAAGGTAATTTTCAAAGTAATGCCTTCTCTAAGTCAGTTAAGGACTGACAAGCACTCGCCATTTAGACAACTTTTCTCCACATTGGAGGAAGCCCCTTACCATGAATTCAGTGGTATGAACGAGCAAACATCTCTTTTGCTTGTCCACTGTGGGAGTAAAAATCAGTGGTTATTTATGAATAAATCTGAAAAAGCCATACTAGCACTTTTCTCTTGGAAAAAAATATAATATCCTCTTGTTGCAGTAATGCTTTGCAAGTATTTTATTATTTGTTATTTTGTTATTCATGGCTGCAAGGTGAAATCTATAATAATTCTTATTAAATGTGGATTTGGGGATTAGATTATAGACTGTGCTAAAAACCTACACTTAGCATTGCATTTGCTGTGAGGATAAGGACTGCACAATGCAGACAACTAACCAGCTAAATCCTTGGGTCCCCCTCCATGTCACCTGGTATTCAAAAGGCCACGTGCCACCAATAAAAGTTTGGTTTAGGAAGTGTTGCATTTCTCTTCTGGAAGGTCACCCGTGATGGTTTCCAAGTCTCTTTTAAGACAGTCATGTTTTGTGCCCATCAGCTGTCACTGTTAGAGACGTTTCCAGTCCTATCCCATTTCACTACTTTAGCTGAAAACAGGATTAAAATGGGATGTAATCATTTCAAGTACTTCACGAGTAGCTCAGAGTTCCGGTTCCTGGATCACTTGATAAAACCAGAGAAAATATTTGAACACTCAAGGAAGGCAACAGCACTAGGGATAATAAAATGCCATGACTCAGAGCCCGTTCTCAGTGTTAGGATTTATTTTTTGGTTTTCTAAAACAAAACAAGAAATTTACAACTGAAAACACCTGCAAAGATTGCAACACCTCTGGGCTGAGTGGAGCTCCCCTGGGCTTTGTCTATGGAATCTGACCAGACCTTGACGCCTGGAAATTCTTTCAGGTCATCCAAATGTGCCCAGCATCTAGGCATGAAGCTATATAAAAATAATTTAAACAAAAACAAACCCCAGCATCTACCTAGGAAATGAAATTTATTACTCCATCCTCCCGAGGATTTATGGGTGATGACAAAACATAGCACAGGCTCATTTCTCTTTTCAGCTTCCAAGCAAAATAAACAGGACAGACTAAGTGAACAGGAAAAAGAGAGTTGTAATTCAAATAGTGGGCTTAAGGTGTGGATGTTCTTTTACATCCAATTGCTCCATCAGCTTAAGAAGCTAAATTCAAGATTAATAACCAAGATTGCTCCATGATTAGAGAGCCACATCATTCCCTTTTAGTAAGGGAAAAAATGCTTACTAGACACTAAACTCTTCACTGACTTGACTGATAGAGAAGGGAGAGCCCTGGTGTGCACAGGCACACTGTGCACCTGTATTTGTGTGCTCCTCTGTGCACACACAGGTGTAAGAAGGGAAGGAAGTCCCACACTTCCTTTCTAACCCATTTTCTTCCTCATACCTTATGCAAAGGTGAAATGGAAGCTGTTCTGCCTCTGCTTTGGCCTCCTTCTACTGAAGCCTTGATTATTGTTGCTGCTCCATGTCACATCCATCCATGTGGCACGCACTGCACATATCCAGCATGAATATTTCATGAATATTGGGGAAGCAATTGCAATGTGAGACACAATGCATATTTCAGATGACACATGACTGATGTGTTTGGAGATCTGGGTTTATTATGTACTTGCAACATTCATCTACTACCAGAAAGCTGGTCTTTTCCCCTATTGCACTGACTGAAGTCAAAGAAGGAAAACAAATGTGCATTTTGAATGTATCTGATCTTTTACTGAAACAATGAATTAAGGTACTGTCATGTTTGTTTTTCACTTTCTTTCCCCAAAGACAGAGCACAGAGATAAAAACAACATCAAAACTGCTTTGCATTGGCTTCAAAATACCAAAGTTTCATTTTAAAGAACTTTTTATGCTCCACACCATTATTAAGTCTGGATTAAGACCACATTTTAAAGTAGGACTTCTACTGCAGAAACAATTATTTTATTTATTACCTCTGATTTTTTAAAGACTAATTAGTTACTTACTATCTCCAAATGATTACCAAGTTCAAATTTAAAAGGGGAAACCCATATCTAGTCAGCAAGCAAGCACTGTTTAAGACAGGAATTTGGGTGAACATTTGCTACCATTTCTGCTCTCTGAATTCACAGTTCTAGCAGAGGATTTCCTCCATTCTCTGCTTCATATCAAAACAAAACAAAAAGAGAAACGACATCCCCACCCATAATCTCACACACATCATTTTGAAAAGGCTTCATTTGTCCCAGTGAGGAGTAAAAAAAAGAAAGAAATCTTTTTGGAAGCTCAGTATGTTTCAGAGTGAGGAGTTTTCCTCCATTTTATTCAATGGCTCCTTGCAGCTCCTCCCTCGCCCATTAGGGGCCTTTGGAGCTCCAAGGTCCCACCGAGTTCAGGCCAGGTGCAGAGCCTGCCACACCTCACTCAGGAACACTCAAGAGATTGCACAGGACCTCTGAGGTAACCCTGAGTTAATTTAAGAAGCTGATGAAGAAATATGAGATCAGACTTCATCTCAGATTAGCTGCTGCTTTCAGGTACCCATTCACACAGGTTATGCAGCTGCTTTACAGTACCCCCAAGTTTTCCCTCCACTAAAAGAGAATCTTACCACCTGGAGAGATGCTTATTTGGTAGAAAATTCTTTGGCTCTTAGCAAATCACTAAACGTCAAACTGCCAGCAACAACTCCAAACCAAACAACCATATTGCTAAGTCAATTGGTCCAATTGTGAAACTCCCTCATTACAGTTTCTCAAACCCACCTGTTTCCCCTTCAGTGCCAGAATTGTGGACATTTCAGCTCCTGTGCCTTCGTTTCTGGCCCTTATTTAAAGGGTACACATTGCAGGGGAGAAAATGCTACTTTTCTCTCCCCTCCTTTCTTCCTTTTGTAGATGTTGCAGCGAGAAAAACAGAAAGCCTATAGCCTGCTTCTAGATAATTGCATGTACTTATCTTATTTTGTGTTAATTCTCTGAAATGAAACAATTCTGTCACAAGTGCTAACGCTTCACAGCCTGAGACAAGGAAGGATTCAAAAAGGCTAACAACAAAAAATACATCTCCATTGATGCTATGCACAGATGCTACTGAAAAATCAAACCCAAGCTCAACATCTAGAGAAAAAAGTTTCCTAGCCCCTCTAAAGCATACCTAGTAAATTATTATCATGCATTGATAAACAAAAACAAATTTCAGAAAAAATTACAGGATATAACCACATGTCAACAATTGTAGAAAAAAAAAGGAAGTAGATATCCTTTGGAATTGGGAAGCACTTCCCAACAATGCAGCTAATTGTAATTTCAAATGGGGCCACAGGTGTTAGTCACCTAAAAGCCTGCCTGTGTGGCAGCTGCTTGTTCACTGGTGTTGGTGGACAGTTCATCCCATCAAGGAGCTCATCACAATTATCGCCTTTGTTGGCAGCCCTGGCGCAAGCCAAGAGCTGCAGGGCCACCCCTGCTCCCCCTGACGAGCAGCATGTTGATGAGCTCTGTTTCTGGCTTCTTCAGTGCTCCCAGAGTTCGTCTGAATTCCCACGTTTTGCTATCCAGCAAACCCACATTCCCTTGAAAACAGATATTCCCATCCAATCCCGTCTGCCTCAATCAATCACCGTGCCTCTAGACAGCCTCCCAGGCCTTGAAACTGAGAATGGGAGGTCAGCAAATGGCTGGTTTTACCCCAGAAGTAAGAATTTGCTAGGAAAGGCAATGTGGGATGGTTGCTAAAGGAGAGGTGTGAAGATAGTCTTCAAGAAAAGGCAGCAATGAATCATCTGGGAACAAGTGTCATGACCATACAGACCACACAGGGTTTTCCTAAATAGGGATGCTGGACATCAATGCAAACAACAGTAAGGGAAGGAGGAGAGGAAATTAAAAAAGCTAAAACCTTCTCCTTGTCTTAATTCAGGAATAGAACAGAAAGAATACTCAGCCTAGAGACACAAATCTTTATAAAGGCTGACTGATCCCTCTTCCATACTACTTTTAATGTCATTATAAAAACGACACTCTTGCTTTTCTAAGTGCTGGCATTTAACCCATTTCTGATCCATATGAATAAAATAGTGCACACAAACATTTTAGGCAGACATACACACGTATATGGTTTAGAGTAGCATATGAAGAATTGTGTCATTCCATGATCTTGACCAAGAGTTATTAATTTTCTTGCCTTCAGCTGACATTCATGCTTATCTTTCACATAATCTTACTTACACTGCAATCTTCAACAAAAATCTAATTTAAGTGCAAATATAAGAATACTGGGCCACTGTGCTCTGTTTCATATGGCATTCCCAGCCACTGCTTAAACAATGTCTGATGTTCCCATCATCAGAACATCTCCAATAGACTACAGCCCTTTGAATTAAATAAATTAAATATAAGGAAACAAATTCTTCTGTGGTGTTTCTCACACTTCTCTTTCAGAATCAAAAAGAATTATCAGAATATTTTAAAAAGTATATAAAAAAGTGGGAAATATATATATATATATATGTACTAAAGCCCAGCATTATGGATTTCAAGCCTTCACACCTGGTAAAGGCAGCTGTAAAGATGTTAATTTCCTCTCAACCTCATGCGTCTCACATAAGGATACAGCATCTATACACTCAGAAACAATGTGGTGAAAACAATTTGGTTGTCATATCTGAATGCTTGAAATATATGAGGAGTAATTTAAGTGCTTAGTGTTGCTCTGGTGAGTCTTGATTTTCCATACAGACAGCTCTAGGGTACACTTTCTTGTTAATGCTACATTTTAATTTACTATGGTGCTTTTGGCTGTTGCCTTGTGAGCAATTTTATTATGTTTAAAGACCACCCATTATAAGAATATGTCCATGCATTTACAATATTGTGATTTTTCTATATGTTAATTTGGTCAGTCACCACTTCTGGTTATTGATCATCTGAGATGGTTACAATTCTAAGCAAGTGCCCTCAACGAAATTGCGTTGCAATAAAAAAATCAATGACACTAACTAGGAAAAAAGTGACACTGTTATTGCAGTTTCCTGATCTCCAATGTCCAATCACCACCACCACCAAAAGGATTTAGTATGAAAAAAATGAGCCGTGTTCAAATACAAAGAAATTCAACTTAAAATACTGTCTCAGGGAAAACAAAGTAGTCTGTTAATCACTTAACTCACTAGCAAAACGGAAAACTACTAGAAAGATTAGTTTCTGTATTCAGTGTGTGGCACACCATTTTAGTGGCTGTAGTACTTCAGCAGAAACAAGGCTAACAACTTTTAAAGGATAATTAAGTCTTTTTTTAAGCAAATACAAAGAGACAAGAGGGCAGGACTCAGACTGCCTCCTCAACTGCAGCTTGGCTCTCCTTTATGCTCACTGAATCCTTCCTCTTCCAGTTCTTTTCTCCTCCTCTGTTTTCATCCATTCACCAAGCAACTTTGGCCCCTTTTTGCCTTTATCTTAGACACCTTTCAACAGGTTTCTTCAATCATAATCCCCAATTAAAAAGTGAACTTGCTTACCTGGTGAAATGTCATTGTACCCTTCCTGCCTACCAGCAACTCAGTGAATTTTAGTGAGATCTTCACTTTCCTGCCTGGCTCTACAGCACTACTGTACAGAGAGAGATGAGAGGCTTTGCAGATTTACCACTTCTACAAGTGAGGAATGTTCCCCACCTATTTATCTCTCTGCTGGAGCTGGTCATGAATCTTCCACCACTTTCCCCACCAGACCCTGCAGGCCAGTCACAACTGAGCCAAGGTACTCAGCTGTCAGAATGAAATACAGTGTTGGCCATTCCTGACAGTTATCCCCTCTGGTCCTTTGACAGTGTGTCTCTCCAGCCCCTGAGGAATTTCAGATCCCCCTCTTCTAAAGATCCCCCAGCTCTGCTGACAGCCAGAGTGGACGTGGTCAGCTCCCAAGCTCTGAGCCTCGTATGGCAGTGCAGAGGTGAAGTCCCCAGGTGTCCCAGCAGCCTCACCAGAGGAGTCAGGAGCAGGAATCACTTCATTTTTACAGAAAGATTTCCTCTTCCCCTTCATGCTTTCCCTTTTCTTTTCCTCCTCCAAGAATTACTGGTTGTTTTTTTGCTTTAAAATAAAACTTGAGAACAAAATCCTGGTGAGTGGCCCTGTGGCAATCCAACCATGACAGAAAACAGAGGAGCCCAGATGGAGGAGAGGAAAACTTTCTGCATTGCACAACTTTGTATGACACCTACTTAGAGCTAGAAAGAAAGTGGTATCTCTTTCCCTAATCCTCCCCACGCCCCCGACTCGTTTCAATAGCCAAGCCTTAAGTGAATGAAGTTGCTTTAGTTCCACACATCTGTTGGCAAATCTGGACGGCTGTCACATAATTACTGGAGGTCAAAATAGCAGGGCTAGCAATAGAGATAACAAACTAAATCTCGTTTGAGAAATCTCTGTATTCCTTCTGTCATGCAGAATCAACTTGATCAGTCATTAGCTTTGTAACCTAAGCTGCTTACCACACCTGTGGGCTTTCAAACGAAACCAAAGGAGTTAGTTTTGACCTTTAAATGACTAGAAAAAGGGTACTTGAGGGACATTTTCTCTGTTGTGTGATTATCGTGCAGAGAAATTTGTGCTAGAGTTCTGTCAATTTAGTGAAGTGGGACCTCCTAGAAAGGCACTCGCTGTCAAAGCCCCTTGGCTCAGAAATTGAATGTCCCTTTAGCTCCCCAGCCTGGACTTATCGACTCCTGTAATGATATTGGGTTGCCTTCTCTACCAGAAAACTGAAGGAAGTTTTTGAATGTTAAAATTGGAGCTGATATTTTGAGCAGCTTAATTGAGACTATTGATTTTTAATTCTTATAGGCAATTGAGTCCATTTTAATAAAACTGTGATACCAAAATAAAGCACAGTAACATTTAATGCTGTTCTTTCAGATTCCATAAGCAGCAAATACTCACATGCAATGAGAATAAAATTGTTTAGGTTGAAAAAAGCATATCTTTGTGAACACTGTATGAGAGAGAAGCAAGTGCAAAGCTACATGCTTTAAAGGAACTGAAACAAGTCCTGCTGCAAATTTAGATTTTGAGTCTAAGAAGAGAAAATGTTTTTCATTAGTGAAACAGCAGCAAAAGCTCCTGTTGATGAAGCACTCTATCAAGTGGTGTGTGAACTAGCAAACTACTTTTTAGATGCTTTGACATGCTTTGACTTTTTTAGTATCTGTCCCCCAGGTCCCTAAAAAGTAAATGCCAGAACAAAACTGCTTTAAGAGCCAATTTCATGTTACTCATTGCTTCCAAGTAAATCCTACATCTCTCCAGCAGAACGAGATGCAGGCAGGAGTTTTAGGTGTAAATAGAAAGCAGTAAGTCAAGCCAGATGAACACAAAAGTGCCTGTCCTTCTAGCCAAGCTACTGGGAGCAAAGCTAAATGAGCCCCCACTAAAAACTTAACGTGAGGCTCTTCCTTCCTGCCTCCCAAAACAAGCAGCCCTTAATCTGTCAACCAACTTGACAATAACTCTGATCTGGGTAAGAGAAAACATTTCATTCCCACAGGTTACTTTCAAATAAAATTTTTGAAAACACAAAATCAAGTTTAGGTTACTTGTAGGTCTTATATTAATAATTTTAAACTTTCCTACATCTTTCATGATGGTCTGCCTCTGTATCTCCACACTGATGTTGCTCAAGTGACGTTTTTAGGGATGCAGTTTAGCAGAGGACTTGACAGGGTTCGATTTGCTTGGACTTGGTGATCTTAGGGGTCTTTTTCAACCTAAATGATTCTGCATCTGGTCTAAGAGATTTTAAGTGTAGGTTTCAATTTGACAGCTGAAACAATTTCTGCTTCTCAGCTTACAGTTCCCTCCTTTCTGGAAATCCAAACAATGGCACCTTCTTAAAGGACACAAGAATTAGGCAGAATAACTGAAATGCTTCCTACTTCATGACAATATCCAAATTAGATTTTGTCACCTTCTTAATTATTAAACTGAGGAATAACTAAAATGATAGGCAAAAGAAGGAAAGATTCTCAGATTGTCCTCTTCAAAAAAAAAAAAAATCATTGAAATAATTTACACTCTCCATATAGCTGCCAATACCAGCAACTTCATTCTGTTAGCTAGCTGCTGTTTTCAGATATAAATAAAAAAATCTGAGATAAGCCAATGGCTTCAGTTAGATTTAAAACTATTTGTCTTACTCAATTTGATGTAATAAAATGCACACAGAAATGTCTACATCCTAAACTATAAGAAGCATTTCAAAGAGTTTTTGACACCTCAATATCCAATACAAGCCTACTCTCAGAAAAGTCTGCTAAGAAATCCACTGAGCCCTTATGGATTATCATCAGAAAAAGATCAAGAAATTGGAAAATTATTGTCATTTTCATACAAATGGATAAATAAGGTCTTTTTTTTTCCATTCATAGTGTTTTAATTATGTAAGTAGGTACATAAAATAGACATTATAATCTTCATTCCATTACTTTGCTTCATTCTGGCTGGAATTCAGGTAAAACACAGTTTAAAAAAGTTGTTTGTTTGTTTTTGGTTTTTTTTTAATCCACACTCACCAAAACTTCACCTAAAACAGAAATTATAGTGCTTACATTCCTTAGAGCTGGAGAGTGTTGAAATACAGTCAGTGTTTGGCTGAAATTCAAGTGTTTCCTATTGTACATAAATACTACTATCACAAAAACAACCACCTTAAAAATTACCTTGTAATTCAAAACACAGCTTACTGTATCATTCTACAGTGTTTCCTCAGTGACTCCAGCTTTGGTTGATAAAATAAACAGACAGATAAAATACATAAGGAGAACTTAAATCTTGACCCAAAAGAAACTTGGAAGGCATTCTGAAACTATAGCTGTAAGAATATCTCTCTTTAATACTGTTTCATCTGCAACTGAATCAAAAACTTCAATTATAATTTTTGATCAGATCAAACTTAGGTTTAAAAGTTCTAATTTCTTCCTTCTCATTTTAACCTTTGCAAAGTAAAGGTTTATCCCTTCCTAATATGTTCCATCTGATATGAAATTAAATGTGAAAAATGGAAGCAAAGGCAGTAAGGGTCTGGATTCACAAAAGTAGACAAAGATGAAGTATCTCCAGGGCTGGGAAAATTAAAATCAGACACAATTCTTGAATTTGGCAGTTAAACTATAATCTGCAAATACCACTTCTTGCTATTTCTTTTCTTCTCACCCCCCAAGAAGAAATATTACTTCTGCTCACTTTAACATACATCTCATCTCTCTTTCCCACTCAGAATAAGAAATCTCTGGTTTTCCTACTGGTTCTGCATCATATTCCTTTTTCCAAAAGTGGGCAGTGTAAGAACAACTCAGTGAGAACGTTGTGGGGTTTCTTGTTTATCGAGGTCAAGGTTTGTGAAGTAACATGTATAGTATGAGATACATGCTTAGTGCAAAACCATTTCTAGTTTATCCTAAAACAAGAAGAAATAAAATACAATCACAGCTTCCAGACTCTCCCTTGTTTATGCTTGTTTTATCAATAGTTTGCAGCAATCTCTGAGTTCCTCCACATCAAAATTGCTTGTAGACTTCCCTGAAGGGACATCTGCACTGAACATAAAACATGTCTAGAACTGACACTGAGCACTGAATCATCCCTGGTCGTTCACACTGCTTGTTACTTTTATCCCAGACTCTATTCTGGAATGGACGACCCAGCTATTCACACAGCAAAACCTCTGTCCCTTTTTTCAGACAATTTATTCCCAGCTCTGCTCTCAGGACACAGCGTAGGCAACATCACAGGCAATTGCCTCCCATCACTCAAGAGAATCTCTCAAAAACCAACTTGGCACATTTTGCATCCTCTGACTCCAGCCACAGCACAGAGCATCACATAGTTTGATATTCACAGTGCAAACTGAAAAGTTGGTCAGTGCAAAAAGCCCTGATATTTTACGCAGTGGGACCTTAAGCAGGAGAAAAAACAGATCTGTCTATGGATTCAGACACTATAAATTGTGGAGGAGACCCAGAGCAAAGTGACTTGCAGTGTGTACAAGGCCTTTGCTAGTTTTTGATGGTCATCTTGTCTTGCACTGAGAGGTGATATATCTCTGAAAGTGCCTACTGAGATTTCTTTATTCTTCATTATAAAATTACATTTATTCCCAGATAGCAATCTGTAAACTACTGTAATGATTTCTAGTTAAGTACAACCTTTTTTTTTCCCAGCTAGTGTTACTATATGTACTATGGAATACAGATGAAAACATCTCATTTAAGGAACTATTCTTTATATCATCCATTTTGTATGAAACCAGACATTTGTGACAGATGATTAGTCCTTACTAACTACATCTAATATCAAAAACCCATTGATAGCAAGCACCCTTAAACTCATCAATGCCAAGTTACCATAGCATTATCTTTCAGCAAAAACATAAGGGAAGGATAAACTTCAACAGTTTCATTTCAAAGAGTTCTTCTTGAGATTGCAGTAATAGCTTAATGGCAGGGAGATTTTAGAAGGAAAAAGGTGCTGAAAATGAAATAAAGCTGTCCTTAAAGAATGAAAGCTCACAGAATTTTGAAGAAGAGTTCAGCAGTTGTCAATGCCAATAGAATTTAATGGAGTAGATACAAAGCAAAAGACAAAATCAATACCAAGGTGTTTGTGCTTCATTTCTTTGTAGTTGTCAAACCTTTTAAGTTGTTAAATAATGACTTATAGACTAGGAATAAATGTCTACTTTGACATTTCCTTAATGCCATGTCAAGAACCCATCTAAACACACTATAAAAAAAAAGTTTGTATGATACAGAAGAGAAACAACCTCAGAACCATGGGACGTGAAAGTTGCAGCACCTGAGTCCTTATATTGTCTTTGTACAATACAAATAAAATAATTTAAAACAACTCCCAAACATTCAATTTCCAAACAAATCTTTCTTTCAGTCTCACTCATGCATGTACAGAATAAGAAAAACACTTTGTAGGCTTAAGTCATTCTACAATGGATAGAAGATCATTCTTTAAGGGTTCTCCATCGAACTTCTCGGAAACAGGTCTCACTCAACCCTGGCAGGCAGTCAATAACCTGGTCAGAGCTGAAAATGGCCTGGTCATTGAGGAAATGGCCTCAAGTTGCACTAGGAGATGTTCAGGTTAGGTATTGACAAAAATATCTTCAGTGGAGGGTGATCAGGCTGCCCTGGGAAGCGGTGGAATCACCATCCCTGGAGGGCTGAACAGATGTGCAGATGTGGTGCCTGGGAATGTGATTTAGAGGTGAACATGGCACTGCTGGGTTCTGGTTGGACTCAATGACTTTAGAGGTCTTTTTCAATATCAAGGCTTGTATGATTGATCTTCCACAAAGCTCAGACAGGAGAACCCAGAGCATCCAAAACCATGGGATACAGAGCCTTCCCCTTCCCACTGTGTGCCTGCTCCTGGCCCACTGGAGCTGGTACAAGTTGCATCCCTCTCTCCTGCAAGACTGGAATCTGGCATGGATGACAGGCTAGCAAGTTTTGTTCCATGAGGGAGCTACTGCTCCCTGAGCCAGCAACTCAGTACCATGGATCTGGGGCAAGTCCAGCCAAGGGTGTCAAACAGGAAGGCTGGGTGAATGAACCAGAACGTAAATGAACCCCACTTCCCCAATTCCCAGGTGGGCAGCTGTGTGGCTCTGATTCATGACTCATGCCTGATGAAGTTGCAGCAGCTGAAGAGGTTACTGTCCCATCCCAACCAGGCAGTTAAAATAAATGAAGAGCATGCAGAACCTAATTTCTTACCTTGTTGCAGCTAAAGCCTGCAGGGACTGTGAATCAGCCCTCTGAGGTGCCATGGCTCATTGTCTCCCATATAAACTGAAAAGTCCCTTGGTTTACCTCAATACTACCATGGCTCTGGAGCAGAAATGTCACTGTTCCCTCAGCCCCACTCCTGGGAAAGAAACTGGCAGCTGTGGGACAGGAAGGACAGACACCAGCCAGCTCTACTTCATCTGCTCAGCAGGAATCAACAGAGCTCATGGCTCAAAGCTTTTACTCTAACCCAGAGGCACCTTGTCTAGTTTGGGTTAATCTACCTTGTAAATGCAGCACAGATGTTGAACTTTAAATTCACCTCCTCACTCATTCCGTATTCATCCCATTATGTGGAGATACAGTTAAAGTAGAACTAATCATTTAAAATCTACATCAGAGTAAAAACAATATTTAAATCTTATAAATACTCCTCTTTCTATTAGCCATTAAAAATATAATTTATGTAGGCATTGTGCAAGACTATCAAACAAAAGGAACTGAAACATCACCAAGATCCAACTCTGAACCATCCTGCAGAATCAAGGTTAAGACCAGCCCACTCACTCCCTCAAAAAGCCAAGGAGGCAGCAAAAACAAAGCTGCAAAACCTCCTTCCTTGCTTTCTATGTGCATTTAATACTGCTGGTAGAATCCTGTAACTCTGACAGCCATTTTATTCCTTCACATATTTATGGCATACTGAGGAGAACAGATTAGGCAGATTTATTTCTTTTCAAGGTCACTCCTTTAGTGATCTGAAGCTAAAGCAAAAGCTCAGATTTCAAGAGCTTTCTCTGATGCTAATTATTTGGAAATTAAATGGATTTTAATTTATACAAAATAGGCAAAAGTTTGGAAAGCAAATACCTTGTTGGGAAATCAGTCTCCTAATAATGGAATTGTGTGTGTACTGGAACCACGTGAAGCCTTGGTTTGTGCTCTCACTATCAGATCTCCATTCCTTACAGGCACTCTGCAAAGGGCTCATCAGACATCAAAAATGTTGTCACAATTATACCTGTGCTTTTTGCAGCCTGCTTGACCTAGGATTTCCAAAAACTATTACAGAGTTCAGACTGAGGTACTAAAAACAGAATTGGCATAACTGAGATGAAATGTAGGGCTGATTTGGCATTTTGGATGCCTGGATATCATTAGGACTGTTCATTTTTCCATGACAACACGTAACTAAAACAAAAAAAAAAATCCCAGACATTGCTGCATCAAAGTTGGGTTGCTTTTTCCTCTGCAACTGAAGTCTCATTTCCCACTTTTTAGGGAATTTTGTAGAAATACAAACCGATGGGAAGGAGACCCCAGAGAATATTTTGTCCTCCAGTAACATGTATGGATGAGATGACTTGCTGAGCAATACCTTGTTAACAGCTTCCAGGTTTTAGGGAAAGTGGAGGGGGTTAGTTTGAATGCTGCTTGCTTTAAGAAGGTACTGTATAATCAAAACAAGATCTCCCACAGGAGGGATTCTTTAGCAGCAAAGGAAGGCAGGCAGGCATTACCCCAGACATTTGATATGGAGAGTATAACAAGAGGAAGAACAAAGGGACAATTCAACACCTCTTATTCTTGCTGCAGCTGTAGAAAGAGCTACAAGGAATAACAGGCAGCTCAGAGAACTCTGCTGCTGAAGATCTACTTAAGCAAAGGGACAGAGGCACCTGGCACAGGAGATGACAGCAAGGCACACATCTCCTAATCACCCACAGTAGGTAAAGCTTGGGAATATTCCTGTTTCTCAGCTGGTAAGGACAGATCTCTATTCTGTCCCACGGTAAACAAACCTAATTTCTGCTGCTACGAACTCTTTGAAGCACTTCTCCAATTTCATCCCCGCGGCTTCCAGAAAACACCCCAATACAAATCCTAACATAAATGCAATGATCTCCTGCCTCAGGGACAAGAACACGGTTCAGGGTCATCAACATTACAATTCCATACCATTTTATTTCATCTTTTATCTCCAGAACTTTGGTTGCCAGTGCCAATTTTTGGTGCCAATCGAGAGATGTTACTAACGGTATGTGATGATGCACGTGACCATTTAACTAAACCAGCTCCAAGATTTCCCACTAGAGTCTTGAAAGGGATTACACATTCAGGGAGTAAAGGAATGTAATTACATCAGAACTGGTACATATCAGACTTTGCAAGTACACAGAAAGCAGGGCCAAGAAGAGCTGTTATTTTTTTAGAGAAAGGAAGTAATTTTATCAATCTCCTGTTAGGCTGTGAAGCACCAAAAAGTCAGGAAAGTATTTTGAGTCTTGAACTGATGTATAAAATGCTTGTTTACCAAAGTTATTAACTGAAATAAAGCAAAACTTTAACATTGTAAGCTATCTGATCTCTTGCTTTCATCACTGGATAGTAGCCAGTTAATTACAGCAAAATAATAATGCATTAAATTCTGTTTGCTGAAGCTATCAACAATTTTCAAGCTTTGTAGAAGCTGGAACAGATATGCTTTATCTTTACCTTGTACCATTTGCAAAGTGAGGAACTGCTTAATGTAGTGTGGCCATACTGTATGGAAAAACAGAACAAAAGCAGCTCTGGCATAATGTCAGTGACAAACCTTCATCTGTGCCAAAATCACACTTTAACTTGCACATTATAACCAACACTTTTGTAATGCTGCAAATAAAAGTATTCCCACAACAATTTTAAGGGAGAGGCATCTATAATGATAGGTAATTTGCCATTGCAGACAAAAATCTGGAGCTGTCCAGAGGATGAACATTATTTCAGATAACTGTGCCCGTCTGTGGCTGAGAACAGTGAATAGGAAACATCCTCCCATAACTGTCCTCTAAAAAACGGTTTTATATATCCCCCAAAGGGCAGAAATGTACAAATATGAGAGTTACTGAAAAACCCAGAGGACTCTTCAGGAGAAAGTAAGTTAGTTTAATGAGGATTGTTCAAGAGAAGGACATTATCTACTCTGCTGGCCAGGACAATAGATTTTTTTCTATGCACTTTACTCTTGTTCAAAAACATATGCAGACCAAAACACAATTATATGGCATAATTCATTTCCACAAACAAGCAGAGTAATTTGATTCTGGAATGTTAACAGTTTCATTTGTTACTAGAAATGTTTAAAGAAATTGCATCATTTGATTTTTTTTTTTTTTTAAAAACTTCCAGGGACAGCAACCAACTTGTCACTGACTCTTTTTGCACCACCTCTTGACAGGGTATGAATTTTATCATCACATTTGCATCTGCCTTCTGTTAAGTTGCTGAGCAACCCCTCCATCTCCCCCTGCCTGCCTGCTCACCGGGCTTTGGGTCCTGTCCCCCAGTTCCTTCTTTTCTCCAGCCACAAACTCCCCTTGGCTGTGGAGCTGGCTACTGCATCCAGACAAATCACTCCCAAATGCACCTCACCAACTCTACACAGTCTGATATCTCCAGCTGCCAAGCAGAAAATGTGTATTTGATGATGGCTTAAAGTGTGCCATTATTCTGTCTCTGCAGTAAAACAGGGAATGCTAACAGTCTTTCTATTTTATTTTAATGCTGTGTCTGTATATTCAAAAGTCTCATTAAGCAGTGCTGCACTTTTCCTTCTAGAAGGATGCCTGTGCATTGCATTTTCCTAAGGGTGCAACAAAAATATACATGAATCACCTTTATTCACAAGATTATCTCCAGGATGTTCTTTGTACACTGTAGGTTTAGAAAATAAATTATTTCATTTTTGCAGCTCAGTACTCCACCTGACAAAAAAAAAAGAGTACCATAAAAATGCACTGTTTGTCTACATTATTTTTGTTGTTATGATTTTTCTGTTTTGTTTTTTTTTTCTTTGTCTCTTCTATATAGCATTACAGACCTGTGATACATTTGGGGCAAAAATTTTGATGATATATGAAGGGAAGACATCCCTAAATATCATCTCTAATATACATCTCTATGAGACTGCAATACAAACATCATGACAAACATGTTGACATGTCATCAACATGTCAGCATGTTGAGACATGATGACAAGTCTGAAGAGTGAAACAGAAGCTCTCTGGTGAGATGAGGTGAAGAGCTGACACCTCTAAGGAGACAGAGCTTACTTTATCCTGTGCATGTTTATGGCCACTTTAGCATCAAAATAAAGCTACTTGGAGGAGTGGCAGGGGAAACAAAAATGAAAAAAAAATTAAAACGTTTAATTTACCTTATTCTTCTTATATACATATTATTACTAAGGCAGTGAACCTCATGCTCAAGCATGTTTGAGAAAATTTGAAGACATTAATTTATTGTCAGAGTTTCAAACTAACTGCAATCCACTCGCTTGTCACTTGTATGTTAACTCAGCTCCTACCCCCCCAAACACAGTTCCAAAAGCTCATTTTGTGTTACTGCTAAGTGCTAATTACCTGCTGAACTCTGTCTTTAGGATCAGCAGGTGATAAAGTGCAATCACATTCGTCCAGAAGCCTTAAATCTCTTCCTTTATTTCTCAGCACACCAGATAAAAGTACAGTGGATTTTTACTTTAATTGTAGGGTAATTTTAATGTTTTGTGTTTCAGCATCTTTAACACCTTAGTGATCCAGATGTGCTTTTGGAAGCAAATCTCCACCTCTAACCACAAACTCCACCTCTCTGATAACTTTGCTGACGCTGCAGTTTCTGCACAATATTAGCACAGGGTGTTCATATCCAAATCATTGAACTGATCTTAAAAAGGGATGAAAATGGATCAGGAAAACAGTGTCTCAAAATGTGATTCTTTTTGAATTGCAAAACTTCCCAAATTCTCTAAAGTAACACGATGCATTATCTTGCTGCAGTAGATATCATGGAAAAGCTTTTTCCAAAATCTATTAGGTTTTCCTTCAAAAATATGTATTTATATCTTTTTTAGCTATGTTTCTCTAAAAGTCTGTGTATGTTTGAAAGCATGCATGACATCTGTCCCTGTGAGCTCTCAAGTCACAAAAAAACCTGATACCTTATTGTCTAGGAATTCTTTTCATATCCCTCAATCTTATGCAGAAGCTGTGGAAGTCATGCAGAAAACACCAGAAAAGAGGCAGGCTAAAACTTCCCTTCAAAATTTCATTCTGTATATTCCAGTTAGAATATTTTAAAATTACAAATATGAATTCGAAATTCAGGTTTACTGCAGAAATTCTACAAGCTCATTACAAACCCCATTTCTCTGTATCTTCCACATTATCTGATCATATTTACAGTTTACATGACAAAACCAGTACATATAAGGAAGGCACTATTGTATTCTTTTTTTCATTAACAACAAATATGGGTTGAGGATACAGGCATTATGAATCAAACTAAACTCACAAGTATTACACCTTCTGGAAAACAGGAGTGACAGAAGAAGAAAGTGTTTGTACTGACTACATAAAGAAAGAAATACTTAATTTGACTAATCTTGTTTACATCTGCACCTCATGGATGAAAACTTGCATCTCAGAGTTAATTGCCAAAGAAAACGTGTCAGTTCTCTAGCATCTTCACGTCCTTAGATAATCTGGAAAAGAAGTATTTCCATAATGGGGAAAGGTGTGAATTTCACTGTGGAGGGATTTGTATGTGGCAGTTTTGAACTGAACGGTTTAATAGACATGGTCACCAGAACAGCACAGCTTGAATACCATAATAGCTATAATTTGAATTTACCTGACATAAGGGGAGAGGAGAGGGGGAAGGAAAGGGAGGGGGGGAGGAGAAGGAGGGAGGGAAAGAAGGAAGGGAGGAAGGAAATAGACTCAAAGAGCAAAAGACTACAAAGGGAAGTAAAAACCAGCTTATGTATCCACAACAATCTCATGACTACGTTGGAATTAATGGAAGCCTGCCAAGACTGGCACAAAATTAGTAATGTTATCCCTCTTCTCAGTAGTGGTAGCCACCACAAGTAGAAGGTGACAGGAACTGGAAGCCTTCCCAGAATTTAATTTTCTTGGGAAAGCACCCAGTAGATAATTCTATTAAATTCTAAAACGTTGGATAAGAAAACAATCCCAAGTTTAAATGGCATGTCTATATAGGCTGTGCAATATTTATTTCTTTAAATAGGGCAAAACAGTGAAAGAAAAATGGTTTAAGTGCCTGAGCAGAGTCATCAAGGCTCTCAAGAGACAGAGGGGGAAAGGAGCAAATTTGGGTTCAGCACTCTCTTCTGAAACTTGTAGTGCTTTTCTGATTTAGAGGTAGTTTGTTTAAGCACAGTGAGGATAACTTATGGCTAAAGGATGCAAATTCTCATCAGAAATGTGTCAAATGGCTTATTAATAAATGCAATATAATAGAAAAGTCCTTAATATGTGCTAGTAGAAGAAAATCAATTGTATTTGCAAGTCTTAACAAGTCTCATCGTTTAACTGCAAGATGTAATGCTCCAGCAGGACTCTGCTGAATTTCTTTCACCACTTGGTTCTAATTTTAACAGGTGGAAACGATTTAAATGGAACTTAGCATTAACCAACTCCCCTCCCTATTTATCTTTCTGTATTTGTGCCTGTGAGGTGTTCAGGAACCCCTTAGCAAGCAACCCTGAATGTGAAAGCCAAGTCTAAACAGCCAGTAAACAAGTCCCATTTCCACTGGCAGCAAAAAGACCTGCTGTGAGCTTGCGCACCCATGAGGTGACGTGAGCTGCTTGGAAAGCTTTCTTTATACAGAATCCATGGTAGCTTATATTTGGGGATAAACAGAGGTTAGGAGATGAAGTTCCTCAGCTTTGAATTTTTAATAGCAATGTATTTATAAATAGACAAGCCAGCAAAAGAGTTTTGCATTTTTAAAACAAACCTGTGACAAATAGCATTAAAAAGAGAAGCTGGTAAAATCTTATTTTTCTAAAGAATGCATCCATGTTTTTGTTTTACGCAGTCATATGCAGCACACAGTCTGTAAAAAGGTTTCTTTGACCAGGTTTTGATAAAATCATCTCTGCAAGTTTTAAGTTCTGGTAAATTATACAGAGGACAACTGATGAGGAAACAGCATCTTCAGTAATCTATAGGTGAAAATTCTGAAAGTAAATAAATGTTTTTACAGCAATATGCTTCTATAGAAAGCACCCCTACAACCCAAAGAAAGAGGACAGGCTATTTTTTCTAAACAAGTATTCATCATGAATTGAAAACTTTTTCTCTTTTTTTTTTCCTAATCATGACATAAAAATTCCTCCCTAAAATCCTGTTAAAATTTTGATTTTACATATCATACAGGAAAATTTTTATTTGCAAAATCACTAAGGAATGAAATGTTTTGAGGAGTCTTCTGAATAAAACAATAGCAATATGTTTTATTCTAAAAGAACAACAAATGTACATGATTATTTATCTATTTTTGCCCACAGTGGACACCCCCAAATGCATGAAGGGGATTCCTGCACAGTTCTGGTTCCCATGGTTACTGAAAAAGACT
>WAAE01023719.1:14210-34637 GCA_013400495.1 Nicator chloris | reverse complement strand
GTGGGATGGGATTAGGCTTCCTGGATTATTTAAATAAAACAACCAGGTACTGTACAAGTAAATTCAATTTTGGAATGGCTAAAAATATTTCCTGTCAACATCAGAAAATTAAAACACCCTTGATTATTTCACGTTAAAATTGTGTTTGACTTGAAATTTAATCTATTAAAATATCAGAGAAAAGCTGAGAGAAACAAACATATCTGATTGGAACTAAAAAAAAAAAGTAGGCATTAGTTCAAATGTAGGCCCTTTCACAACTCTGTTTTGATTTCTTAAATCCTTTTTTTGGCATAAACAGCAGAGGTGCACTGAATTTGTACAACATGGACTATTGACTAAAACACTTTCTGTAAAAGAAATTGCTGTGAGACTGCCCAGGATGCCTCTGATAGTCCAGGGAGGAGGTCGAAAGCTCTGCCATGCCCCAGCATCTCAGTTTTTCACCAGAAGTACTCCAACAAGGTCATTTGCATCAGGGGAAATTCAACTTTCAAGGAACATCAGGAGACATGTTACAACATTGTGACCTGATAAAGAAAAACAGGATTTGTCCTTCCCACCATGCAGCTCACCCTCTAGAGGACAAACTCAATGAACTTGAAAATTGAGTGAGTTTATTTCTCAGGAATTAATGCAAGCTGTTGGCTTCCATCCAAATTCCATTTCACCGCTGATGTATTTTTAACTTTTATCTTTGTTTGTTTTTTATAACAGACCACAAATCAAAATAATGGGTATTTGTCTTCCCATTCTTTAATTTTTGTATTTAAGATTAATCTATATAGATCCCAATAAATAGAAGAATTTTTTAAAGGTACTCGAAATTAAGTCGCAAAATATCTCCTTATTTTGTTGGGGTTTTTTTACCCATTATTTAAACTTCCTTGAAAGAAATTTAGTGAATCAAAATCACTGTGTTATACACTATGGTTCTATTGATCAAGAAAGCTGGCAATCCTAACCAATATTTAATCTTCTTTAATGCAAATGATAGGATTTTATTTGAATGCTGCTGGCTTCTTCAGAAAGGACAATTGCCGTGGTGTCAGTGGAAGTCCTGTCTGAGTGAGGAGGGGCTATCCTCCTCCTTTGGATAACAGTGAGAATATCCAAATTTATTCCTTCTTCCCTTAGCTATTGTGCATGTCTGGCAGAGGATTTTGCTACCTGTTGTGTGTTTGGAAGCAGCACAATTAAAACCCGTTTAAAATAGAAAGTCATGAAAAATGTCTTTCTCCTTTAACAGTACCAGACGGGATGGGCTTCAGAGAAAAGATATTCCAGTTGGAATGTAAACCATTAGCATCTCCATGAGAAACAACAGCTAGGACAAAGAAGTTCAGCCAAAATGTTGGCTGTTTGTTTCATGTACAGTGTAGTCTCTTTTTGCTGTGCAAAGCAACTGAGAGTTGCAAAACTTCTTTCTGCACAAAAGCAGAAAGACCTGTCCGGGTCTGGAGGCTGCAAAGATGGAAGGAGCAGGTGGTCCATTTCCAGGTGCCCACTTCTGTGAGGGTACACTCTGTTGGTCTCACACTCAAGTCATACCTATCTTCTCTTGTACATTTTTAATTGTGCGTCCTTTCAACAATTTGCCAAAAATTTACTAGGCATATATTTACAAGAGGTCACCTGAAGGATTAGTGCTGAGGGCTTGACAAGTCCATCCTCCAAACCCCACCAATTCTGGTCCTTCTCAAAGTCCAAGTGGAAGAAGAAACCATTTTGTCATGGCAACAGGTAACTTTGGGGCACACAGAAGTACTGACAGGACCTCTTTGTCTCCCAGAAGATCCTCTAAAGCCTCTTAGAATGCACCTATGGCTCTCACAGTAGCTTTGGGATTGTCAGGTCCTGTTTACCATCTCTGCACAGTCCATTAGAGGCAGCTTTCAAGAGATGACGGTACTTCACAAAATTCCCCTGACTCTTATGCTTGAATCTACCTGCCAGGAAATACTCCTATGGTGACAACTGTGAAAGTCTAGTGTTGTGGCCATGATATGTCACTACATTTGGAACAAGGAACACTTTGTACTATACAGTTATTTCTATTGCATCTAAGTGCTGAAGAAAAAAGATATTTGCAAAAGGTTCAAGTCAATTCTGCAATACTAGATTAGGCTGAGGTATCTCAGCAAGGCTATTACATCAGTCTCATCATTAGTAGTAACTATGAGATATAGGTCTTGAAAACAAGTAAAAACAATAAACTCTCATTCTTTTGAAAATAACACTGTGACATAAAATCCGTGCAGTTGACTTGAAAGCACACCTCTTTTTATGGTGTTTTTATAAATGACATGAAATTATGCACCAATTATATGTGATGTTTATTTTGTCAACTCCACTTTTCAAGTAAGGATTTTTTATTTGTTGGTAAAATCCTCTTCTATAGAAATTAATAGGTTTTTAGAGACTAGCCAGAATAAAGTTCCTTTTCTGCTTCTAATCATAAACCATAACAAATTTGAAGCTTAAAATTATCAGTACTGTATTTCCATTAAGTCCTTATTACAATACTTAATATTAAGCCTTTAAAAGCTACATTTTATACTAATATTTCTTGTGACTTGCTTAAGGAAACAGCTAGCTCCAGTCCTATGCTTTAGTTACATCTAAGTATACACAAGTTTTATATACAGAATTCTGTGCAAGGTAAAGGAAACACTAGAGTATGTGGAACCAGGCTTTAGGTTGCATTACATGGCTGGCAAGGAATGAGTACATTAATATTTGCAAGTGAATGTCTCATAACTCAGGGCCAGCATCGGTTAATGCTGTTATAAGTCAAGAGGGAAACCTTTGAAATAGCTGGAATTTTTGCAAGTCAGTGCAAAAGCAGAATAAACTAGTATCAACATCTGCCCATAAATATATGGGGTCAGAGATATTAAAAAGGCAGACAGTTCTTTACTATCCACACTGACCAAGCAGTGAGAAAAAAGGCAAATGAAAGAAACATTAACAGTTATATTAAAGAGCCTGAATGTTTGTTTAACTAGGAATTAGCATTTGCCCTTGCAAGTATTTTGTATGTTGCATTTGCATTTACAAGAAATATCTTGGTTGGAAACAGATATTTTACTACAAAGAAACTATTGAGAAAACAAGCAAAATATAGTCATTTGAATAATTTATACAGTATGCATTATGCTTATCAGAAAGAATGCATAACAGACATCCCATTTCTAATTTTCTTTGCCAGTAAATAAACCCTGCTTGAAATTTTCTATGTGGGCCTAGATTTTATACAATCACAGACAACAAATACTATGACAACCCATTCTTTTGGGAGTGTTTCGGCATACTGCCAAAACAAGCAAAATCTGAAGAAGTCATTAAAAGAAATCAGGAAATAAACCAATGTCAGAAACAGAGAGGGATTGTTGTCAGATCTGTGTCCCTCACACAAATTGGTATTGTTTATCAGCATAAGTCGTGTTTCTGTCCTTAGGAGGTTCATTTTGATGTTTAAGGTTGGGATTTATGGAAGCTGAGAGGCCAGCTTCTGCTTCTCTTTGCCCCGAGTTCCCTTCTGGCACAGCATCTGATTCCTGTGGATCTGAGGGGAGCAGTGGCGGTGAGAACAGCCACTTCCCATCCCTCCCACAGCACAGGAGCTGCTGTTTGTGTGCTGGTGTCCTCAGTCAGATGGGGAAGACAGCAAAAATTAGGACTAATGTTATTGTTTCCCACTGTTCTGTGTTTATCACATTAACCAGCAGCAGACTTGGCCTGGTTTGTAAATGCAGAACCTGATCCAAATCCCACTGAAGTCCCTAGGACATGTGCCTCAGAACCATGAATGTTAACTTATCCAAATAATTTTTATACAAGGATTTAAAAACATATAAGGGTTTGAGAGAAAAGCAGTATTTTGGTAGTTTGGGGTTGGGATTTTTGAACCAAAGTCTGATATAAAGCACCCTGTGACAAGGAGGTCTTTTATATTTTAGCATTCTTTGGACCAGACTCTTAAAACATTGTCACAGCAGTATCGCTATTACCATATTACATGATTACTTCTTTGCACACTGCACTCAGTTGGAAGGAATTCAAAACAAGCCTAAATTTATACCAAAATATTTGCCACGTGTTTCAGATAAGGTATCAGAAACTTTGAACACAACAAAAGAGATTTAATGTCCAGCATTTCCTTTTAAACTCATTTATGTTCCTCCTTCCCTCTCCACTCTCACACCTCTGCACCCTCACATTTTACGTGACAGTGCTGCTTTAGTACCTTCAATAAAACAGCTGTGTCCAGTGAGGCAAATACAAGCACCTTATGAGGTGTGACCAACTTTTGTGTGCAGCCTTTGCCCTTTGCTGCTCTTTACAGATGACACAGGAGCCCCTGTTGGCGCTGCAGCTTGATTGACTCAAAGCTGGGAGTGAGAGAGCAAAACAGACACATGGCATTTGCCATCTTTTTGATCCCCTGCTTTGCCATGGGCACGGACATCGCTTTCTCCTGCCAGAATGCTGACGACTTTGTGGGTGCCAGGGCTCCGGGGGACATCATTATTGGAGGCTTGTTTGCAGTTCACAGCGAAATGCTGCATCCAGAAGAAGAGCCCATCAAGCCAGTAATTCAGAATTGTGCTGGGTGAGTAATACTGGAAATTACACATATAGCGAAGGAGAGAGCACTGAGGCTGGGCCTGTAACTCTTATATTAAGGTCAACAAATTCTGGTTCTCTTGCTTTGCTTAGGCTTTAAAAATTCCTTGGACATCACATAAATTTCATGTAAATTAATACAGGATGACAAAATATGGCCAACTTACCATAAAAAATACTACAGCTTACTGAGGAAGGGAATGAGCATTTGATCCTATTTCAATCTTCACAGATAATCAAATAGCCTTGGATGTTTGCGTTATCATCTGATTTCCATGGAAATGCTAATTTGCTTTGGGTCTGAAGGACTCAGCTGGGCATCTATTCATTGTTTGTTATGAAGCTGAACCTACATGATTTAAACACAGGCAGACGATTCCATTTTACCCAAGCCCGTAGTAAAGTCTGCCTTCCATCTCTCAGGCAGCTCAGTTATAATCTATGATAGTACCTTGATGGTGACACTGTAGTTATTCTTTAAATTACCGTGATTATTACATGTAATTGTGGCTTTATGTTATAGGATAACCTACACATAAACGCCTTGTCATGCATGCATTCTCTGCATTAGAATATTTATTCTGTTGGCACCAAATCCTGCTGTGCTTGAAATATCCATTTTTCTGGAATGCACAAAAAGGAAACCTGGTGAAAAATTTTATTTTAATTACATAAAGAACCTTGCTTAAGACCAGGAATTCCAAATATGCATTTTTAAAAATTGGAATACAGGTGCAAATCCACAAATTTTATTTGACTTTTACAACTTAATTCCACATCTGAATCTAATAACCAGCTAGGCATGCAGGTATCCATCTGGATTTATGTCAAAATGTTGATTAAGTTGATAATTTTGTCTGTCTTCCATTATTTTTGTATGGAGACATAAATTATCTCAAGTCCATCTGAAATTTAATTTAGATTACAAGATTTGTAATCTTTAGAGAAGCTTGCCTGAAAGGAGAATTAGTTGTATTGTAGACATTTTGTGCTAACTGAGTTCTGATTAATCACCTGTTATACCACCCACTGGAGATGAGGGGAAATATCCGGGCTAACTTCATCAAGTCTGAAAAGTATTTTAGAAACACCAATGCCAAACACCAGCTAGAGACCTTGACCTCTGAAATATTTTCTTCTATTCTGAAATATTTAGTACCTCCTTCTCTTTTCTTCATGCTTTTGGTGAAAATAAATGCATTTTTTAAAAACTTACTGGGCAGGTGTAGTAAACTGGAATATCTTCAGTGACTCCGACAGATGGTTCCTGAAGATATCCCTTGCAAATTTTCATGTATCATGAAAATTAAACTTTTAGTACCTTTTTCTTTTCCAGAAGAACTCTTTTATTCAGGTATGTTTTAAGTTTTGTGTTTATTTTACTTAGTCTCCCATTAAATGAGGAAAAAAAAAAGTATGGTTTTTAATGTTGTACACTAAATGCAAGCAAATCACACAAAACTTACTACCCATCAGTTCTTCTCAACAGTTGTAAAATTCTAAGGCATATGCTCAAAACAGACTTTGCTTCACCCTTGCTTCCAACAAAATTTTTTCTAAAAAATACCACCTATGTTTCTCTGACAGCTTTGAAATTCAAGTTTTTCTTCAGACCCTTGCAATGATACACGCTATTGAAACCATCAACAACTCGACGCTGTTATCTGGAGTTACTCTGGGCTACGAAATCTACGACACATGTGCAGAGGTTACAAAAGCCATGGCATCTGCCCTGAGATTTCTGTCTAAATTCAATTCTTCTGAGGATGCTGTGGGGTTCAAGTGTAACTACTCAGACTACATCCCTAGAGTGAAGGCAGTCACTGGAGCTAGCTACTCAGAGGTGTCGATGGCAGTGTCAAGGCTATTGGCTTTGCAATTAATCCCACAGGTAGGTTTGGGGTAATTCTTTTGGACAGAGGTTTGGATTTACCATGCTAAGAATAAAGGCTCTGATCACAGGAATTGCAAAAGCCCCATATTTGCTACAGGGCAGGATTTGGTTTATCCTAAGGACATCAGGATGGGTGGGCTTCAGCTCCAAGTGGAGGCCTTGATTCACTTGCCCAAACAAAGGCAGTAAGGGATATTTTAGATACCCAAGGCACGTTTATCCAAGTTGTTTTTCATGGTCGTGCTGGGCTCTTGTCAGCCTGGCAGTGCCTTTAGTCACTCCTGGTTACTTTACCTTGGATCACACTCAAGGACTTTGTTCAGGCAGCAAAGTTACGGCTGCCATGTCCAGTTTGCCTGGTGGTGAATATAACAATATTCAATCTCAAGCTAAAAAAAAAAAAGAGACCAGATCAAATCTGGACAGAAATTCAGGAATTCTCTCCTGAAGAGAGAGAGTCCAAGAGAAATTAAATGTTGCAGTCAGTTAAAATTATGGACAGGAAAGTGAGGAAGATTGCTCTAAACCAAAGATTTACTCCTGGTACTCTTCAAACAGTTGTAGAAGTAAAAGAATACAACAGTTTAGATCCACACTAGTCCTTCCCAAAACATCATTTTCTATTTCTGACCTCTCCAGGACTGGTACAGTCCCACATTTGTGCTTAGGCCTGTGTTTACTTTCCTACTGTCACCTTTGTAAAAGAATTGGGGCCAAGGCCAGGACTAACTAGGAAGAAGCAGATTCCACACTCTCCTGTCTTGTCCTTTGGTTTTGGCAACAGATATAAATTAACCAAATGAGTGGAAAAAGCATAAAATCTGAACTAAAGATAACTTCTAACTGAATCTTCTCCTCTGCAATGGTAGGAAGTAATTCTGACCTCCAACGCCACCACAGGAACTGTAGTAAGTATGAAAACTAAAATGCCACACTTGAACATAATCAAAAGGCAAGTGACTGAAAAAATCTGCAGTAGGGCACAGATGGAAAATGGGACCCAACAGATTTTTCTTATCAATAGCATCTGCAATGTTGTGACACTGTAAGATTTTGATATCCCCTCCAGACAGGGGACTGTCATTTTGGAAAGCTTAAATTTATTTTTTAAATTTTTAAGAACTGTCAAGCAATATAGGGGGAAAAAAGTTCCAACAAAAAATAAGAAAGGATTAAAACTGGAGAGATTTAAATAGCAATGTAATTTTCATGTTTTTCTAGCTACATTCATAAGAAAAAGATAATAAATCTTTTGTATGAAAGAATTATAGCATTTTGTGTTATTGGTTACTGTTTAATTGTTTGTGAGGTTCTTCCAACAGATTTAATGATCCTTTTCAAAGATAAGAATTAAATATTGGCAAGAAAAAAAATATATGTGTGTGTGTGTGTGTGTGTGTGTGTGTGTGTGTGTGAACCATGCTAATGCACTCAGTGATAGGAAAGTACTACAAAATATGAGAGCACTAGCAATTTGAATAGAGACTCAAAAAACAGCCAGTATTGTTTTCAAGAGCATGTGGACACTATCTGAACAGAGTAAACCAAAATCTTTATGCCATCATTACTGTCGTGTCCATTTTGAAAGATTTTGTTCTCGGCCTTCACTAAAGCATGTGGAAAAGAGCAACAAAAAAGTGTAACTGGCTCTGAGCACAAGTCTGCATCCTAAGAGCAGGGAGAGAGAACCTGCCCCCTTTGGCTGCAACTTGTTGATGCTCACTCTCAGGAGGAGGGAGCCCAGGTGGGAAGAAAGAGCAACCGTGGCAGCTTTGGATCTCTTGGCATCCTTTGGAGGAGACCACATCCATAACTGAATTGTTCGCTCTTCCTAGGTCAGTCCTGCATCATCAGCTGAAATCCTCAGTGACAAAATCAGGTTTCCTTCTTTCTTCAGGACTATCCCCAGTGATTTTCACCAGACAAGAGCAATGACTCACTTGATCTGTGAATCTGGGTGGAACTGGATTGGAGTAATAGCCACCGATGATGACAATGGGCGGTTTGCTCTGGAGAGCTTTGGGGTCCAGGCCATGGCAAACAATGTCTGCATAGCTTTTAAAGAGATGCTGCCAGCCTATCTCTCTGACAGCACCTTTCATACCAAAGTTGATCAAGCAATTGAGAAGATTGTCAAGGAAACAAGAGTAAATGTTATTGTTGTCTTTATGAGACAGTTCCATGTGCTCAAACTATTCAAGAAGGCAATTGAGAGGAATGTTAATAAAATCTGGATTGCAAGTGATAACTGGTCAGCTGCAGTCAAGATCAGTACGATTCCCAATATCAGACAGCTGGGAACAGTTGTGGGATTTGGATTTAAAAATGGAGACATCTCCTCATTCCAAGAGTTTTTGAGAAACCTTCATGAAAGGCCCACTGAAAACAACAAGTTTTTACGTGAATATATTATGCTTTTGTCCGTCTGTGCACACCTGGAATATCATGATTTTCAAACGTGCATTGCAAACCAGTCCCAGGATGATCTGCTGGAAAATGATGGGAGTAAACCTCCGTTGTGGAGAGGTGATTTTTTGAATGCTAACGTTGAACCAGGATTTATCCATAGTACTATACTTGCAGTCTATGCTATAGCTCACGCCATTGAAAGGCAATGCAAAGACAGAGACTGCAAGGATCCATCTGCCTTCGCTCCCTGGGAGGTATGATGCTAATTCTTTCAGGTCTCATTCTCTCTGCCTAACTTTCATCACATTTTTGCTCCCATATTCCTGGAGATAAAAGCTTGGTCCTTTTACTAAATGACTTTTTATCAGCTATTCGACTTCTAGTGATGGGTCCCATTGGTGCAGATCACTGTGCTACACATTATGAGTGCTCTGGAGAGAGGGGGATACTGCAGGATAGGAGCAATCACCAAGGAGTTTCTGTTTTCCTGTCTCTTTCTCTCACCATTGTATCCGTTTTGTCTTATTTTCCTCTACAATGAGTCTCTACTTGAAACTGAAAATGCAATACATCATACCTCTGTCTGATCTTGACTTATATGTAAAGACATAATCTTTAGGAAGGGTGCGGTACTCGGTATCACACTACTGGGTGGGAAAAGAAGAGGAAAAATCAGACAAGTAAACCTGACCTGACCTTTTACCCAAGAACCTGCTCAGGACTATTCACTTTTACACACTTTTACTCAGAGGATTAAACAAATGTTCATTTAAAAGTCAAACAACCCCTGAAGCACTCTGATTTGCTACTCTGATTTGCTCTGACCTCTTATCCTAGGTCAGGGCAGGTCAAACCAAGATATGGGATTTGAAAATAAAACCAACCAACCAACCAATAACCCAGTAACTTTCAGACTCTTGCATGAATTAGTAACCTCTAATGGGACAAATCCAGGACTGCTTTGTAGGAATGCAGGTTTATGGAGCTACATTTACATCATAACTGAACTAAATCCCAAACCACCCAACTAAAACTCCTTTTAAGTTGTTAAGCGCTCATGAAGAGAACTGAAAGAGATAATGATTTCCCCCGTGATGTTTTCATAACGTATTTCTTCTACATGAAAATTCAACCCTCTAGGAAGGGAGATATATATGTACAGAAAAATCTTGGGATCCAAATAATCCATATCATACATCTCCATATACAGGGAAACAATAGAGTGATTCTTGTTATAGACTTTACAAAAATAATAACCAGTTGCACCAAAATGGTGCTAAATATTAGTCCCTTCTGTCTGAAACTCAAGATCTATTCAAAAAGCTCTGGTGCTCATACTGTTAGACAAATTGTAAAAGTGGAGAAGAATTACATGACTAGTCTGAGTATACACAATAAAAAAAAACCTATTCAGTTCCACGCAACTATGCATCTTCCAAATGAAATGCACCAATCAAATTGGTTAGAAATACACCAGTCCTTCATAAATTATATAAGTGCTCAAAAAATTACATTATACATTAAAAATGGCATATTTTATACACCAGATGCATTACATATATTTGACAAAGCCTATTAAGGTAGTATACTTGTCTGCACATTTGTTAAATGCTATGAATATCACAAATGGACCCATGTAAGAGCGTGCTTTTCAAATGCAGTTGAACTCAGCCTTTCACCAAACTCTGAATTTTTTTCTTGTCAGTTAATTACTGTTGCCAAAAATCACTAAACCTGCAAAATAATAAAGCTTTTGTTTCAATTAAGAACCATGGCAGCTAACAGGAGTACTTCTATGATCCCCCCATGAACTGGCAGTGGGGATATATAATGTGCCTTAACCTGTCCTTTTCTAGATTCACACAGACCTTGTTTGATCTGGCTGTGATGAGGGAGGCAGAAATTTTCCCCTGTTGAGCAGAATGGATTGCAACATGAAGCTGGACTGTTGCCTTAACAAAGCATCCTTGGTTTGGTATTTCCTGTGACCTATCAAATACAGCCTTGCTGTTTATTGCCATTGTGCCATTGATCTCCCCACCTGAGCAAATTGGTGTATATTGTTCATTGATTATTTGCAGTTCTGAGTCTCACCTTGCCATACACAATTTCAGTCAGAGTCACCGATGGGAACAGTGCTCGATACTTCCAGACGTGCTAGGGGAATTCACTCTGGAAGCAAATGTTCCCCAGATTGCTGACAGTAAAGTAACAGGAGCACTGCCCACCACTTGCTCTTTACAAGAAGGAGAGTGCCAAAAGATTCCTAGTTTTTGCATGCAAAAACATTTTCTCTCTAAACATCACAACAAAATTTTCAAGGCTGGAAAAACACCAACGATTATGATTGTATGAAATTATGATTCTTTTTAATAATAGATTTTTAAGGCCAACAGGGTTCTATGTACAATGTAATTCCGTAAACAAAATTAATTTGAATTTTAATTTTAATGTTTCTCTTAGTTCTAAAAGTATTTTGTTTTAACTTGATATTATCATACGTATGTTAAACTACACAGTTTGTCACACTGACATGATACTGGTGTATGTTATCACTCATTACTTTTATGTGCAGCTCCTTGAAGAACTTAAAAAAGTTACAGTCATTGATGATGATAAGGAAGTCAAGTTTGATTCCAATGGAGATATGAGCACCAGTTATGATGTCCTTCTTTGGAAAGAAATTGACGGCCACATGGAAATCACCACTATGGCAGAATACGACGCAGAGAGAGGTGGCTTTATCTTTGTGGATGAAGAAAAAAAAAAAGATTTTCTGGCTTTAAAGGTAACTTTTAATTTGTTTCAGATAATGTGTGAAATTTGTTTCAGATAATTTTTTTCTCCCTGCAGCGCTTGCAACTGAAGCATGTGTCAGCTAGAAATCTCTTGTGTGGTTTAATGTTCTCCTCTGAGAGCAAAGAATCCTTTCTGAGTTTATTCAACCCCTTTCATGCATCCTGAGATGCATGTTAGCCAGTGAGCAGGCTCAGCGATACAAAATTTATTTATTTGTCCAGAATGCCCCTAGAAGGTTATGTCTGTCCTAAGGGTGCTATTCCAGAATCTTACAAAGGGATTTTAAAATTAAAAAATAATAGCATATAAAAAAGCCCTCAGCCCTCACTTAACACCCCCTTTTTTTTTTTACATGAAGATTCAGATGTGTTGACTTTATTGTTAAAAAAAAAAAAATTGTTGTTGTTTATTTGCCCCTGTTAGAGCTGGGGTGAGTAGGTGGTGCCACCCGGAGCCCCAGCCCTGGTGTGGACAGGACTAGTGGGTGGCCCTGGCCAGTTCCAGCTGGACAATCTGTCCTCTGTGCATGGGTGGAGGTCTGAGTTGCAAGACATTCCCCACTAATGGGACAGGGAGAGGCTGCTTACTGAGTGGGCTGAATTCTAGTCTCCACGTGTGAATTTAGCTGAGGACAGAGGGAAACCTCAAACCTTGTCCTCTTTGTGGTGCAAGGAAATGTCTCCACCTCCTTGTAGACACCATCTTGGAAGAGAGGGGATTGCAGTGTGCTTCAGGACAGATCATCAGACAAAAAACTGTCTTTGGAAGGAGGACCTGAAGTGAGACCTCAAGAGAAGGCCCTGATCACACACCCAGGAGTGGAGCTTCATGATCCAGAGAAAAGCTGGCCAGGGTCAGGAGTGTCAGAGCTGCAGAACAGAGCACCCTCCAAAGTGCCTCCTTCAGGCCAAGGTGTCCCTCCTGCACTCTGAGCGGCCCAGCAGAGTATCAGGATCTCATTTGTGCAGCAGTTCACTCAAATTCCCCATCAGATGCTTCTGTGCATTCTTTGAAGAGGATCACTCCTTGCCTGTGTGGAGAAAATACAAGAAATATGGATCCTACAATGTCTCTTTTTTCAACATCATTTTCAGATTTCCTTAAAATATGTATGATACAAAAAAAATACAAATTGCAAAAATCCTGGAGGTTTATATTAATGTTCCCTTGTAATTAGCTGTACCTGAGATGATGATCTCTTTTTTTTTTTCCCTCTGCACACTGCAGAAGGTTCAGTCAACATGCTCCCAGCACTGCAGGCCAGGCCAGGTGAAAAAAGTTACAGAAAGTCCACACACATGCTGCTATGAGTGTATTTACTGCCCAGAAAACCATTACAGCAACCAAACAGGTAAAAAATTTGTATCCAAGTAAGGGTTTGCATACATCGATGGAATTGTTTTGCTTGGATATAATGTGCCTTGAGAACCTTGGGTTAAATTTTGCAATGGGATTTGAGTATTTGTTTAGGATCAGTTTCCTGTAAAACTTGGTATAAATGCTTCTTAAAAGGCCAAGTTTAAAGTAATTAGATTGTCCAGCTGACCAGCATTACCCTTTGTTAGGATGGTATTCTGGCTGACTTATCAGTGAAATTTACTCTCCTTAAATAGAGCCTTTGCTCCCTGTCTTTCTGTAGTACATTCAGTCCAGGGAGGAGTAATTTCTTGACTTTGAGGGTGGTGAGGCACTGGAATAGGTGACCCAGAGAAGTTGTTGTGGTTGCCCCATTCTTAGAAGTGTTCAAGGCCAGGCTGGGAGGAGCTCTGAGCAACCTGGTGTAGTGGAAGGTGTCCCTGCCCCTGGCACGGGAATTGGAACTAGATGCTGTTTGAAAGTCCCTTCCAACACAAACCATTCTACAAGCCTATGAATCTATGAAGTTCAAAGGTTATGTATTTTGCTTAGCAGCACATTTTGTGTCTTACCACAGGGTACTGTGTAATTTGATATAACTGTACAGCAGTATTTTCTAGTATCAAATCTGATTTACCACTGGTTTAAGCAAAATCTTTTAAAGGGAAAATTAAATATGGAGAAGAGAGATGGAATTAAGAAAATTAAGATAGCATGTACTTTTAATATCCTGAGACCAGAAGAAAAGTAACTTTTATCTTCTTGCTTAATTAATTGTGAAAATTCTCCATAGCAGAGAATAGGAATTGCAAAGCAAAAGTATCTTTCAAATCATAATCTAAAGCAATGTTTGTTCTTGCTGTTGCATTTTAAAGGCTATCTGTAAAGAGAATATTAGGGTGTTTTCTTGTTAAAATAGACAAATGAAAGAAAAATAGTTCCAATTTTTTTCAAGAGAATTGATTACTTTAGAGTTATTGTTCAGATTTCAATTAAAGTTTGCCTGTCCAGAGCTGTGGCCACATTTCACCGGTCAGTGATGAGCAAAGCAGTTTTAGAACCCTGGTCGTTTTCCCTCCTTGCCCCTGGCTGCGGGCAAGGCTTGCTCCCAGGTGGCAGGGAGCTCCAGGCATTTGTCCTTAGCTCGTTGTGCCACTGTCACCGCAGCCACCGCAGCCCTGCAGCTCCTCCCCCTGGACAGCGACGGCCGCAGTCTGGAGCAGTCAGACCCATCTTTTCCCTTTAGCATCCTTTCCCACATTGCTCCTGTACCTCGAGTCCCCCTACAATCCGCTTTGCAGTTTATTAACTTCGGGGTTCTAAGAGATCTTCCTTTTTTTCTGCCTCCAGATATGGATTACTGCTACCGATGTAACAACAAAACCTACTGGGCTCCCATCAACAGCACCACGTGCTACAGAAAGACAATCTATTTCCTTGCCTGGACTGACTGGTTTGCTATCTTCCTCCTCCTCCTCTCTGCTTTTGGGGTTGTGTTGGTTTTGTCCATTTGCGTAATATTCACCAAAAACTTGGACACACCGGTTGTAAAGGCGTCTGGTGGTCTGACTGTCTGCTATATGATCCTCTTCAGCCACTTCTTAATTTTTTTAAGCACTGTCTTCTTCATAGATATACCCACAGAATTCAAATGTAAAACTAGGCAAGCACTCTTTGGCATAAGTTTTACACTCTGCATTTCATGTATTTTAATAAAGTCACTAAAAATTTTACTAGCTTTCAGCTTTGATCCCAAGCTTCAAAATTTCCTGAAATGCATGTATAAACCTATTCCCACCGTGGTCACCTGCACTGGAATTCAAGTCATCATTTGCATCTTCTGGCTAATATTTAGGACACCTTTTGTAAATGAAAATTTCTCAATCCCAAGAGCAATAATTCTGGAATGCAATGAGGGGTCTATTGTAGCTTTTGGGATTATGCTGGGCTACATCGCTGCCCTAGCATTTATTTGCTTCATATTTGCCTTTAAAGGTAGGAAGTTGCCAGAGAATTACAATGAAGCTAAATTCATCACTTTTGGCATGTTAATTTACTTTATAGCATGGATCATATTTATCCCTGTCTATGCAACGACGTTTGGAAAATACTTGCCAGCAGTGGAAATCATTGTTGTTTTAATATCTAATTACGGAATCCTCTGCTGCAATTTTCTTCCAAAATGCTATGTCATCATTTACAAGCAAGAAGCAAACACGAAATCTGCCTTTCTCAAAATGGTTTACACTTATTCCTCTAAGAGTGCAAGCAGCGTTGCTGTGAGTCAAGTTTCTTTAGATTCAAAATCTTCCAGCTTCCAAGGCACTATCAAAGACTCGTGTAAAACTGAGAATGACTCTGTGAATGGAAACTGCCGTTTCCAAGTACCTGGGCAGCCACTAATAAAAGGCAAAGCTCTTCCTAAAAATGCTGCAAGGACTATGGTCAGGAAAAGAGTCTCCAGCATATGACTGGCCGGTGTTGAAGTACTGGAAGATGAAAAGCCATTTTAGGGAGCCATTTCTCTTTCAGATCTCTTTCCTTTTGGTATCTCCAAGGAAGGCAGGCCACGTGAAACACCTTTTCCTGTACTTAGGCAGTTATCCATTACCTGATCTGAAAGGCTTTCCTGACTCACAGAGTCCATCCCTTGCTCCTGAAAACTCCCTGATGTGTAGTCCCCATCAGCAGCTCCCTTCCTTCCCCATCCAGCCCACATAGACCTGTGGGAACCTACTCTGCAACCTCTCAAGTGAGGCAGAAGCATCGCAAAATTATCATTTCTCACAGTCATGTAAGTGGGACCACATGAGTTTCCCCACTTCTTTTCCCTCTTTGATGCTCAGTTGTTTAAGGAGCTCTTCTTCTCATCTGGCCCCATTTTACAGATCAAAGAGAACCTTGTTCCAGGCTTTGTTTGCCAAGGTAAACAAGTCCAGTCCTTTAGTCTCCACTTTTAAGATAGGCTTTCCATTCTTCTGAACTTCCAAAAGTAACTCTTTTCATCTGGTATCAGTGAATCTTTTTTTTCCTCCCCAAAATCGCACACCTTATTCCAGATGAGTGCTGTAGTAACATTTAAGGTTCCTTGTGTTTACCAAAATGGTAATGAACTAGAGACAGATCTGTAGAGAAGTCAGAGGATTCTTCTGGGACTCTGTAGTTAGACGTATGTTCATCTGCCTTTTTTCCCCATACCCAGAAGAAACACACTGATTCAGCTCACACACCTCTTCTGATGCACGAGGAGAGTGAGGCTCAGGTGTCCTTTTATTTGAGAGTGTAAAGTCAATGTGTAATGTCAAAACTTAAAAACTACTAATTGATTCCTCTCATTAGCATAAATAATGTGATGACCAGGGTCAGCATGAGTGCATGCTGGAAAACTTAAGGGGATTGGTATATGTTTTGAAAAATGTGATTTTCAATAAGAACATGGACAATGCATCATTATGATACACAGAAATAGCACAAGGATGACCTGGCTTGATCTGCACTGAATGAGTCTCTGCTCTGTAGCTCCATGAGCACAGCTGTACTGTGCCTTCTGTGTATGAGAGGAAAAGGGCACATTCAGAGAAGGAGGAAATTTTCTGTCAGGGGAATGGTACCACAGAGCTTAAACAGCATAGGTACTTTGTCAATACAGGAACAGGAAAATACTTTTCCATATTCATAAAGCCCAGAACATAGAAACTTTGCTCTTTTAAGTTCTGTGCCATGTTACTGTAAAATAATACTAAAATCCTTGATGTTGTGTATCCATGAAGGTATTTTAAAGTCATTTGAAAGGCAAGAGTGCAATTGACATATGGATTTGTGTAAATACATATGCTCTGTTGCTGATTGTAGGCATGAAGGGTTATGTGTATATATTTATATGTTGAATGCTGTTTATACTTCAGTTGTTGCAAATACTTTTCTGCATATGAGGTTATGCATGATAAGGTTAAAATGCCTCCAATTTGACTGCCAATGCAACAAGAAGTCTTCCCCTAAAAGACAGAAGCAAATTTACATTGCACAACTGTCAGCAATCAGCTGGTTAGAAAAGTTAATTTGGCTGGAATGTTGTACCTGTATTTATTGTTTTCAGAAGTGTTGAGTGAAGCATGCCTTGAAGCTATATGAAAGGGAATGATTAAAGCCATATTGATATTTAAAATTGAGTTTGCTTACTTAATTTCCTTACCTCTCCCCATGAGCTTCTGTTTGGCCTTGAACAACAGCAATACATGCACCTGTAAGGTGTTTCCACTATGGACCTCAGCCTGCTTAGAAACATCCTTTAGATTGAAAGCTGTCTATGGTAGGGGAATCATCCTGCAGGACAATGAGGAGAATGTTTTGGTGAACAGGGCCTGGTGACAGCAGTGTGAAGGTCTCTACCGAGGTATCTCTGAGGAAAGACATCACATATGGCAGAATTTCAAAGGAGCCCTGCATGCTCCATCTAATTCTCCAGCTACTCAGGTCTTCTGTGCAAAGCACAGTCCATGGTGGAGCAGAGAGGATGTAACAGGTTTGGGAGCTTGACTTGGCAGCACAAAAGAGACACTATACCAAGATGTGTTACGTGATTTTTAAATGCCTTGTCTGCAAGAAGCAAGTGATCAAATGTAGGTAGAACATAAAGGGATTGTGCTACCCTACACAGAGGATATGAAAAAGCTTAAAATAGGAGTTTATTATTCTAAAGGAGCATTTGTGCACATTCTCCTGCCCAGGGCAGTAAGTATTCCAGCAATCTAACTATTCCTCTTGCCACTCACAGGGACATTAAATGAACCTGAGACAGATTTTCATCCCCAGAGCACAGAAAAGGAATCACCTTCCAGAGTCATAGCAAAGTCTTACCCTGGTGCTCCCAGAGCCATGGCCCAAAGGTCAGGCCATGTGAGGTCAAAGGGATCGGCACTTTTTTCTGGCCCAGAGCACACTCTGCTTGCTTACTTTGGAAAGATACTGAAAGCACTTCTCAAAACACTAACATCCCACAGGCATGTTTTCTGTCTCTGAGAGCAGTGGAGAGAACAAATACACTCCAAATACAATGTTGTTCACCAAGAAGGCAGATGGGAAAATGCTGTTTGTTAAGGTCAGCAGGGGGCTGCTCTAGATGTAAACATTATTTAACCTTTTTTGGGCTTATGTCTTCCATTGCTAATAAGGCTAAATGATGCATTCTGAAGCCACTATCATACAATGTAGAATATCTTCAGGGAAAATGAAGACCATGAAGGCCACCAAGTGTTTGAAGTCCTCTTCTCCAGAGCATAATTCCCTCAAGATTTCAGTAGCTCTGACTGTGTAGGTGCCTTTCAGCTGCCCACAATCTTTAGACAAGTTCTTTGGCGAGTGCTGGAAACTACGTGATCTCCAGGCTTCCTCCCAGCAGCTCTGCTGATGGCCACTGGAACTACAGTGACTCTGTGTGGGAAATGGATTTGTAGAGAATTCTCAACGCCTGACAGAAGGCTCACAAAGTATGCATCTGTATGCAAACTTTGAGATAGAGAATGCTGACTTGGAAATGCCATGGAATAGGACAGACATTGTTGAGAAATGGAGATAAAAAATTGCGAGAGAAATGGAACTAGAAACAAGTTTCAAATGATGGCCTTGCAAATTAGACTAGATACTTTAGAGAAATAGAATTATGAAAGATGCATTGTAGTAGGACCCACAAGGGGTAATTTTAGATGATTGGCTTTAAGGCATTAACAGCATTGTGTGGCAAAAGCTGATAGGCCAAGAAACACTTGTAATTAGGAAATAGTTTGGCTTCTGATTGTGATGGTGTGAATTATAATATCTGTACTGTCTCACCCTTCACATGAGACTGAAAATGGAATAAAAGTTTTTAAAATGCCTCTCAGTTGCCCCATCTCTGGGTCAGAAAAAGGCTTAATCTGACAGCTCTAAATGTGTGGGTGACCCTCAGGAGGGGCAACTGGTAGCGGTGTCTGGGATGCTGCTCAGAATGAATGGCACTGAGCCCAGCCCAGCTGATTCTTCCTTCCCTTTCCAGTTGTGTCTTCAGGGACAAGGAGCACTGCTTGACACTACGCCACTCTCTTTGAGCAAAGGTAAAGTATCATCCTCCAGGTCATTTCTGTCGATGTGTCTTGAGCTCCTCGACAACATTCTGAAAGATGGCACAGCTGCTCAAGGAGTGTGTGCATGCAAAGAGGTGCATCTCCTCCTTTTTGTTATATGTTCTGCTCCTGAAGAAAAGATAGCTGGGGGTTTTGGCTACAAATACTTCAAAACTCCTCTTTTGTGCTGTCACATTGAACAGAGGACTTAAGCCATTGCCAGACAGTGATCTGTCCCTGGGGAGTGGGACTTCCTCTGTTCATCTGCAGTCATTCTGGCTTTAGCTGATGCATGTAAAACCTTCCACTGCTTGGAGCATCAGACAAAGTTCTGTTGAGACAGTCTTACACTGTCATGAATATCATGCTGACACAGGCTATTGCTAAGTAAATGTCTATTCTGCGCTGATTTCTCTGAATATTTTTTCAGGGTATGTTTTTTGTTTTGTTTTGTTTTTAATAAAACTCTGTCCAGGATGTGGAAGGAAAAAAAAATTCAGTTGCAGTAGATGGAAAAGCCTATGATGAGAATTAGTATATTTGAGCATTCTGAAAGCAGTAAAATGACAGAAACACAGATGTGGATAGGTTTGTGTCACAGAACTTATACTCTTTGTAGAATGATAAAATGGTTTGGGTTAGAAGGGACCTTAAAGATCATCTAGTTGCCATGGGCAGAAACACCTTCCACTAGACAAGGTTGCTCAAAGCCTCATCCAACCCTCCAGGGATGGGGCATCCACAATGCATCTGAGTAACCTGTGCCAGTGTCTCATCAACCTCATAGGAAAGAATTTCTTCCTAATTTAAACCTATCCTGATTCCGTTTAAAGCCATTACTCCTTGTAATGGGGGTGTAGGAATCACTACATGCCCTTGTAAAAAGCCCTTTGCCATCTTTCTTGTGAGCCCCCTTTAGACACTGGAAGGTGCTGTAAGGCCTCCCTGGAACCTTCTCCGGGCTGAGCAACCGCAGCTTCCAGCCTGTCTCCACGGGAGAGGTTCTCCTGCTCTCTGGTCGTTTTTGTGGCCCTTCTCAGGACTCGCTCCAGCAGGTGCACGTCCTAACATGAAGCTGAACTACCACGTCCGTTTCTGTAGCCGAGTTTTGTCTCGGACGCTGACCTTTCCACACAGAGTTGCAATCCGTGAGCGCGGTAGGCGAACAAGATGCTTTCTCCGGATCCCCCCCGGGTGTTGGCGCCTGTCCCGCCTCTCCTCCGGGCGCGGCTGGAAGGGTTC
>WAAE01023719.1:0-14193 GCA_013400495.1 Nicator chloris | reverse complement strand
CGGGGCGGGGCGGGGCCGGGGTCGCTCCGGCTGCGGCAGAGGGTCCGGCCGAGGCAGGGGGTCCCGCTGGGCAGAGGGTCGCGCCGCTCCTTGCCATCCTCGCCATCCTCGCCATGCTGCCGGCGCGCCTCCGCCCGGGCCGGCTGCTGTCCGCCGCGCCTCTCCGCCCGCCCGCGCCGCGGGGAGCGGCGGCCGCCGGGGATCCCGCCCGGAGCCCGGGCACCACCCGCGGTAAGGGGCTGCTTAAGGGGGTGCCCGCCGAGCCGGGGGGAAGCGGAGGCGCCGAGATCGGCCCCGTCGGGGGCTGACGGGGAGATGCGCGGGCGGGCGGCTCGGGACCGGGACCGGGACGGAGCGGGGCCGGGCAGCGCGGTGGGGCGGCCCGCCGGTGGCACCACAGCTCGGGTGGTCCCGAGCGTTCTCCTGCTCGCTTGGGTACCCACACCCGCGGGCGGCGGGGAGGTCGAATCAGACCCACAGAAACACTCGCTGCGTGCGGGGATATTCCAGAGACGACGCGGAGGTGATTGACTCTCTGTAGCCGAGACCTGGAGGTCTAACCCCTACATTGCTCCTCCAACGACCAAAATGGGTAGAGTTTTTCCCTTCCACACGTTACTATCAGTCATAACTCTCTCTAAGTGCACAGTTTGCAAAGTGGGTTTTTTTCTTTTTCCTACTCTTCAAGCTGAGCAGGCTCACCGGGTGGTTGCAAGTTACAAACCTTCAAAGTTTGACAAAAAAATCCTTCTCTGGACTGGACGTTTCAAGACAGAAGAAGAGATTCCTCTGAGGATCCCGTAAGTGCGCTGGCCTTGTCCAAGGGTAACATGGAGCTGAAGGGAACGCAATGGTGTGATCCTGATCCTGTGGAAAATTTAAAACTTTTCCACAGCGTTTAAAACGGTCAGTTTTACAACACTGAGACTTGGAAACAAATTAGAGGGCAAGAGAATTTCCTGTCCTGGTTAGAGGTTAAGAAGAGAAAATGTTCCTTGCTGGAGTCCCTAGAGCCTGGGATTAAGAACTGGATCCATCTGAGTAGACAGCCTTGGTTACATTTATGTACTGGCTTGTTTGTTTTGCTTATTCCTAATGTGCAATCAGAGAAGGATGTTATTAGTAAACAATATTTTCTGTTTATAGCTCGCATAAAGTGTTCTAAGGGAGCTGTCACTGAATGATTACCTACAACAAATTATTTTTTTTACAGAATTTGAGGAAAAATAGGGAAGGAGGTAACGGGAGGAGAATCCCTCATCAAGGAAAACTAAGTACTTGACATAGCCTTAGTCTCCTATTCTTGCTGACCCACTGCACTAGGTGATCTTTGAAGGTCCCTTCCCACTCAAACCACACAGAGTCTACAGTTCTCTCACTTGCTGGAAATTAGCAACCCCTAAGGGAGTCAGGCACTAACCACCTGAAACCCCCCTAATGTTTAAGGCTCCCTTTTCCTAGGGTGTTAGACAGCATGTTAGACATCTCTCCAGGGCACTACTTTTTATCATCACAGTATGTCCCTGCCTTGGGGGACACGTTGAGCATAAACAGTGTGCAGAGCTGGGTAAAGCAACAGGTACATCCTCTGCCTATTCTTGCTGATTTCTGACAGTTTCACTGGAGTATGCTGAGCTAGATAGTGGCTTTCTGGACAGTCTAACCTCTCTTGTGCTGTTAGTTTCACATCTTCCTCTAGAGGGAGGTTCAGACAGAGCTGTAAATGCTATTCAAGTCGTCGGGAGATGTTTATAAAGACATGGCGTTTGCCAGTCATACGTGCACAATAATCACTCCCTTCTGGCCTGGCAGGTGAGTGTCACCACCGTGCTTTCTGGGTGAGCAAAGTATTTTTAGAACTGTAAGACTATACTGTACTATACTATACTATACATAATAATATACTAGAAGTAGTTAATTCTTAGACATTGAGGCTGAACTGTGGCACCGTTTAAACTCTTGTCAAAAAAAGAATTGCAAACTGCTGCTACCTGGAACACAATCTAACTGCTGACGATAGTTTGTACTATGGAACAAATCTGCAGGCTTTATTCAAGGTTGTTGTGGTTTGTGTTTGTTTTGTTTTGTGGGTTGTTTTTGTTGTTTTGTTTTTTTTAAAGCCCCAGCTGTTGCTGACTTCAGTAGAGGTTTACCTGGAGTCTTGATTAAGGATTGAATAGCAAAGGCCCTAATATGCAATTAGGGAAGAACATTGTAAGGTCTGTTTTCCTGAAATCAGATGAAGAAAGCAGGGAGAAAGTGAAAATCTGCCTCAGAGGAGTTTCAATTAGTGCACTGGGAAATATAATTAGACTAATACATCAGACTAATAACATTTAGTGTCTTTTGTTGCCACAAATGGATTATTGGATTAATGATCGTACGTGCCAGTCTGATGTGCAGTTTGTTTTGAAGATGATTTCTATCATTGTACAAACCAGAAGCAGTTCCTTAGAACTGCAGGCATTGTTAAGTCACCTGCAAGAAACAGAGTGTGCACAACGTGCTCCTCCTATGTGTGCTGGCAAGGAAGGGATGGTACAGCACTGCCACTCATGGGACCTGTCCTCTTCCACCACACTGGACCTCCGAGCGAAGCGCTGCAGCCCTCAGCCTTGGTGCAGGCTTTCTTGGGCACTGTCAAATCCCCAGATCGGCCCTATCCCACCATGTTACTCTTGAAAGTAAATCTAAAGGTTTTTTGAAGGAAAGAGAGCATTACACCACATTTACTTAGAACACAAAATCAATTCTTTATGCAACTATTCTTTTTACAAATGTAGTTGTGAGTTTGGACATATGTATAAAACATATACTTGTATCTTACCAAATATCTATAGATCTATATATACAAAGCATTCCCATGATGAATTATGAAAGGAAAATGGTGCACAGCCAGTATTATTATGAACATCTTAAAAACTGTACTCCCAAGTATGATGTTTGACTTGGAAAAACTTAGCTGAATGTTTTGGGACAATTTTCATGATTTCCTGTACTGCTGGTTCCCTGGGCCACGCTGCTGGCTCAGAAGAGAGGAGGGTGGAAATGGGAGGTGTACCAAAGTAGATTGTCAAACGCCTCCTTTGCACCGACTACTGCCAGAGGACAGCAGTTTTCACTTTTGCCTTTGATGACCAGCAAAACAATCCTGTGGATTGTTCTTGTTTAGGTGTGTGTTCCTGAAATAGTGAGGTGGCTGACATCAGCTGCCCACTGTCAGGCTGCTGCTTTAATAAAGAACTAAAACATTTAAGTAGCAGTGCAAACTGCTTTAATCAACAATCCAAGGATGTAAAGTCCTTAGCCTACAGAACACCATTGGAACCGGTTAGATACAGCAGTAATTGATTTTTAAGGTAACTTTGAATAAAGGGAATTTGCTTTTTCTCCATCTGACACCACATATATGTCTCCATCTGTTTTAAACAGATAACCTCACTTAATTTTCACTATGTTTAGAGTTTAAGATATGATTTCTGGTGTATTTACCCCAAGCATTAAAATGCAAACATTTATTGCCTGAGCAATTTTTTCCCCAGTTTAAAAAAATCCTAAAAGTCTAATCCACTAAAAGTTGCTTTGCCATGGGAAATGGATTAGGATCAGAAAATGGCTGATACATAACTAACCACAGCAAGCTGAAGATGCTTGTTTCAGAAGCTAATTCTATACTTATTTTGAAATTGTGATGTTATGTCTGCAATGCTTTGAAGAGATACTTTGCCTTTTTAATGACTCAATTCAACTACTTTAATTGAAGGCCAGAGATGCTAGACAAGGCAAGAAACAAAGCTCGAGTGAAAGCCTGTTACATCATGATTGCGCTCTCAATTATTGCCTGCTTTGCGGTGACTGCTTCAGCTAAGAAGGTGAGTATGACCATGTTGCGTACTTTAAAATAATGGAATTCTGTGAAAAGCACACAAATCTAAACCAAGAGCAGCACCTTACAGCTGCCCAAGTTTTAGCTAATCTAGTCTCTGTCACCCCTGCCACCCTAGGTGGCAGTTGCCCATTCCCAAGGCTGGGTAGCTTTCCCTGGGTGCATCCTTACTCCTACGCTGTTACTTCCTCAGGCTGCTGCACGTCACGAGTCCCTAACGAGCTTAAACTTGGCAAAGAAGGCCAAGTGGCGGAAGGAGGCTGCGCTGGCCGCAGAGGCGAAGACAAAGTAACTTCGTCTGAAATGCTGAATGTCCTCAGAAGAGCAAAATTAACTGCTGCTGAGAGCAATTAGTGAGTTTCACCCCTAAATGGACAACTGTAGTATGCGCACCCTGGAGCCAGTAAGGGCAGCTACAGCATCACAAAAAGAAAGGGAAGGTCTCTTTCATTAGGAGGATATTCAGGATACTTGTTGCATATAATTAAAACTATTTAGAATGTTTTGCATATGATTAAAAGCAGTAATTAATTTTAAAGCAGATGAGGTAGTTCCCCAAGAATGTCAGGTACCTTTGGTTAGACAACCACAAAATATTTAAACCGATGAAGTTTTCTGTCTGCTGACAGTGCATAGTTTTTCAGTGCACAAATTGCCACTTGGAACTCATTGGCATCAATGCTGTATTCAAAATGGTATTTCCATTTTTTAGTTTTCAGAAGCAACACTTATTGAATCATTAAATAAATGCAGCCAGAATCTGTAAAATAGGTTTTATTGGTTTCTGTATGGTATTTGGAGATTTAACATTCCATAATATTGCATACTACTTATATGTGTTCTGTTACAGTAATGGGCCTTTGGCCTGGATTTAAAGATGCACTATTACTATCTGAAGTTAATACAGGTAATTTAGCTTCCACGCATTATATGAAGACATTGTGCCATAAGTAATTAGAATATCTCATTCCAGATTTCAGTGAAATCTTGAGGTCACAGTTTAAGTCCACATATCAATTTGCAGACCTATTACAAAAATCCTCAGTTGTACAATTTAATAAATTTAAACCAACTGAGAATTAACCACGGAGGAAAGACAATAGTGCATCTTTACTATTTTTTTAAGATAGGCCCAACAATAAATAGTTTCCAGTTGCAAACTTGTTCTACAGCAAACATTTCTGTGCCAACATTATTACTATTTTTTGATTGCTGCTAGCAACAGTGTGTAAAGCAAATACTAAAAGAATTAAAAAGCTGTATGAACCAGTCCTCAGACAAAAGTGCAATGATGAAAAAATTAGATATGATTCAGTGTAACAAGAGTAGGGAACTAATAAAAAAATCTTATGCTCTGCATAGTTGCATAGATTAGCTAGTTAGTATTCACATTTAAGCAGAACAAATGGTGCCCTTTTAATTAAACCCAAAGCCCTGTATTTTTAAACAGACTTTGTAACTGATGGGGCACTTCAGATTGCATATAAAATGCCAAACTTAAAGAGATTTTCATATCACAGTTTTATTTTGTTTCTCTCTCCATACTGGTTTCATCTGTTTAGGTAACATCATCATAATCATGCCCCTACTATCTCTGGTTTTATTTTGTTCAATTATACGCTTTTAACAAAGCATGATATAAACCCAGTGATAAAATAGGAGAGACCATCCTGTATGTATATCCTTTAAAGAATTTTCGTTATTACTTTTTAACAATATCAGGGTAAACTAATGTTGAGCTTAAGTAAAGATTTTCATTATGCCAAGTCCATGAATTTTAGCTCCCTTTCTAACTGTTCCATTTAAATGGTATCAGAGGCATGAAATCTAGTTTGTCTAAATGTGTAAAGTGCAGTCACTAACCATCCACAAGATAGAATAATATATCCACACAACTGAAGACATTCTTTCAAAACAAATATAATACTTTAAATGTCCCCTCTTTTCTTCATTTTCAAGTCTTTCAATTAAGATTTTCATAGTTCAGATTTGGTTTAAATAAGAGAGGCTTATAAATGTAGTTTTACAGGGTTCTCCAAATAAAAAGCAGGCACAACTGGTTGTTATCAAAACAAGGTTGTTAGAAACAAAGGAATACCCTGTTACCTGAATAATTTTCTTACACTACAACACTGAAATTCAGCATTTGCTTGTAATCTTGGTAGATTTCCATGATTGTTACCCTGTTCTTTGATAGATGGGGAATGAGGAGACCATGGGAAAGAATGAAGGTTGGTGTATGAAAACCTAAAACTATGAGAGTAAAAAGGGCATAAGTAAAATCACCTAATATTATATGAAAATTTGGCCGCTGTACTCAGTATTATCACACTATTCAAAACTGTTGTATGCTGTACAAATCTAGGTTTAAAGTGTCATTTGCTAAAATATCTCATTATTCAGAGTTCATAAAGTAACAGCACTCCTATATATACACTTCTTACACTTCTATCTTCCACTAAAAAGACTTCAAAGGAAGGTTGCTTCCCTCCCAGTTATATCTTAGTCAAAACTGACCATTAATTTTAGAAAATCCACTTCAAGTCCCACATTCAATTACAATATAGAATATATTGCTGTAACATCAAAGTGAAACATCTTAGAATCTTAACTTGCATGTAAAAAAAATTCTAAATATAAAATGGTACTGTAAATGATACCACCTTTAACCTGTATTTTTCAGTGCATTAAAATATTATTTAATGACAAGCACAGTGCCATGGGTAAGTGATTTGAAGTTTGAATTGCAGCTTTTTACGAAGCATGAAATGCTCTCATATGTCACAGATTTCACTTAACCCAGGAGTTTGATGTTAATACATTAATTACAGGTAATAAAAAATAGCAATACTTCAGAGTTAACCCAAAGTATTAATTTCTCCAAATGAGATATACTACTAATACACCAGAAATACTACTTATATGCAAGTCAAAGCAAAGCATACATTTTTCTGTACTCAAAACTGTTAACATAAATATTAGAATTCTATTTCTTTTAGTGTTTAACAGCAAACACTGTATATTGTAGAGCCTAAATATTTAGATGACAATAACTTCTAGTTAGTTTTGGTGTCCACATACTTAATGCTATTTACAGTATAACAAACTTTTCCTTTAACTGGAGTGATTCACTGTTCATTTTTCACTGCAGTATTTCTATTGTCTTACCAAAAGCAAACCAAATTCATTAACCTAAGAACAATTCAAGTGGCAGTAGCATACTTGGTCAAAAAACATCTATTGTCTAAACTTTTAAGAAGCTTTTGTACTAAAAGGCAAACATTGCAATGTTTCTCAAACTAAAGTGGTGTTACCACATCTTGACAGAAGACAGCTGTAAAACATCAGCTTGGTGATTGGTGCACATCACCCTTCTGTCACCCCTAATTGCAGCTTCCTTGTGGTAACTGCAGCGGCTGCTTCCACTGCAAAGTACTGCAGTTGTGGCTGACTTGTAATGCCATTTAGCAGCTTTCATTACAGAGCCAACATCAAATGACCAGCAAGGTCTCTGCCGATTCCAATTTGAAAACCTCTGCTATAGTCCTCTTCCCACATAATTCAGAAAAAACTTTTTCATATATTCAATATTATATTAGGTAATTAGCATTATATATGTATATCTATTATGTCTTTAAATACATTTTATAAATAAATTCCAAGAGTGTGTTGTAAAGTAAGTAATGCATAAAAGTTTCACAATTTAAATAAATATTTTTCACATTCCAATTCAGCTTCTTACAAGCTCATCTTTATTTCATGCCTTAGTTCTGAAGCAATGTTTCTGCTTCAATACAAGAGGTAGATTTGATAGAGACTGGGCAAATCAAGCCTACTGCCAAAAATTCAACTGTCAGTAACTGTATTGCTGATATGAAGTTTGAGACTACACGAAAAATTCAGATCTACTACCTAAAATCCTACCAAGTCTAAGCTAAACAGTTCTTGTTAAATCACATTTAATGCTTTTAGACATGATTACTCACAGTTGTTTTCTGTACATAAGAGATAATAAAGAACACAAATACAAAACAGAGAACAGTTGTCTCTAACACAATGTATAAAAGTGCATAAGCTGTTTCTTCATCTATTTCTGCAAAACATATTCAGCTTTTCCTCTAACTTTGGCCATAAAGAAAAGACCTCTGAGAAAAAAAAAACAACCCCAAACCGTACAAGTGTTTAAATTTTATGCTTATATTCACTTCAGTAGTTTAGAGCTGGAACCCCTCCATTGGAGCCTCCTGCTGTTGAAACACAAACTGCTGCTGACTTTCATCCACCTGAGGTGCAATACTAGAGTCCTCTTCTTCAACACCAAAATAATGTTCTATGAGTTCAAAAGCCTTTTGGTAGATCTCTTGGTTTTCATGCCTCTGAAGAAATTCAATTTTATCAAGTCCTAAATTCAAAATAGAACATTTTCAAAAATATAGTTGCTTAAATGAATGATGAATTCAGATGGAAACAGCTTGTAATACAGCAGTAGTTCTTAAGACAAGAAGATGCAATCCCAAGTCATCTCAATTCATTTGATATCACTGGTTCTTAATTTCCTAACCCATGTATTTCTAGTCTTCATTTTCTGCTGTCCAAACTAATTTTAAAACTATGCTAGAAGCATTTCAATTAAACTAATACCCCAATTTCTGTTCTTCTACTCTTAAGTCTTCCTCAACTGTAAATTCTATCTCCACTCATGGAGTTGTCACTGGGCACAATCTGGTAGCTTTTTCTGAATTTAATTGTAAGATTTAAAGATACTACCTTTTGGAAAGCTTGCCATTTTGCAAGTAGAGGACATAATCTCTGCTCCTTTGGCTGAATTAAGTGCTAGGCAGTCAGGTTGATATCAAATTCCTGTTTAGCTTTTTAAGGTAATGAGTTTCCACTTAGATTGGATTAGAAAGAGCTCAAATGAACCCTTCTGGTGACTGCAGAGGCCAAAGCAATGAGGGTGATATAATCAGCTGTTTTCCTTACTTGAACTTATACTCTACAGCTTCAGCAGCCTATGCTTAAGTGCTAAAGTAAAGAAGAGAACCTAGAGAATCAATACTTAAAATTATGGACAGAAAATCTGCAACACAATAAATTCCATTAAAGTCTTCAGCACTAATTCCTCTTATGCATTTAATTGCTAAGTTCTTTAAGCATGCACTTGATTTAAAAAATTAAACTCTGTAACAGGGAATTCAGATGTAAAGACTGCTTTACAGAAAAGTTAGTACCATCTAATCAGATAGAATGTGGTCAATTAGAACCACAGTTCTATTAGTTACTAGCAGTTTCTGAAATACAAATGTCTGCCAATTTTGTTTTGTCAGAGCTACAAAAAAGGCAACTCTCCATATAAATAATGCCAGTTTCATTATAAGCCAATTGTAAAATAATTGTAAAATAATCCAGTCATGACATTCCACAAGTTTTTCTAGAATGCCTTTATATAGTGGTTAAATTCAAGAACCTTTATAAGAAACTTAACAAAATACTTGCAAAAGTAAAAACTTACTTAGTTTTATGATCTGAAGTTGATTTTTCTGTTATTGAAATTTATTAAAAAGTGATCCAACTTTGGGATCAATTAAAAAAACCCTGATCTTACATCCCTGTTGGTAATGAAACTGTAGCAGACAGGACTGACTATGTATTAAAGTACTAAAAACTGTATTTAGGAATGGCTGTTAAATTAATGCAAAGCATGGTTCCAATACACTGGGACACCTGTATTAAACCCTTCTGAGAATGCTTCTCTAGAGGGACATTTAAACTGACCAGAGATAAACACCCAGACATTTTCTGCATTTAACCACTTCCCCTTAAATATTACATTACTTAATTTGTGAAACTTTATGTCTACTTATGCTTGGAGTAATTCTTATATTAAAACTTACCTGCAAATTTCAAAATGACTCACAGTGGTTTTGTTTTTCTAGCCTAGACTAAGGAAGCTCAGGTATGTAGTTTTACAAGAAGAGTGTTCTTACCGTAGGCTTCCTCTATGAGGGCACAGTAAGGATTAATGCCGATTCCATTTTGCTTTGACTCTTGTTCTCCAAGACGCAGGATATTTTCAAGTCCATTTAAAGCCACCTGTACTATTTTTGAATCCATCACAGTCAGGAGGTCACAAAGAGGCTTGGTACAACCTAGTGCTACCAAATACCTTTATAACAGAAAACAAACAGAGGAAGGGGGAAAGAACGGATAATCCAGAGCATTTATTCTGACATACCAGTCTACTGCTATTGATACCTACTTCTGCTAAAGAAAGTGGCTGAAACAACAAGATTTCTAAAACATGCAACAATACAAAGAGAAACTTAGCCCAAAATGAAATAAATATTACAACTTATCCTAATAAAAAAAAAATAATGTGTGTATTCCTAATTGGAGTGTGAAATCTGTAGTGTTTTTAACTTGTTTTTACCTACGATCTTCAGGTGGGTTTAATTGCATATAAGACAAAAAAAATTAGCAGGAAGTTCTTTTCTCAGGCAGTTGAAATTTTCTAGTGGTAAAAATGTCAAGTAAACACCTTAGATACATGTAAGAACACTGGGCACTGTTCTGTGCTAACACAGTCCACACTAGCAGTCCATTAAGATATCAGCATCACCTACTATTAAGAGAAGGACGGAACTGTAAATACAAAGACAAAAATACTGGGATTCTGGATATCCCACTCCTTTTCCAACTTCAAAAAAATCTGTGCATGAACTTTCTCAAGTGTCTTTGCTCCTAGCATGTAAGTAAAATGAGGACAGCAATGTTTGCCTAAATATAGTTTAATTCAGTGGTTTAAAACTATCCTGCAGTTAGGCAGTAGTACCCTGAGGACACTAGGAGGAGTACAACTTCATGACACCAATAACATAAATGTGTTTTTGACGAGAAGCCATTGTTATGGTATTATATGCACATCTACTATTCGAAAATCCTGAATGAAAATTTGTTTTTAAAATGCTAGATTTTGAAATGTTACATTATATAAGCAATTAAAATAAAATTAAAAAAAAAAAGAGACACTTTCTTTTGTTATCCCTGTTATCCCTCTGATAACACTTAGTGGTTATAAGAAAATCAGGATTAGTTACATTATAAATAAATGAGAACATACTTCTTGCAACAGATCTCCCAAATATGCTGGAAAAGTTATCACATTACTTTCTGTTCTGGCTTCCAAATAATACAGTAACTTTTAAATCAAATTATCAGCTACTTATTCAAAGTGATCATTACTCTACAGTATTCAGAGAAACCAGAGAGTATTTTATTCTAGCAATTCTATCTTTGCAGCATATAAATAGCTACTGACAGTAAAAGTTAAATCAAACTCAGTTCTGAGAAAGGAGTTTAGATATCTGCTTTAAAGTAATACTGCTAGTGAGTTTAAAATACACAAAGAAACCACTAAAATCCCTGAAGTCTGTCCCCAAATATACAATCCCACTGCACAAGCTTTCTTAAGAACCCCCTACAGTTTTCCATTTTCAAACACTGAAACTGTTCATCAGCTGTTCCAATTGTGTTTGACAAGGTAGTATCAGCTGGGGAAGATAAGCCTGTGAAAACTTTAGGTGCAACACCTCTGAAACAAAGTACTAATTATTTATTAAGTTTCTTGCATGTACTTCTTTGATTTTCCTGAATATCTACATTTAGCCTCTGTACAGGGTTTCAAGGAAATGAGGCTACGTTTAGGATTTGGTTGCTATGATGGTCAAGATTCAAATGCAGAAATTCAAATGCTCTATAGAAGATCCTCAGGCAGAGAAAATAGTAAGATACACAAACTTACCTGATCTGTTCAGGGGTTCCTCCTGATGTTGCATTAGTTATGGCCCATGCTGCCTCTTTTCTGGTGCGAAATTCAGCTTTTTGAAGAATTTCAATCAATATTGGAAAAATATTTGCATCTATAACAGCCTAAGAGACGAAATTGTAACATTTTACAACCATTAGTAAAGATTTCAGAACACTTATAGCCTTAACTACAAGAATTAGTGATGCCTGCTAAAATCAAAGCAAAGAAAATTTTGATTAGATGATGCCATACAAACTAGAAATGCTAAACTGCAATTCAGAACTATTCCAACATTGCAGTGCAATGGCCATCAGAATACCTTGGGGTTTTTATTTCTCTGTTTCTAGTGGGCAGAGCACAGCTTACTGGATTGGCCCATTTAAAAATCAGACAACACATCCTAGTTTTTGAACTGAAGATCAAGCCTCTGAACAAAATTTTCATTTCATTATGGTCTGTGGTCTCCATTGAGAGACTATGTCTGTAATTGGAGACTTTACTACATGTTTTAAGTTAGATCAGGAAGTAACATTTTAATCTCTGAAGTAGAAAGGGAAAAAATAATTTTGGAATACTTATTCTGATTCAGAATTCTCATTTTTATTGATCAGAACCTTTTGTCAGATAGCTCCAGACACCTGGAACAATAGTCAGGATGCAATAATTTCCACAAAAATGCAACTCAGTGTTGATGACATCATGTCAGTCTTTTATCCAAGCAAAGTATTCACCATTTCCAAACTGGTTCACTTTTCACTGGACAAATTTGTAGTACAAATTGTGACAGCTATTTCTATTTAAAATAATATCTCAAAGTTTAGAAGAAAACATTTAGGTTAGGTAAAATTATAGACAGTTAAGACTAAAACAAATAATACAGAGTAATGCAGTATCCATTTACATCTTGTGAAGGAAAATCAAGTGAAGTAGTAAAATGAAAGCAAAACCAACCAAGTAACAAATTCCCAGGCTTTACCTGAATCTGAGCTCTGTTTCCTGCAGTTATATTAGAAACAGTCCAGCATGCTTCTTTTCTGATGGATTCCTTGGGACTACTGAGCAAGTGCAAGAGACATGGTAATGCAGAGCAGTTTAGAATCACCTAAAATAATTCAAAAATTGAAAATTGGTTTGTACTATATATATATACACATATATATATAGCCTTGTGCAATATACATATATATTAGTGTAAAAGCCTTTTACAGAGGACTACAAAAGATTTTGCAACACATTTATATTATACAAAGTGTTACATCCCCCAAAATTAAAGCATTCAATGCTGTAGTGTGTGACCAGACAATCCAGCAATTTGAAAGAATCTGCGTTCAATTAAGTTCAGACCAAAAGACTGACAATAGCAAAACTAATTAAGGCTGCTTAAGGCAAAATATGAGGAAGGAAAAATGATTGACAAGTGCACATCTAATTTGTGTATTTTTGTTATTTGTTATATTTGTTATTTTTTTAAGATCTTAATTCCTTAGCAAAATCCTTTCCTCTAGAGCTCAAAAACTATGCAATTAACATTTTTACTTATGTTCTTTTTACACTAGTACTGTCAGCCTTTTAGAGAGAATTATTTTTAAAGTAGGACCTGTCTTCCTATTTCCTGCATTGCTTCAAAATCAATGCCATTGCCTAAAATGAATAAAACAGATCTTTAGAATAAATTACATCAGTAAGACTATCACATACAAGTTCATGGACAAATCAACTGTATTGGACATGTATTTCCTCAAAGTTTTTCCAAAATTCTGTCTTCCCAAATAACTTTTCTTAAATCAACTAGTCTTACCTGTGTTTGGATATCATCCCCAGTAACAATATTTCCAACTGCTCTTAATGCAGGGGACACCACCTTGTAATCATTATGCCTGGAGACAAATATTACATTGTTTGATATTACCAAGTGTTAAAAGAAGAATTTTGCATTTTCAGCAAACAATGGTTTACTCTACGTGCTAAATATTTAGTTATCAAAAACACTGTATTAGTTACTGCACTTCCCCTGTTTAGCCAAATTTGACTACTGCAAGCCCACAACTGAAGTGCTGTCTCAAAGACTGAGCACCTCTGTGGAACAACACAACTTGGAGCAATCTGCTCAGCAGATCCATTTCACCCAGCTCAAGTATTACTAAATACAATACTGGAACATGTGTCATTCAATATCCACAGAAACAGAGGGGGTGTTATGAGTTGTATACTAAAGCTTAGCATGTTTTGCAAACAAAATTATCCCTTTTGTGAGTCAAGAATGGTAGAAGCCAGCACCTAAAGTCCATATTCAGCTGCTTGATGTGTGGGGGAAGGAAACGACACAGTCGTCCTAGAACTTCTATGGAAGAGAAGGCAATCTTCTCTCTCCTGACAGCTATAAAAATGAGCTTTTCACGGGGAAGTGCCGAGCTGTCTGTGCTGGGAATTACAATCCCAGACCTACTCTGCAGTCCCATGTGAACAGGGATTTAGTTTCCCTTTCCAGGAAAATAATGAA
>WAAE01023718.1:0-34005 GCA_013400495.1 Nicator chloris | reverse complement strand
AAATTATCTCCATCCAGAATGTAATTAAATACCACTTGGATTAAAAAAGAGGTTTAAATAGAGATTAAGTATAAAAGGAACAATATAGTTTAGTGAGAGTCGTGAACCATTTTATTGGAAAGCAACTTTTGCACATCAGCGTGTTTGTCACTTGAAAGGGTTGTGATAAGGACACACAGCCTTTCTGTCCTTGCTCTCACTGCTAAAGGTGGAGGGGTCATACACACATCTGTAGCATCTAACCTGCTGTGTCAGATGGTCAACTTCAGACGCTGTGTCTGTCGTGCCACTTTTTTTTTTGTTAGCAGTTCAGATATGGCCCATAAATCCTAGGCTAAGAATTCAGGCAAGAACGCAAACTTAGCTTCAGCTGCACAATAACATAGCAGCTCTGGTGATCTGTGCCTTGAAAGCAGAGTAAAGTGTTTTTAGAAGGTAATGAGTACCACTGTCCTCAGACTCATGGCATTGCCTCGGTTTGTAGAGGAGTTGCATAGAGGACCATACATACATCAAGTATTCAAATTAAGTGAAATAGACCTGTACCTCATAATGAAATGCTCTGGTCTCTCTGACAAAGAGCAGGCATGTACACCTTTAAGATGCTGGGGTAATGGCTGATAATTTAGTGACAGCCTTTGATCTCCACAAAGCTCTCATTTGTAGATTAGTAAAAAAAAAAAAATTCAGCAGCAGCTTAGCTCTGCTAAAGATAATTAGACTAGTCCCTCTTAGTCCTTCATACATCCCGTGTAAACATACAGAAAAATGTCTAGATGCATTAATAAAACAAGTATTAACTGGATTGCTGCCTGACGTGATTCTAAGTGCTGCATTTCAATGGCTTTGGAAGGAACCAAGTAACTTTGAGCCTTCTGTCCTCGGGCACGCTGCTTTTCTTGTGCACCATCTGCACACACCTGTGCGCCCCCACAGTGCAACTGCTGGAATAAATGACTGTGGTCTGTAACAGCCACTTGAATAGTGTCCAGTGCTGTTTGTGTGCAAAGAAGCATGATGTCGTGTCCCTAAACTTGAGGTCTAATGGTACTCAGAACAGAAGCTCATTACAAACCTCTCACATTTCTTCCAGCTCTGGTTATGCCCTCTGAAGTAGGTAGTACAGAGAAATCACATGTTTAAAATAATTTTTAACTTCTGAGAAACCAAGTCTCACTGAAACTCAGAGTATTATGAGATTAATTAATAAATACATTTGTACCTCTTTTGAATATGCTGGGAAGTAAAGTATGGAGCTATGGATGTGTTGTCTAGCCTGTGTAACTGTCACTCCAGTGTATGTTCTCTGGTATGTTTCTCATATTCAGGTAAACTTTTAGATGCAGGACTGAAATTGTCATAAGCCATTTGCTTTGACTCTTCTGATGGCAAGAGGAAACTTGGACTGTAAAGCCCAACACATTGATGATGACAAACACTTCTCAGAGAGTGGTTTAAAAGGAGTATGAAATTAAGAGACTTGCGCACCTAAATGGATGTGGTGAAAAAGCAATGATTTCAGATGGTGTTGACAAAAAGTGCTTTTGTGAGTATTTGGAGAAGATTTTACAAAGCAACAGATCTGGCTAGTCCAGTAGTTTAACTTGAAGTACTGGCTTTTGAGAACAAGCAAAAATAGTGCATACAAAACTGCAATATTTTATTCGGAGTGATAAATCCCAAAGTGGTACTGTTGACTAGCTTTTTTAGAAATCCAGTTTTTCCGTCAGAAATACGACACTTTTCCTTTGTGGTTTCAATTTACATATGGGTACAATAGATTTGACTGACCTGGCTTGACTCACTCAGGTGAACATCGGTTAGTGCTCCTTCTCCAGACAGCCAGGTCCTGGGGAAATTGCTCTTTAATCAAAGAGCTGTTCTGCATAATAAGAGCAGGAGTGATTGCTGCATCCAAATTCACTGAGCACAGGAACTAAACAGCCATTCTTCCACTACTTTGAAGGCCATACTCTCTCCTTGTTTTCACATGTGCAGAGAACACACCTTTTCCCATCTTTTTCAAGATGATAAGGTCTATCTAACTACTTTAACTCACCTTGCAATTTTGTTGTATTGTGGTATAGCCACAAGTATGGTCTTTTATTTTAGAAAAGCAGATAGAAAACAAACACTGATTTTCTGTCTTGAAGCATTTTGCTTTGAATCATTTGATATAAAATTTAGGAATCAATAGGATTTCCTGGCATTAAAATGATCAATATTCAGAAATCTTCATACTTTTCTGCTAAAAGACAACCTGTATATTGATAAGCCCATTCCATTTCTGCATGAAAGTAGACCATCATGGTTGGATGGAATAATTTTTCTGTTTTTCAGGAGAGCTTTAAAATTACCGAAGTGCAAAACAGCTTAGCTTGGAGAGTCTTCTTTGTGACTACTTTTTAGGAGAAATATACTGCTAATGTAGCTTACTGCAAGTGTAGCAAAAAAAGAGGTAGAGCTGAGGAACCTTTTTGGTAGTTGAACTTGATACAAAACCCATCATGAAGGTCTGTGGTTTCAGTGAATAAATGTGGTGGTAGTAGCCAGTGGGGGATGTTGGGCTGCTTGTCATTTGTCGCCTGTCAGCTTTGCAATTGTGCAGAGTGGTGCTGCGTGATGTGACAGCTTAGCACGTGTGAGTTTTCTCTTGTACACAGCTCTAAAAGCAGAGACAGTGAAAGCCCCTCTGCTGCTCTTCTGTCAGAAGCACAGCTGCAGGTGAGGGGAGAGGTTGTGACTGCTTAAATGATGTCTCAGTGACTCATGGAGCGGTGAAGATGAGACAGGGCAGCGCTGGCTTAACAACAGCTTTGCTCTGTATCTTTTTACTGCTGAGGATTTCTCGGCCCGTATAGGCCATCTGGTACCTTTGTCTGAAAACTCATCTAGTGCTGTCTGCTGGGAGAAGTTAGCGACCTCCACAGCTGGAGAGCAAAATACTTCAGGATGCTGTGGTCTCTGCTAGGATTCAAAGAATATGGTGTATCCTTGGCCTTTCCTTCACTAGAGGTCAGAAAACTGAAGTCAAAGATGACTTAAAAAAAAAAAAAGTAGAGAGCACTAGACAGTACTCTAACATGAGAATGGCTTTTTAATGATAATTGTGTTTGTTTGTTAATGCCATGAAATGCAGAAACACATCAAAAGTACGTAAGTTGGATATGAATCATCAAATTATGGCTACTTTTAAATAGCTATAATTATTTTAGGGACCAGTGGTAGAAAAATCTGGAAAAAGTCTGTTTCCAGCGTCACACAAAGGAGATGTACGTACATCACAAACTCAGCCACAGCGTTTTGGGTGTTTTTAGCTAATACCATTATTTGTGAAGGAGAGAAATGGTTGTGTCTGAACCAAGGAGACATTTGTACAGCAAACCTGTGTCTTGCTCCTGTGTGCACCACTGCCTTCAGTGAGCAATGCTTGTTGTTTCTTGGTACATTTCTCTTTAAATAATTATTAAATCTGTCATTCAGTGTGCAGGCAGCCCTTCTGGTTACCAAACAGTTGAAATGAGACTCTACAGCTGCGGTAGATGAAACGCTTCCAGTGTACCTTGAAAAGACTTACTAGTGTTAGATCTTACCCAAGCTACAAAATAAAAGCTAAAAGGGAAGTAGTGTATGTTAATGTGTGCCATGCTTTTATCTGTGGACAATATTTCTACTGTCTCTATCAGCTGTGGATAGTCATGTAAATCTTCTGCCCCTACAGCAACCTTGCTCCCAAACTGTGACAGACTTAGAAACAAAGATTGGCTTTACAAACAAGATCCAATTAGTGACTAAAGAGGAAACATTCTTCTAGGGGTGGATAAGTGTCTGGATTCAGTGAAGAACTGGAAACACTTCCATGATAATTAGCATTATTCCTCAAGACAGTCTGTAATGAGAAGTTGTTTCCATAGTTTCTGTGTCTCTTTCCATCAATTTCCCAGATAGATTAATTGGAGGGCTGGACAGGGTTGAGTAGAGAAGCCTTGTTGTCGCCCTGTAGGCCTGCCTTGTGAACAGGGTTAGTGAAACTGCTGCTTACAGCTGTGGAAATGCTCAGCTGGAAAAAGCAGATAAAGTAACTTGTACCTCAATGTGTGTTTGCATATCTGCTATGAATTGCCCATTAATAAGCCAATCCATGCAAGCATGTGATAATGTAACTCTAGTGTTTGGGACTGTAGAATTGTATTTGCCTGATCTCTTCTCTAAGGTGCTGCTTTTCATTTAAGTCAAAAATTAGATTTATATACTGAGCAGTGGCTGAACTTGTGTGGACCCCATGGTCCACTAGAACAATAGAAGCCTTTGAATCATGTGTACTTTCCTAGGTAGACTCTCCCCACATTTTGCAAAGTGACTCACAGGCTAGGCCTGCCATAATTGCCAGAAAATGAGGTCATCTGGATACTGTAGTATCCCACGTACAAACCAAAGGCTATTTAGAAATTAGGCTGACAGCTACAAAAAGGAAATAGCTGCATATCAGATGCATATCTCAATTTAAAAATCTGTATAATTGTGTGTGTGCTTATTAAATACAGGAGTAGTGCAAACAATGTAAAGAAAAGCTTCAGTGTTCCTGAACTGTGTTTTCTGGTGACTGCAGGGTGGGTAATCCTGTTCTCCTGCTGTTTGTCTTTTGCCAGCAATAGTTCACGCAGCCAAGCTGTGTCAGATCAGGGAATTGATTTGGTCAAACACTAACATATGTATCTTGTGTTGTTGCATTCGTTCTCAGCAGGATCAGTTGCACCATTCCACTCTTCCCACTATCCCTGGGGCACTGATGTGGCCAAAAATTGAAGGCAAAATGCAGACAAGAGTGCAGTAGAGAATGTGAAGCAGGGGAAGCACGTTAACTTGTGCAGCAGCTATCTATCTGTACCATAAAGCAAACTTTAAATTATATCCTTAGCCTCAGTTAAGTAGTTTGACAGAATTTCATATGTAAACATCTTGTATTGACATGAAATGCTTCTTTGTGTCCCCTTCAGCCCCTTGCCATGTGGTCCAGAAAACCAACATTCGCTGTTTGTGGTGGTTGTGCTATACTGGGACCTGGAGAAGGGTTGCCCTGGGGAGCAACTTGCCCTCATCAGGAGTCCTTTGTCATAGCAACTTGGGGCATTCTGATGCTGGCACACAGTGATGGAGCTCCTGGCCAGTGGCCTGCACATGCAGATGAAACACACATGAAGTAAGACTAGGGTCAAAGGCTTTTCCTTTGTAAAACGTCAACGGCAAAAGAGGCTAACAGATACGATTTAGTGGGAAAATTAAAAGTCTTCTAACACTACTTTTTTGTTCTATTCCTCTCCTGTTTCTGGCAGATGTATCAATTTTAGTTCTGCTGGTTTAGGAATGTATGTGGAATTTAACTTGCTACTAACCATCATGTTTTCAGATGTTTGACCCTGGCCTGGAATATTGTGCATAGTGTATTCCCAAGATAAATGAACTGAGCAGCATGTTTCTTATTACTTCATTTCTGTCTCTGTGTTCTGTGTTAAAACCAAACAGTGAATAAAACAGATCCACCTGTGTTAAGGCACAGCACTAAGCAAGATAGGTCTGGATGTTCAGCCCATGCACTTAATTTCCCTATGTGATATAGTACTGGTTCTGCCCCTTAGAGCAGTGTGCTTTGCTGCTTCTGCTGCTCCTGATTATTGCAACCAGAATACCAACAGATGTTCGTGGTAAGACCATTAAATACAGAATTTAACATACATTTTTCTTAATTTAAAACTCATTCGGAAAGAGATCTTTGCCCTTCAATTGTCCCTAACCTATATCATATCTTGGACCTGTAACTTAAAAGGAGTTAGGAGGGCTTATGATTTGGCTGCTTTCCACTTGTGGAGTGGGATTTCCCATTTAGGCATTGAGGTGACAGGTACTATCAAAGGAGATTATTCTCCCACCAGCCTTTAACTAAAGAGCATCGAACATCAGATATTGTTCATCCAGGTTCAAATAATTGTTCTTCATATGTCATAGAGGCATTGCTGAAGAGATATCTGTGGTGGCTGGTTTAAATAGATGTAAAAACCCCAAACAAAGCACAAATCAAATGTTAGACATTAGGAGAGCTAAGTATAGACCTGATAATACATATGCGAAACTAAAAGGGTTGAAATGCATTTCTCTTGTTGTTTAAATATTTCAAACCCCCACCCAGACCTGGATACATATTGCTTCAATACCTTTAGATGCTTTTGAGCATTCTGCTTTCTCTTGACATGCACATGCTGCTCTTGGCAAACTCTGGCCATGCAAACTCACATGCATTGAACAGAGCTGAAATGATCCCAATGTTTAAACTGGAGTTTCATGGTGACAAGATTTGTGGATTCAAAACTGAGTAACCGGAGGACTGCTGGGCAGCCTGGTGCATGTTCCTGTAAGCATACATACTACTGACAGAAGTTGTTAAAATAATATAAATTTACTGTTCGTCATGTTAAAGTAGAATAGACTGAGTCAAAATTTTTGTAAAAAAAACAAACCTAAACAACAAACAATTGCCTCTTCTAGCTTTTTGAGAAGACGCAAGATAAAGGCACTGGCAATGGCTGAAAATTAGAACTAAGTTTTCTTGTGCAGATATTTTGTCATAGAAAATTGGGTCCCTTTGACAGAGGACCAAGGAGAGACTGGAAGTTCTTCCTTAAAATGGAGAACTACAACTGCGTACAGGTTAGTTTTTGCTCTTACATAGAGTACTGCTATTTCATCTATATAAAAGAAATTGATACAACACAAAGGCAGCTTTTCAGTTCTGGCCACTGTTGAATGGTGGTAATCTGAAATATAAAGACAGTGTTTTAAGTTTTGTCCACCATCATTTTCTAGTTAAAACTCCTAAAAGTAAAGGCAGATGTGTGGTTACTGCTGTAATGCTCTCTCTCAATAATCTCTCAAATACCTTAATTTAAATTTTTAAAAAAGTCTATATAAAGTTTGTGTTTGACTTAGAGCCCCAAATGATCTAAAAATTTGCATATAGGAAAATCTAATTAACCTTAACACCCAACATGAGAGAGATTGGGAGTTTACTGTTTGCATGTAAGCACAGTCACCACTAGTAGAACACATATATACTGAAATTAGTTTAAAAATGTGGTGCATAAAAACCTTGAAACTTTCTGAAAAAAATCTTGAGTTTAGTTTTCCTCTTAATCTAGAGTTTTCTTGACTCTCTTGCTTCACACAGTTGGTGTTTCTCTATTCAATTGTTGCAAATACTTCACTCTGAAGTAGGCTGCAGTGGCAGGAGGGTTGTTTTTTTTTTTCAAAGCAAACCAGAATGGAGCAGAGAGGCAATGTTTATGTAAAGTAAGCTGTGTGAAAGGAGTGTGCCATAATTCAACAATAACATATACATTTATAAATGTAGAATTAAGTTGCTCAGGATTTTGTTAACAAGCTGTTTGTATTTTAGGACATCTGCCACCAGAGTGATATTGAAAAGACAGCTTATCTTTCACTTAACATGTTTGTAAATCAGTTGTCAAAGGAAAAAACCCCCTATTTCTGAAGAACAAATGCTTACACTTTCTCTGGCCAGCCATAGTGAAGACAAAGCACTTCTGTGGGATTATATAGAAGAGAATAATTTCCAGCTCTTTGCCTGAGACGAGGGGATATCTTTGAATTAGCACTTTATGCCATCTGTATGCTGGGCACATTCCACTATTTTTCATAGGACTAAGAGAAGTAAAGATTATGTACTTGCCATGATCAGTTGATGAGTAGAAGAGTTAGTCCAGTGTTTCTTTCAAAGACACGTTCACTGACTGTTACGGTACATGAATATAATTTATTTTTCTTGAATGGCAACATAGGATGTGAGATGATTAGTGGAAAAGCAGTTGCTGTTAAACATTTTTGATTTCCAGTAGCTATCAAATGAGCTGATCAAACTTGCTGCTCAGGTAGGGGCTGTGCATCCCATTTGGCTCATTAGACTGCATGTATGCTTTTTTTTTGTTTTTTTTTTCCTTTCATGTGCTTCCCCAGCCCACAACTTAGTGTCACCTTGATGTGTTTGCAGAGTGTCCTATAGCAATAGGGAGAGAGGTTGGTCAGATGTTGAGTCACTGGGATTGCCCAGTGTTGCCCACTGGGATTTGCTCAGCTCTTGAATGCCCTTCTGCACTTCCTTTCCCCCAGGTACTTTTATGCTGGCATCAAAATTCTTTAAATATCTTTATGTGCATATCTATAAACATTCTTCCCACTTAGATGCTGGATTTACAGGTTATATTATAGAATTCAGGAGTACTGTGTTTGGTTTCTTTGGTATAAATGATTATTCATCCTCTCCATGAGAGGCCTACTTCTGCCAGACCCATAACAGCTGAAATGTGGTTTTGATTATTTTCTTTTTTTAAAAAAAGCATTTAGCATGCTATTGCATAGTCTCAATAGGGCTTACTCTATATGTGGTGTTGTGGTGGTAGCACTGCAAGGAAGGATATGCAGGTGTCTCCTGAACACAGTTTTTGAATTTTAAGGGACTGGATATTTGACACTTGAATAAACCTACAGCCTCTTGATAAACAAGTATGTTGAAAGCAGCTGATTGCAAAAGTTTCAAAGGTTTGGCCTATTTGAGGACTTGATGCTTTGGAAGATGGGACAAGGTATTACTTGGAAACTAGGTGGAATTCTGCTTTTTTACTTTGGAGACACTCCGTTATTGTAGTGTGGTGATGAAAACATACTACCAGTCTGGGGAATTTGGAAATGGCTGTCTGCACAAATGTCTCCTGCTTGTACTAGAAGCTGGTACTAGAAGCACATGAAGTTCTAGTGGCCGACTATGTGAAAAGAGAACAAAAAGGGCAAGAAGACTGTGCTTGTTCTTTTTTTTTTCCATCTGAAGTAGATGAAAGTTGTTGAGAGGGTCTTTGGGTATTTTTGCAGCCTGGTGAGAGAAAAACAACTTGCACCTCTGCATAGGAAACATCTGCTTTGGTGAACATGAACTTCTGCTGGGCTTTTCATTTCATTGCAAGAACACTTGCACTCCAGAAATCAAAGAGTGTAATTCTCATATTCAAAATTAAGAGCTGGGCTGTTAAGTTTCTTTGAATATACATATTAGTTCTCCTGAGGAAGAAGAGTATGGAGACATTCTGACTATATTGAATTTCATATGGAAAGCTGAAGTAAATATGCTATTTAAGGATTTGGCTGGATTTCAAAGGAAATGCGCAGAAGTTCTGCGAGACATACTTTTTAAATCTTACATGAAGGGGAATGTCTAGGGATGAAGGTGCTCTGTGTCAGAATTTGTATTCCTTCAGTTTCAACTTGCATCTGTTGCAATATGTGCACAATTATACTAACACTTTTTTAGGGTCTTCTTTTTAAGTTTCTCTTGAACAATTGCAGATTCACTATTTCAGCCAAATCTGCTGTGATCTTCAGGCAGTTTCCTGCCCCTCGTTAAGGGTCTTTTCCAGTCCTCATGTTCAGACTTCTGATAATTGAGTTGATGGGAGGGTAGGGATCTCATGTATTCCTTCGAGTTTAGCAAGTCTTATTTTTCCTGAGGCACAGCTGCATCTTGTTCTTGACCTGGGCTAAGGTACAGAACCCTCCACAGTCCTTTAAAACCTCAGTCATCCTTGTCTACCAGGCTTTTTTCTTTCCTACTGTAAATCTTTCTGTCCTGGTATTCATCCTGTGGGTCTCCCTTATCTAGTTTCTGCTGTGGTTGCCTCTTCCTGTCTGTTTGTCTTGTTGATAGGAACTGTTTGGCATGGTAACAGTTGCCTTTCTCTTCCTCTCCCCTGTGGCAGTTGTTTTCCCAGCACTGGCATATGACTACTGTCCCCACTTGCCGCTGTCCTTGCCACTGTGCAGGCAGCTGACTGAGATCACTGCGGGAGAGATTGCCATGAGAGCCCAGCATCACTGCCCTCTTACATGAGGCTTCATCCTGCCCATGATGGTCACGCTTCGCAGGCTGCAGCTGCCACTAGCCCAGAATACCTGAGCCCTACCAAAACCACACAAAAACGTGCTCTATGAATTATAGGGGAAAGTGGGGATCCAGTTTCTGTGGTGCCTTCGGGGTGTAACTGCAGCAGTTTCTTCCTAGAGTGCATGAACAGCACTGTGTAGGTGCTGTATTCGATTGGGATAAAGTGTAGAGGAATGGGTAGAGGAAGAAAGGGAGTAAATTCTCAGGTCAAAATAGCAACCTAAGTCTCTTAGGTCTCACTGGAGGGCTGAGAGTTAACAAGTTGTGATGGTTTGCTGATTAACTTGATCAAAGTAACTAGGTCATTAATAGGCTTGGCAGCAAGGTAAATAGACTTAAAGTATCTTTTGGTTCAAGTTCACAGGTACAGGGGGGTTTTGTTTGTGTTAAATTGTTAGCTCGCTGCAGATTAGAGGCCCTTCATTACTGCTGTTTATGAAGAAAAGTAGGAAAGTGCTCCTCTAAACCATTTTGGTGTTTCTTCTTTCCCGTTGTCTTTTTGTGACATTAATAAAGTGAGCTATACCAGCCTAAAAATTAGTTTCCTAAAGAAAGAGGGCTGATAAGGGTGCCTGAATGTCTGCCCTGTGTTTCATTTTGATTTCAAAATAAAAATGACTGTCACCCTTTCCATTTTCTAATACAGAGGTTTTTAAGTGCATTTCTGTGCCTGAAAGCTCTTGGAGGTAATACAGGAGTATTTCCAAATAGGGCACTGTGTTGGGTGGAAAAGTCTCTATTGACCTTCTCTGTAGCAGTTTTTATTTTTCAGAAATTACTTCTACAGAAATCAATGAGCAAACCTTTGTGGAACTAACAATATGCTAGAGGGTTAGAACATGCTGAAACCTCACTGCAAACAGAGATATAGTACATAAGCTCCACAAAGGGTTTGAAACAGTCTTTAAAACTTGTCAGTTTTTCCTTTGGATTTTAAAATTCTTGCATTTTTATTTCCTCTTTGTGCATGAACAAGAAAACAAAGAAGAACTTTGTTTTACATTTACCACCCTGCATAAAACACTGTGGTTTCTCATAAGTAGTCTCAAACATCCAAAATAGGGTTTAAGAAGACTTTTCTTGCATATGGCATCTTGTGTTTAAACAATGTGACCAGTAATGGTGATAGCATTCTTGCTGGGGCTGTGTAGCTGCTATGTGCTCCATTTGGCTTGGGCTTCCTTGCCTGGCAAGGAATTGCCTGCCTCTTTGCTTTTCTGCTGCTGGTTGGCACGATGACACTGAATATCCAGAGGCATTCATGGCTTGCCTGAGTGGCAGCTGCAGTGGGAATGGTGTTACAGGACATGGGAGCCTGGGTCAGCCATGGGCATGTGGTCCTTGTGTTACTGGGTCAGCTAGCCAGACAGTGAGGGCTGCCTGGGGAGGAGAGCCAGCCAAAAATGCAAAAATGTAGATGCTGGTGAATGGTTTGCCCATTCAAAACACTGAAATACTTTTTTTTTTTTTTTTTCTTTTCCCTGCATTTTGACAGAATAGAAGAAAGCATTTTATATTCTGCTACTTGGGGTCAAGGTGGTGGCAGGGAAGGGTGTCCTCAACTGGTTCTAGATTCCATAAGGCAGACTTGATACACCATTGACATGTTTGTGGCCTTTGAACCAAATGGTGTCCCAGTAGCCTGATTTTGCTAGTCCTTAATATCCTGTCTGGTAACTGGAAGGCTCTTAGCTAATTAAGGATTTCTTGTACCTCTCTTACTGTCTTGAGTAAATTGAATACTAGGGCTTAGATGGGTAGATTCTTATCACTTAGTGAGTGCTCTGATAGGGGTGTATCACTGTTTGCTCTTGGAGAAGAGATTGTCTTGTGTACACGGATGTTGGGGATGGTGATCTCAAACCCCTTAAACTGAAGTACTGTCACCAGACACTGGGTACTTGTTGCATGACATGATTAATTGCACTGTTAAATTTTTACCATGCTGATTACAACCGACTTTTTTTCTTCCTAGCCTAACCTAGTCTTTGAACTACAGTTTAGCTTTCACACTGTCCTACTGCTATCTTAATACGTTAATATAATTCCTTACTACATTCCTCATTCCAAGTGACTATTTTAGAGTTTTGCAGCTAAAATCTCTTGTTTTACCACGTAGTTTCTCCAGTCCACTTTCTTAAATAATGGTTTTGTTGCTGTATCTTAAATGCTATCTGGAAAGATGTGTTTGAGATGCCAATTACTATTTTATGTAGCATTTAGTTATATGCTCTCAAGAAAAACTCCAATTTACACTGGGAAAATTACAGCCCATTCTTCACCAAGAAGATGACTACATATCATATAGAAATTCTGGTTATGACCCTTAGTGTAAAACAGTGTTAACTGTCTACCTCAGGTCTGTGAACAAAACACTATGCAGTTTTGAAACTGGCAAAAATTATGGTCCTGGACGATCCAAAGCTTTGTTCAGCAGTCATTAGCTTATGTTCTGATGATGAAGGTGAGGCTGCAGGGCATTCGTGAATATTTTTTCTGTTTTCTCTTATAAAGCAGCTGCTTTTCTTCACCAGTGTAAAGTCATACCATTAATTTCTTCGGTTTTCATTTCTTTGTGGATTACCAAATGCTCTTGCACTGCTGCCTGCATTTTCCTCATCTATAGCAGACTTGATTTGTGTGCATGTGCTTCTCAGAATTTTATGGATTGTTATTAGATGGGTAGGGGACTATTGTCTCTCCAGCTATGGAAAGGGGAGGAGAGCATTTTTTACATAATCGTGGGAAGAAGTAAACAGGAAAAGGTAACTGTAGGTGCTGTGCATGTTATATACCACCTGAATGTCTTGGTTTTAACTTTATTCCTCAATCTTGTATTTCTTTTTGACATGGGACCAAGTTTAAACTCCTTGTTGCAGTTTTGTAGAGTTAACATAATACTAAATGCTTTGAATAACAGTTCAGCCTTTCACAAGCTGGCTCTTTCAGTCTTTTCACTACTTTAACATCTTGTTCTCTCATGCGTGGCTTTTAGTTCTGATTTGGCTGCTGTCCTGCACCTTTCTTTAAAAGTTCCAGCTGCCTGTCTAGTAGATGTATGTCTTGGGTTATTTTATGGTTTCTGTACCTGCAGACTTGTTGCTAGTTGCTTTCATAAAACTAACCTTTGTCAGATATTAGACAGGAAAATATGAATGCCCACATCTGATCCAGTGGACTTGAACTGTTCAAGGAGTCAGAACAGTACTCTGCATCCTGCCATGGTCAAGTTTGGTTTCCTCCTCTGCCATAGGTCTTCTGTGTGGACTCGATGCAATCTTTAGTCTGCACCTCCTTTGAGGGTTTCTGCTGATCCAGCTGCATTAGTTGCCAATAAGCAAGTCTGCAGGCAGAGCTGTCTCCTTCCATTGCTGGTTTTGAATCATAGCCTTGGCTTTAACATTTAACGTTTGTAAAAACTTCTACGTTGAACCCACACTGGAGGTACTTCCCTGGGTCGCTTTTCTTTCCTAGAAAGGTGTGATGATTGTAGGCATGGTGGTAATGTTTAAGCCTGTCCTCTCACCTGCAAAGAAAGGTAATAGCACATCCCTCTGGACAGCTGAGGACCAATATCTGCATGGAAGGCACTTTGCAGTGGTAAGGGGCTATAACACATATAATACTAGATCTTGATGTAAAAATTACTGTATTACTTCGATGGTATTTTTAGATATTCTTCCATGTGTGGCTAGTTTGACAGCTGCCAGAAACAGCACATCTGATGATGCAGTGAATTTTGGGAGAGGCTTAACAAAAGATGCATATTTCCTAAAGGACAGCTGTGATTTAGGTTCAGTAGAAGCTTCATCAAAATGACTGTTGTACAGATCACTTCATAGAGACTATAGCTCTATTTTCTATGGATTTGAATAGGAATTACTGCCATGGCAGGGTGTGGGCTTTGGGTAAAGAGTGAGATTTAAGATTAGTGGGACTATTTTGTGAAGAAGGTGTGAAGATTATTATCTCCAGGACTCATTGGTTATTTTATTGCCACATTTCTGAGGCTTGCCAGGGGCATGCATCATCTTCTGAAGTGGATTGCTTGGAAGACTATGAGATTATTCCAGGCCAGAACCTTTTAAATTGGTAAGTCTAAAACACCATATGCTGTTTTAAGAGGGTGCCCTAAACTGTATTACCATGCTGTAGCTATAGAAGACATAATAAAGCAAAGCAAACTGCTGTAGCATGTAGAAAGAGAGTATAATGTGTAAACTACGGTCTGCAGTGTTTTCCTAAAGCAAACATAGTGTGTTTGGGGGAAATAACTTGTTTTGCAACATTTCCACACGTACAAATGCTCTACTATATAAATGCTTTTATTGCTGTGTCTGCTTCCGTTTATCAAATCAATGTCTACACAGATTTGTGAAAAACTAAGTTTAGATTAATTCATATGTCACATTCATCTTCTTTTCAGAGAAAAGCATTGTTTTGTTTGTATGTGGGACTTGTTACAGAGCTTGTGTCTGCACTACCTAAAATTTCTTTAGTGATTTGAGTCTGTCATCTGTCTGAAATTATGCTTTCCAGGGGCCACTGAGCTACCACTGCCAGACTAACACAGGAAATATTTGTTTCTGCTGTTGGAAGAGAAGGCTATTAAAACTGGTCTAGACACTGCAGCTGAGCGATGCATGTCAATCTAAGTTGTGTTAACTTAGTTGCACAGGTTTTGCAAGATTTTTAGCACTATTCTGTTCCATCCTTTATTTCCCCTTTTCATTCAAATGAAAATCCAGTTCTCTGCATAAAGAAAAGGCTACTTCAGACCATGCAATCAGCAGATGCTTTTCCTCTCCTGAGACCTTTGAACACAGACTTAATAATTCCACCTCATTTGCACAGGTAACCTGTTGAGTACTGTGGTTTCTGCTTAGAAGAATTAGGTGAGGTTTCTTTAGGTCACATACTTGCTGTGGTTGATCAGTCTCTACCACCATGGTGAGCTCCCTTCCTGGCACTGCTCTTTCTACTGCCTCTTCAGCTTTCTTCTCCAGACCTTGGCAGCTTGGAGCCAGGCCAAGAGCAGAGGGAAAAGATGAGGCATCTCTATGGCCATCAGCCTGGGCTTTGTTGGCCCCCCACTCAAGCACCATTATCTTGAATAGCAGTCCTGGAGTTTGTGGTCGACACCCGGTGCTAAATCCAAATGTCTCTGCAAACAGATAAGGCAGCAAAACAAAGCCTTGCTGATTGCTAAGGCTGAGTACTGTCCTGAAGCACACGCACGGTGTGTTGCTGTTGTCAGCTGTCTGTTGGCGGGCAGTCTCTACGTCTTTTCTCCACCAAAAGACTGCTGAGTAAACAGGACTTGGCCGCTGCTGGGTGCGGTCTGCAGTGGCTGTGGGGCCTCGTCAGGGCTCCAGAGCCAGCTTCCTGGGCAGCACCTTGCCCGGTGGACTTTAATCACTGATTAACCCACATAAAGGGTGGCTGGAATAAAACAGATTAAACCAGCACACAGTATCTGTGCTGCCATCTTGTGCACCAGAATTTTATAACACCTTTAAGATTATTTTGTAAATATGGCCATGTTGTCATGGCAGCAGAAATCTGGTGTGGAAAAATGCTGCTGACATGATTTATTGCTAGTTTAGTGTGCTGTGTAGGTCAGGCAAGGCGTCACTGCTCCTAGCTTCTGCTTATCTGAATTGAATATGAAATGCATCAGAAGGGCTTTGATCAGGGAAATTAATGTCGCAACAAACCTCATGCTGGCATGCACAGCTCAACTAAAAGCAGAAATGTGCAGTGAGATCTGTATTGTTTTAACATTTATACACTAAGAATCTACACATGAATGTTTCATAGTTTTCAGTGTAGCTCTTGCTGAAAGTCAGTATCCTCCCTGGTGAAATTGTGGTTGTAGAAAGTTGAGATGCTGTTAAAGCTAACAATACCTGGAGGCTCAAAGATACGCAGCTTAGAATTTGATCCAGCTGATGGAAGTGTAAAAAAATTGATAACTGCAAGTTTATCCAAAATTTCTTACTAAAGCATTTGATGTTTTCTTTATGTGCTGAAGTTCTGAGACCTGGCGTAGCCAAGTGACTCATGCTGTCCTCCATGCTGCTGCCCTCTCGTTACTTCTTGTATGTAACATGAGAGAACTAGTGACTGGGGTGACCTATATCACACCTTCCTTTACCCTACTGTTGCAGTGACCACAATCACAAAATTTGATTTCATGCAGACAAAGTAAGTTCTTAGGATGGGTAAAACTTTAGATGCAGTAGAGGCTCTCTGGAGTATGAATCTAGAGCCTCAAATTTGGAAGCTGATGTTTCCAGGGTGTCTGGCTCCAGGAGTAAGTTGGCATCAGAGACCTGTAGCTCTGACTTGAGCTAAGGCTCCCATCTGTAAGAAAAATTCAGGGCTGAATGTACCAGAACACAAAGGGGGGGGGGGAAAAAGGATGTGAAGGAAGTCGTATTCTCAGCTACACACTACTCTCCACAGCCTCAAAGTCAAGCCTCCCAGATTGTGCACTTTTTAATACAACTAATAGTTTTTGCTGTGATGGTATTCAAATTTTATGTGTCTGTTTTCATGGAATGGCTGGAAGCTTTGCATGCTTTTCCTCTGGAAGTAGCCTGTGGCTCTTTGTGAAACAACCTTTTCCTAAGTTTTCTGGTTTAGGTGATGTATCATACTAAAGCTTGCAGTATAATGAGAACAAATTCCAAAGTTAACATACAGGTTTTCCTTATAAACAAATCAACATTACCACCACCCCACTGCTCAGCCAAGGAACATACCTGGGTTGCTTTGGCTGCAGTCATCCTCCTTTACAAAACAATATTTAAGGGAACGTTGGCAATTAAAAGAAAATTATATTTTTTTAAGCAAATGAAAATTTAAGAGCTGAGACTTCTTAACAAACCTGTAGATTCAGAAACTAGAGACCTAATAGTGTGGAATTCTAAATTATGAGTTCACATGCTTCAGACAGTTGTATATTTCTGAATATCTTCTAGTAAAAGTTTTGACTTAAGCCACTTCCACCATTTCACAGACATTTAAAGCTAGAGTTGAACATTTTGCTTTGGGTCTGATTGTGGTTACTATTATTTTCTAGCAAAAAGATTTTTTTCTTTGGAATAAGTTGGCCACATTGTACTTTCAGTACAGGAGACGTCAGCAGTCTGTTTAACTTGTGCTGAACTAGGTTGAAAGGCTGTGGTGGTGGGCAAGGGAGGTAATAAATTAGTGGTAACTTATGTTTATCTTCTCTTCGCTACACCTTTTGCATGGCAGCATGCAGTGTTCTGAGCTTTGGCTCTGGAGTCCCGTCCTTTCTTCTTTGAAGGTCTGCTTCCCACAAGGTACAAACCTGGTGCCCTTGGATCTACATCTTGCAGCATAAATCTGAAAGGGCAGGGCAGCAAAAAAAAAAATTTTACTGCACGATTGTGTGCAGAATGTGATGGGCTTTGGGTGGGTTGTACAGTGTACCCTCTTTTCTCTGCAGAACTGACTCCTGCATTTCCAGTCTCTTAGCCTGTGTGCGTGCTTTGCTGACCACACAGACTGCCAAGGACAACTTCATAACTGGTTAAGTTCCTAGAGCAGCACTGCTGTTTCCAGTTCCCTTGACCTTGCCTTGACTGAGATTCAGCAGGGGATTTTGGTTTTAAAATGTAGTCTGAGCTAATTTTACTGCTGCTGTTTTCACGGAATGACAGAATGGTTAAAGCTGGGAGGGACCACAGTCAGTCATTCGGTCCAGCTTCCCTGCTCATGCAGGGTCGTCCCAGATAGCACAGTATCGAGTCCAGCCAGCTCTTGAATATCTCCAGGGAGGGAGACTCCACAACCTCTCTGGGCAATCTGTTCCAGTACATGTGGTCAAATGTGGAAACTGGATTTCCTGGTGAGTGGCATGCTGTTTGCTGCTCTTGAGTCTGGCATAGAAGTCGTCATTGTTATCTTGCCAGAAATTCACTGCTGAACAGCTCTGCCATGGATTGTCAAGAGTTAAAACAGAACTGAGCAAATCAAAAGGGAATTGAACCTCAATACTCACTCCCGGCTGACTCTCTAGTACTGTGTATTGGAACTAAAGTTTTGGAGATACATTTTCATTTATCAGATCTAGGTTTGCTTTTTTGTCTAAGGCAAATCCTTTGTTTTTTTTGTCGGCAAGTACTGCAGTATTATGAAAATAAAAATCAAAGGGCTGTACTTATGCATTCCCAAGTATCTGTCTTTAGGAAAATACCTGCTTATGCATCTTTTATCCAAACAGTAAGACTATAACTGGCGTGGGTAACTCTGTAGGACTGTTCAAATTTTTGCTAATTTTAGACGGTACTACCCAGCACTTCAGTGATGCTGTATGCTTTACTCTGCATCCTGAGGCTGACTTTTGTCCCTCCACCATGGAGTGCAGTTTGGGTTTAGCTTTAATGAGTGCTCAAATAAACCATCATGTTCACCATTGTGTCAATTTTTCATGGCCTGCCTCAGTCAGTAAGTTAATGTTGTTAAAAGTACAGTTTATGGCATCATATTGTTAAAAAAGGATGGTAGAAATGCATGTGCACATTTGATACCTATAATAGCCTTACTCTACCAGCTTCAAACTGAAGGAAAACTTCCTGTCTAAGATTGAGTTATAGACTCCTCATCATGTGTGTCAGTGATATTAACTACTTTTTTTGGGCAACAGTTTCATCAACAGAAGTAAAGGTGATGCAGATGCTGCAGTTCTGTGTGCTCAGGAAAATAGTGGCTGAGCCAAAAGCAATGCTGCTTCTTTAGCCTTGAAGCAAATTAAATTCCTCCAAAGGTATCTGTAAATCCTTACTGTCATGTGGATATTCTCTGTTTCATTTAATGAAACAAAAGTAGCAGTATTTCTGGTTTTCTTAGTCCAGTCTGCTCCTGCTGACCATACCATGTCATAAAATAACCTTCATAAACTCACCAAACTATATCTTAAAAAGCAGAACTTCACAACGTTGGAAGTAATGGGCTCTTTCTGTTTAAAACCACAATTGCCTTTTAACTGAATCAGTGTAAAGGGAACAAAACTTCTGTAATTGCAAGAAGCATTGAGCAGACAAGTGCTATAGGTATGCTGGTTGACAGGAAGCTCACCATGACCCAGCCATGGGCACTCCCAGCCCAGAGAGCCAAACGTGTCCTGGGCTGCATCCAGAGCAGTGTGGGCAGCAGGGCCAGGGAGGGGATTCTGCCCCGCTGCTCTGCTCTGGTCAGACCCCACCTGCAGGGCTGCATCAGCTCTGGGGTTGCAGCACAGGAAAGATGTGACTTAGTCCAGCAGGTCCCAGAGGAGGGTTACAAAATCGATCAGGGGGCTGGAGCACCTCTTCTGTGGGGACAGGCTGAGAGAGTTGGCATTGTTCAGCCCGGAGAACAGAAGGCTCTGCAAAATACTTATAGCATCTTCCAGCTGTTTGCATAACTAAGTTACAAAGTTGTTTGTATACTAGGAGGATTTAATTAAAATCCTGAGGTTTTTCCTTCCTCTGATTAAACATGTGCAAAACACAGTAAATCCTTTCACAGTAGATCTTGTTGTAGCTAAGTTCTGCGACTTCCATACATTGGTAAAACATTTATGTAATACAGCTGTAGCTGTGTTCTCAGTCTTGGACACTGATTACCAAATGCTGTTAGTTGCCCTATTGCAGATCCCTAATTTTTTCTAGAGTAGATATAACTTAAAGATTTTTGGGTGCAAATGGGAAGAAACTTTGCATCTTTCAGGTCTGCTCTACTTAGTTCTCTGTAGTTTTTCCCCTCTTTTTTCCGCTGAGTTACTGACATTCTTCTTCTCAAAAGATACTTATTCCCTTGTACATTTATCTGGACTTGTTGGTTTGACAGTTGTATTCTACATTACCTTTTTTCTTCTTTCTGCTTTCTTTGCATCCTCAGACTGTTTCCTGTCTGTTCCTCAGGGTACTGCATTTACCTGTTAGACACGATAGCTTCCCTGACTAGAACAGGAGGGTTCCAGATGAATTTTAAAGGCTTATTACCATGCTGGAAAAAAAACCCCACAGCAATTTTACTGTTGTTGACTTACAAGAGGTTTGAAAAGCTGAGGAGTAGCTTTCACTTTGGATTAGCATCTCATTTAGAGCTCGGCTAATTACTCAGTTTTATATATAAGTGGTAAATTTTTGTACTGGAAGGAAGAAAAGAAATTTCAGGTGAGCACATGTCTCTATCTTCTTCAAAAACAGTTCCAATGCAGTACCTTGTTGGTGCCCTGGACTTAAGATGGTAGAAAAACCCTTTCATGAGAAAACTGAGAATTAGAAGTGCAAAGAATTCAGTGCAAGGTACAAAATGCTGCTCTGGGCACACAGTTCATATCTCTGGAGATGCTCCATTGAACAGCAGAGTCAGCTGTGGCTCATGGTGAATACCCGCTGGGGTTCAGCAAGGTCACGAAGCTTATGTGTACAATTCTTTTTCTAGAAGACATGTTCTAGAAAATAAATTCTATAGGAAAAGCTAACGGGCTAAGGTAAAAAATCATATTTGCCTAGAAGTATATTTCTTTGTATATTCTTGTCTTTTTTGGAGAAGCCAGGTGTGATGCCTTAGTGCATAAATCTATTTAGTTTATAAAATGCCATTTTGGGACTCTTGGCATGGACCCATAACACGCGAACGTGCAGTGCAGGATAAAGCTGGGAAACTCATCAGGAATACTATTCTCCTCACTAAAGCAGCTTTTATACTGCAGAATACAGTTCTCCTAATGACAGTCGCCTAGTGCAGGTTTTTGTGATATTGTGTTGGATCTGTAGGTATTGGCTTCCCAAAGAGCTATTTGGGTAGTCTGTGCTTCAGCGAAACAACTTTCGTATGTCCTGTAACAAATCCAAAAGTGGAATGGAGTAGAACGTTAGTCTAGAGTTTTAATGTGAAACAAAATTATGAAGTGAGCTTTCTTCTTCTACATGGTGGAGTGAAAACTGGCTCATTTTCAACCTGGATCCAAGATTTCTGGTTTCTGAAGTCACCCTTCTGGAGGTGATGTTAGATTTGTAATGCTGTCTCGCTTACAGTGACACTGCCTTGGTTGACAGTAAGCAAAGTGAACTAATGTCTTCAACTTTATTCTTGCCCTTTAACTTTATTATTTGTATTGATATTAATGTCCTAAAAGCACAGGAGTTTGACTAACCAAACAAACAAAAAAAATGCTGTGAAGAGCTAAGCAGATTTAAAGGTCTTGTAATGTGATTTAGCTGCTGGGAATAAGAATAATATCACAGGGCCAAAACACTTAGACCACCAATGTAACAAACTTCTGGTCCAGTGATTAAGACACTAATCTTTCTTGGAAGTGCTTTGGAAGCAATTTCTCTTGGCTACTCAATATAAACATACTGTAAAATATGTTTTCATGTCTGTTCTTTGCTTTCTGAACTGGTTATATATTCAATTAATACAGTTTTCTGTCTAGTACCATGTCTATCACACTTTAAGTCTGAAGTGCATAACTAGGTTAGCACCTTGGAGGATTTAGTTGCTGTCACTCATAAGAAGCCATGTTTCCATCTACTTACTGCCAGGCAGACCTCAAATGTGTAAATTACCTTGGGCTTTTCCAGAAAGCCCTCACTCATCCTTCCAGCACCAGTACTGCGTTTCATGGGTGAGAGTGGAGAGCTCCCATGCAGGAGAAGGACAGTCTGCAGGAGTGCTCTGTACTGAGCTGGGCAGTGCTGTGAGGTTGTGTTGCACAGCACATTGGCTACAGGAACCTGCCTCACCCAGAACACTGCTGCCCTTGATGCTCTTGAGGTTCAGCACTGGCATAGAAATCACAGAGGTTTTTTTAAATGCGAACGTTAGTAATACACAACCTTCCATGTTTTCTTCTAGTTTTCAGATTAAATTATTGCTTACTCGAAGGCCTAGTACTGTTCGAAAGATTTGAGTCAGACGCCTTGGGGTGTGAATACTTCAAAGCATGCTGGTTGCTTATTGATGAGTTACAGTCACAGATATGACCCTCTAATCATTGTGTTATGCCATGTGAATGAATATGAGGATTTTCTCCTTAGCCCTCGTCCTTCTCTGTTATAATTACATTACATTTAAAGTATGATAGTTGTAGGCAAAAGCTGTAATGTTTCTCAAATGTCTCTGTAGATGGATGGAGGTCTGCTTGGAGGAAGAGCTGCCCCCAACTACGGAACTGGAAGAAGGCTTAAGAAATGGTGTTTACCTTGCCAAGCTTGCAAAATTCTTTGCACCTAACGTGGTGTCAGACAAAAAGATCTATGATGTGGAGCAGGCGCGCTACAAGGTAATAACTTCCTCAGTTCTCTCACCAGGATGACAAAACCCAGTAATGTTTGTCTTCCAGCTCTTAAAGATTCCCAAGCATGGCTGGTTAGCTTTCTGTATCTTTCTTTTAAGGCTGTAGGGACTAGATGAAGATGCACAGCTGTAAGAAGCCTGCATGATGTTAGAAATATTCTACCCTTAGAAAAAACCTTTTGGTGTTGCTTCAAGTTTTTAAAGCTGCACAAATTACACTTCTGGCTCTAAGGAGAACATGAGCTTTGCAATTTATAAAGTTATTTCTCATTAGGAATGGAAGTCAAAAGCAGTTTGATAACTATTTCAAGCTTTCTTCATTTTATATGGAAGCATATTTGAAATGTACTTAATTAGATTTCTGTGTTTATTTTATCAACTTTACAACACGAAGCAAAAAACAAGCTACCAGTAAGTGAGCTTAGCTTGTTCCCTGTGCAGGCTTTTGCTAGCTCCAAGAACCTCGATAATACAGGAATATATACACTCAGACACAGTAGTCCCACTATGGAATGCATTATCTCAACATGCAGAGGTGGCAGAAAAAGTTTACGGTTAAGAATTCCAGTTACATGTTTAAATGTTTCTCTTGAAAATCTCCAAAACTTAAGAGGTTTCTTTTTCCCTTCACCCTAAAAAGTTACACTAAAAATAAACTAAAAAATACTTTCTCACTTTATTCTTGTGCTGCTTGCATAGGCTTTAGGGAGGGTCAAGTCAGATATTCAGGTAGAACTGAAGAGTTCCAGGACTTCCTTATCTGTTCTTCATGGTAGTACTGAGCAGTGTTACTACTTCTGTGTTTTGGTTCCTTGTCTTTGACATCCAGCCTCTACTCCCAAAGAATACTGAAGGACTGTACAAATTACTACTTCAATCACAGTCCACCCTGATGGGTACAAATCTGGCTTATGTAACATGAAAGAATGAGCTGAACTCAGCGTGGAGCTGTTGATGTGTTAGGATGCTTCATTAGCAAAATTGACGCTGTTACACTTTGGTCTCTGGGTTCAAATAAGGGAAAATTCCGTGAACTCAACTTCAGGATATAAAACTGGGAAACAACAGGAGGATCAATAACTAGAGAATTTACTTAATGTGACTTCCATAATCTTCTATGTGTTCAACAGAGATCTGGCCTTCATTTTCGGCACACTGACAACACTGTGCAGTGGTTAAGAGCAATGGAGTCTATTGGTCTGCCTAAGGTAAGCCTTTAAATTTCAGCAAAGAGAGTGGCTCATATTATTGGCTTACTGAGATCCCCTTTCCTCTGCTTGAGCATAAACAGTTCTGTACAGTAAGTCTACAGGAATTCAAAACGAAATCTGAGGGGAAGGTAATGTGGAAAGCAGTGGGAGTGTCAGTCCTGTGTTGCTGCTGCTGGTGTGTGTGGGCTGAGGCAGGGATGCTAGCACTTGATATCTTACTGCTAAGGCAGCCTCTGGGGGGGCCTGAAAGGAATATGGTTTAAAACAGAAAACTTAAATATTTGCTTCCTTTAGGTTACCTCTTCACATCGTGCCTCTTGCTGACTCTTTCTCTTACTGTGCGTCCCGATTTCTCTGCCTCTACCCTGTTTCCAGACTGTTCTTGCACCCTTCAGTGCATCTGCGTGACTGTGCTGCTGCTCTTCCTCCACCAGCTGCTTTCTTGGGTCACCTCTTATACTTACCTTCCTCCTTGTGGGTCTTCGCTTGTCATCTCCCCCTCTGCTGCTGTTTCTGGGCACCAGTGAGTCTATTTTGGATGAAAATCCTTTAAGAAAAGGCTGTGTGCAAACACCTGTGCTGCTTGTTTGTGCATTCTGGAGCCACTGACAGGCCGAGGTGGGCAGGTGCCCAGCCCAGGGCCCCTGCGTGCCTGCAGCCTGAGTGCTGCATGAGGCACTGTGCTCAGGCACAGTGGGGATGCCCAGGCACCTGCTTGAAGGGCTAAACGGACTAATGGCCAGCTACTGTAGGGAAACTCACTGCAGGTGCCTATAACCAGAAATGGGCACTCATGACTGCTATCAGAAATGCCAGAGACGGGAAGGGGTCCTGCCCTTTCCAGGTGAGGAGGTTTTTTTTTCCCAGTTGAGTCCTTCAGCCCTCTGTTCAGCTGGCAGATTTCCACTCTGCCATCTTTCCTCTGAAAGATTGTGTTTCTGTCGCAGAGGATGGTCATGGCCAAAAGCTTTCCCAATTCTCCCTCACAAAGCTGTTTTGAGCAAATGATGAAGAGGGCACTGTGCTCTTGACTTACTCAGTCTGCTCCTATTAACCATGGGACAGTGCAGCCCCGAGTGACCAGCCTGGGCTGGAAGCATGCTGCCAACTCTCACGGTTAACTAAGCCTTTTTATTATATTTTTGTGGAGAAACAGTGTTTAGTGACTGGGACCATGGCCAGGAACAAATTAGTGGTAGAACCAGAACTGGAACTTATGATGTGACTTCTTGGCTAAATTGCTTAATATTCCTCTCTCTAAATATCTTCCTTTGTAAATGATGTATTCACAGAGTTAGGGGTGCTGGCAATTAGAATTATGCATTTTTAAACCATACTTGATAGGTTTGGTTTGTAATGAGGCTTTGCAAATTGTAAATGCATTCCAGGTTTTGGGCGTCTGTAGAGGACAAGCACTACTGGCTGAGCTTATGCCAAAGGACATTTTCTAAAAATCTTGTTGCAATGCTGCCTGCTTATCTTGCTCTTTTCCCCTCTTATTAAGTAGCTTTTATGCTTTATTAAGCTCTTCTTTATGAAAACTACTGATAAAGTTAAAATAACATCAGAAGAGACATGACTCATAGCTGTATAAAAGTAACAGCTGAAATTCTATAAATTCAAGGTATGGTTCTGCAAAGTAAACGTTTCTGCTCAGTAGTAAGTCTTCTCATTTAACTGTGTGCTCTTCGCTTTTTAGATCTTTTATCCAGAGACTACGGATGTCTATGATAGGAAAAACATCCCTAGGATGATATACTGCATTCACGCTCTAAGGTAACTGCTGACAGGAATAAAAATTATATTAACTGCCAAAGTTAGGAGCGTAAGTCTTGAAATGGCTTTGGGACAACCAGTATATCAAAATCTGTTAGAATTTACAAGTTCATTTGTTTTAAGTTGGAGACAAAAGTTGAAGTTTGTCAGGTCTACTGGCCAAATAATTTTCAAAATAAAAATTAAGGACTACTTAATTTAGCACACAAGTCCCTCTCTCAGTAGTACACGCTTTTGCAAAATGAACATACAATTTCAAAATACATACTTCAACGGAAATCAAACAAATTAACAGAAACTTAGCAAAACATTAGTATAACCATGGAGCAGACATGCTGATCAGAGTTAAAATAATGATGAACTGACATCTTTCTGTCCCCAAACTGAAGCAATTAATTACTGTATTCTGTGGTAATTCATGTAAAAATGATACATTCTCAAAGATTTCAAAATTCTGAGCAACTTGACTTTTAATGTAAAGTCAGAGAGGCTTTGACTACACCATTGAAAGTAGTGATTAAAATTTTTTTTGTGCTCTGCCTTAAGGATTTTCTTGATGTTTAGCACAAAAACATCTGTCCTGTGCTGTCCCTTGTGTGGAGGACAGTGCTGTTGGCAGACAGCTCCACCCTCCTATGGCTCTTCTAGTTCATTTCCCTCACGTAGAGACCTTTCTATTTCAATATGTTTTGGCACTAATCTTTCAGAGAACATAATTAACTTGCACCCCAAACTTTCTTCTCTGTTTCTAATGGTGTTCAAAGATACATCAGCTACTCCAGGGCTATCAGACAGAAACTATTCAACACGTCCTTTATTGAAACTTTTTTAGGGCTAATCCTTGAAATGATGTGCCCACTCTTGCATTCTGGGATATGCACTCACTTCCAACAAACAGGACTTACCACTGAAGTTCACTGTATTTGCTCAACATGCCAGGTGTTCATGGTTGACAGCCCGGTATATTTTTGCCATCTTTGACAAGAGTTGTCCCTTGAAATTATTGTACTTGGTGTAATATTAACTGGGAATTGACACCAGGACCATTTGAGGGTGGTTCTTGCCTGTAACTTGGTAGTGCAGTCTGTTCTGACAGTGAGCCTTGTGTGAGCTTGAAGTGGTTCCCTAAAGAGGATGCATGGGACTATAACCTTAGCCAGGCTGACTCAGTGGGCTGTGTGCCCCCCACCGCCCCAGCTGTGTTATGGGCCAGCTCAAATGTTCTGCAGGAGGTGCAAGAACACATTAATTGTTCTAATATTTGCTCCCTCATGTATACAGGACATTATTAACTGTGGATTGGAAAGCTACAGAAACAACAACGCCATCAAATATCTTCTTAATATCTGCCTTATCATTGCAATGGCAATAACTCTTATCCTGAATTGACGTTTACAATGGATTGACCTATAGCAGAAATTTTCCGTTCTCCATATTGGCGTACCCCAGGATTTATGCAGTACCAGAAGTAGTCTGTATTGTCTCAGCTTTCACTTCCATGTTTGTCCTATTTGAATTAATTTTTCTTGATGCATATCAACACAAAGCTCTAACTCTGTACCTCTGTACTTAGTATGTTTTTGGGGTTTTTTTTAGTGCTATTGTTTTAGAAATGGACTTTATATTGAATGTTTCATGCCACACTGAAGGGGAATATGCCTGGAATGCATTTATTTATGATGCTTTCCCATGAGATTGCAGGCTCCTGTGCCTGCATCCTGTGCAAAATATAAGAATAGAAGATACAATGATTGAGCTTTATTTATTTCCCTATCTTTTCCTAAAATACATACCAGAAGTCCTTCACAGAAGTCTTTCAAATCAAACTTCAATCTCGGTGTTGAATGGCATGCAACCTACATTGATAGCTGTTTGAAGAAGAATAGAATTAAGCACAGGGTGCTTTGCTTGGCCAGCAGTGCTCCCAGGTGGATTGGCAGCAGAGGAATGCTGAGCTGTATCTGAAATGTATTTTTGACATCTGAAATAATAAGAATTTGCAGGGAAAGTCATTGACTGTTTATTGTTTTGCTGATCTTTTGCTATTAGAAGGCCTGAAGATAGGTGGATACTCTAAGGATTATGGTTTAAATATTGTTTTAGGATATGTCCTGATTCAAGTCCGAAATTAAGACCATTGCACTTAAAGCATGTGGGATGACTTGTGCTGTCAAATATAACACTGCTCTGGCCAGGAAGCAGTGACTTTGCAAACAATTTCTTATTATATTCCTGTTGAATGTAATTACCTCTTACTTTTCTCCCACTGAAACATCAATACTTAAAGTATTGACTGGGACAAAGGCCAGGAAGTAATTAGTGGTAGAACCAGAACTGAACTTCTGGTTCTGACCTGAAAAATACAAAGGCATAGATTCCATTATTTGCACCGTGATTTTTGTGAAAGCAGATTTGGGGTTGTTCCTGCACTAAAAGAGGTCAAGAACAGTCTCATTTAAATTAAGATGTTAACAGTGATTTTTCTTCCTAAATAGCAGTGCTTGGAGATATTTTTTTCCCTGAAAAATTTAGTTTTCAAATTATCTTTGCAAGACAATCACTGCTACATCCTAGACAAACTATCCCTCTTGAAGCTGGACAGCTTCAAAACATTGTTTTCCTAAGAAGCAGCAGAATAACAAGCATGCTGTAAAGGCAAAAACATGCTATTTTCAGATCTGTTTTTCACAGCACGTTATACATGAGCTAAGCATAAAACAAGTCCTGGGAATATCTGCCTGATATGAGATGCAGTTCTGTGTGGGTGATGCTTTCTATTGAAAGGAGTTTCACCTAGGAACTGCTCTTTTTCCTTTGTTTTTGCCTTGCTCCTGATGCCTTAAATTCAGTTTTCTTAACCACGAGGCCCCCTGCTTTTGACTTTGTGTGTTTTCTGAAGTTCAAGTTACACAACAAAAGCATTAAGCAAGCTGTTTCATTTCAAGTGAAATTATATGTTAACTCAGAGAAGTGTCTTTGTGTTCCCTGCAAGACTCTAAGAACATTTTCAGCACCATCTGGTGGTTAATAAGTTTGTCCAAACAAAGGAGTCTAGGAAATACCACACGTGGTTCAACATCCTTCTGGAAGTGCTGAACAGCAAAAAAAAAAAAACCCTCTTTAATGTTCATAGCACTCTTTCTTCTTGTATCTTTTTATTGTTGTGACCCAAAAAAGAGTCAGCACAGTCAGCTGCTGATTTCCATAACTGTTCGAATGACACCCAGCATTTCAGACAGGATTGTGTCCCTGTCTCAAGCTTAGACCAAAAATCTCTCTTTACCCAGAAAGACTGAAGGCAGACCAGGATAACAGAGGAACCTGGTTCATTACTATAGTCTTGTAAAGTCTATGTGCTTTTTTCCCCCTGAAAAAGCTAATTTGTGTTTTTGACAGATTTGAAAGATAAGAATGGCATCAGCAGTGCTTTTGAGGGGCTGTAAAGGCATGTCGACCTACCTGAGATCCTTTGTTGTGTTCACCCAGATGGGGGCAGGACAGAGGAGCAGCTGTGGCAGCGTGGAAGATAAATGCTGATTCCATGTGCTCCTAAATACATACAACAGCTACAAATACATGCTTTGAAATCTCTTCCCATAACTTGCTAGTAGCAAAAAATCTCCTCTACAACAAATCACAAAAGGGAAATACACTTCTCTAGAAGCAAAACCCCTAAACCCCAAAGCACATTTGCAATTAATGATGTTGGGGTGAGTTAAGTTTGAAAAGAGGTAGAAAACAATCCTTTTGGAGGAGTTTAAATGTTATTTAAGTATTCTTTTAAAAACCTACCTTTTTTGATTCTTTCTTGCTTAACTCACTTCAATTTCATTGAATTTCACTGATAAATTATAGAAACATCAGTATTTTGTAGATAAATACATGCCTTGTGTTTGGAAGCTACTGAGAAAATATGTATGTATTCAGCTGTTTTCTTTCAGATAGCACCACAGAGCTCTAGGAGTGAGTGAAGGTATTTTTCATGCTATGTTGAAATAAAAGTATTCATTCTTGGATAATACATTAAATCAACTTTCTTCATTTTCCAAGAGTAAAATAGCTAATGACACCAATATTTGTGATGATGTTGGATGTTACAGGTCCTTGTTCCTCTCCCCTTAGTAAGAAGAGTGTCAATGATTTATGTGTTTTTCTGTTAGTAATTACAGGGATGCAATATAATGCAAGTCAAAATAGATCCAAAGATATAAGCTGTGCTAAAATGTTTTCAGATCTTGATGTTGCCCCAGTATTAGCTTTTACATTTCTTTACGTATCTTTCACTGAGGTTTTCTGCTTGTTTATGCATCCCATGTGACCTGAGGTATACTGACAGTGCTTCTCCCTCAGAGATGCTTCTTGGAAATAAAAGATTTCTCGTTCTGTAAGGCTTAAAAATACAGTACAAAGAAAACTGTAGTGTCAATTTATTCTGTATTGGTACTCATAAGTCAAGGGTTAAAGGACAAGCTTCATAAAAGTGCTTTTCTCTTGTACAGAAAGCAAACAGCTCAACCACATGCAGAACTTGAAAGCCTAATTTTCTTCTTTGCAGTTTATATCTCTTCAAATTGGGACTAGCTCCACAGATCCAGGACCTTCTGGGAAAAGTAGACTTCACAGGTAAAAAGATGCTTATCTAATCATATGTTAGCTGCTTTTTTACACTGAAAATCTGCTAACATTGTACATATTTTCTATTATGTCTGTTCTCCTCCAACGACATTGTTACAAACACTGTTACAAATTAAACAGGTGGGAGGCTGATTGTTGGTCTCAGAAGGACAGGAGGGAGGGAGTTTTAATTGAATACTTGTCATATCTTGGAGTCCTTCAAAATGGGGAGGAAAACTGCTCAGAAGCCCTGGCCAGAAGCACTTTCAGGAATATTTTTGTAGGTATGGTTATTCATAGGGAAATTATAATGCTTTTGTTCTGATAATATTTTCTTTTTCTTTTTTTTTCTTTTTTTTTTTTTGTCTGAACAGAGGAAGAAATCAGCAATATGCGAAAGGAGCTAGAGAAATATGGTATACAGATGCCATCTTTTAGTAAAATTGGTGGGATTCTGGCCAGTGAATTATCAGTGGACGAAGCTGCCTGTAAGTGTGACTCCTGTTCTGTTCTCTACCAAATGCTTTGACAGAATGCCAACAAAGTGTTTTCTGTGTTCTCATTTACTTCGTTTGCCACCTCTTAAGAGCTAGAAAGACAAGCAAACAAGTTTTCACTACCACACTGCTTCATTGTTAAAAGGCCTCTTCAAAATTTGCCGTCTGAGGTTTTTGGTATCTCCATTGACCCATAGGAAGTGCTACCAGGAGCAAAGATTTCTCACAATATTTTGAATGGGTTTAATGTGTTGGTAGGCAGTGCTCCTCTAGAATAATGAATTGACTTCTGTGCATGCCTCTGCACCATGAGTACGATGAAGACAGCCATGGGAACATGGTGTCTTCTCTGTTCCTCTTCTTTTTATCTTTTGCCTTTTGCAGTTTTCCTAAAGCACCCAAACAGATTGCTGTGAAGACAAGTCATGGTTCCAGACAGACAACTCTCGCACATATGGTGCTGTATATTTGAAACTTGCCTCCATGGGTAGCTTTCAATCTGTCTGACCAGTGGTGTGTGACCCCTTGCATGGTAGAACCCTGCTGGAGGGTAGGTCCTGCTGGACAGTTACGGTTCTTTTGAGTCCACCTTGAACAACTTCCATTTAAAAACAGAATTTTTCTGGTTTTTTCTGCTGCTAATGCCTATTTGTGTCTAAGTCTGGGTGTTTTTTCTCTATATCACTTCTTTTTCTTTTTTGTGAAATGAAGCGATAGATTACAAAAAAAAAAAAAAGCTTGAATTTAAGTTATACGAAATCGTGTGTCCACTTAAATCAACACTAGAGCTTTAGTTATTTTAAGATCCTAGTCTTTTCAGAAGGGTAAACTGAAGAACAGGAGGGTCGTCTTTGCTACTTTATTCAGCCTTGCAAAGTGGCAAGCTGATTCATTATATTACTTAGTATGCTGAAATTTTCGGAGCCTAACTTAAAACACACTTGATGTTGATTTGCATTGTCTTGTGTTGTATATTTTGAAGCCTGCTTAATATGTGCATGCTTCACCAAAGCTAGCTCTTAAAATGCTGCCTTTTGAAGTGGCAGGAGATTTTTAGCCGACTTTTAGATGTTTAGTGACTACCAAGCACTTTTTCAGGGAGCTTCCTCCCCCGAAGATGAAAGGGCTCAAACATCCTTCACTGAAAGCCTTATTATACTGTGTAGGGCTTCCTTTAACTTCTGAAGTGTTTTCAGTCTTAGAAAAGCAGAGTTTCCTGATGCTGTTTCTGTCCCTCTGAGCAAGGATTGTGCTGTAGGTTACATGCTCTGCCTCATGACAGGAAACATCTGCTGTGGGAACCCTCACACACTAGTGAGGCTGGATAATGGAGATCCTGCCAAAGGAAGGGGTCTACCATCCTTCTTCCTAAGTGGAGTATGCAAAAGGAGATATGAAAGTGGAACAACTGCTGATGACTCCTACTCTGCTGCCAGCAATAGTATAAATCAGCATGGAAAGAATTAGCTGAAGTGCTTTCACAGAGAGCTTATTCTGCAAGGAAACATCTTCCTTATTCCATGCTTCCAGCCTGCTCTTTCATGTCCAATCAGTCTTTTCACTGTTTCTCTTGGTAGGTGGGTTCACATCTACCAATATCTGTTTGATTCTCGCCAAATATTGAACCTATATTTTGACTGCTTTTTTGCTTGTTCCATTTAGGTTAGTGAAGCCTCTTATACAACTGTGGAAGAGATAACATCCTTCCTGTGTGTTCTGTTATATGAGGATGTTGGCATCATGTATGTCTCTAAGGACAGTTTTCCTAGTCCCTCGCTTGGAGTGGATATGGATGTACACAGAACCCCAGAATGCCTTAAGAGGGAAGGGACCCATATAGACAATTGAGTCCAAGTTCCTGATCCTCACAGGATTACCTAAAACTAAACCATATAGCTAAGAGCATTGTCCAGATGGTCCCTGAATTCTGTCAAGTTTGATGCTGCAACCATTTCCCTGGGGAGCCTGTTCCAGTGACTTGCCACCCTCTCAAAGAAAAACCTTTTCCTCATGTGCAACATGAACTTTGTCTTTTCACAGCTTAATGACAAATGAAACTAGTGTGCTTCTCTGCTTGTGTCTCTTCCACCATGCTAGCTGCTTGTACTGCTCAGCTGTACTGTGGGAAGCTAGAGTGAAACAATTTTAGAACAACTTTCTGGCATGAACTCAGTGCTAAGCAAAGGATTATCCACCAACAGCTATGCAAGTTCCAGTAGCTGCCATCTCTGAGGGTGTATAGCTTCACGTCATTCTTCATTTGCCCCTGTTGAGTGATATGATCTTTTGTCTGACTTCTCTAAATTTGTACACTCCTTTTTTTTTCCTGAAATGTCAAAGCAGACGCATGTTTGCTTTCTTTCATAAACTGAGAGAAACTCAAGTCTTTCAGACTCAGATATTTAGACCTTCAGTTAAACTTAAGCCAAAAAACCTCTTTTTACTGCATGCCTTTCTCCACTTTAGCAGAATCATGCAGGGCCAAGTAGGAAGTAAGTATTGACAAAGGAAAGATGGTCATTATGTTTTCGCTTCACAGGTCTCCTTGGTGGCATGAAAGCAAATCCTAGGCAAGCTGCTGTGATGATAAATGGGGAGCTGCAATGTTCCTCCTTTGGGATACGATCTACATTTATCAGGAATTTTACATTTTGTATAGTAAAGTCTGTAAAATTTTTGAGATTAATGTGCCACCAGACAGCCATTGGGGTCTCTTTGTGGCATGAAGGTCCAGATAAAGTGCAGCTCTAGTGCGAGTCCTTTATCTAGACTGATCTTAGGGTCAGATGTGTTCAGGGAATAACTGGGAGGGCTGTGTTAGCTACTACTCTACACCTAATTCAGCTATAAGTGGTTTTGAATTTGTACGCTCATGGAAATTTACTGTATGAAAAAACATGAGCTTTTGTGATTCTTGAATACTTGGAGTCAACCATTTGTTTAGTAGATGAAGTTTTATTTTTCCTCAAAGAAAAGGCTTAACACTTAAGCTGATCAATGGCTGCAGTGAGTCCTATGGCACTTTTTTCCCTTTTTCCTGTGTAGTAACATTTTGAGGACCCTGCAAAGCCTGCTGGGTGTTTTTTGCCTCTGAAGTCTGCTGTCTTGTGGCTTTGCAGGTGACAGGAGGAGGGACCATTACATCAATGTTTCTCGTGTGCCTAGAGGTTCATGGAGATCTTGATGTTCCAAGAACCATCTCAGGGAGGCTTAAATGCGATGTGCAGGGCTGCATCCTGCTAGGGGGTGGGGGAGTGTCTGAAATGTATCTTTCCAGAGGACAAGTTTAATGGAACTTCAATTTTCTTATTCTTGTGCAGCATCTCTCAGATATCCTCAGTTTAGGCAGTGCTTTTATATGGACACAGACAGTTTTAAGGTAAAAACTACCAAAAATACTTTCAATTCCTACATGTAATTACCTTCTAAATAAAATAGGAGTTGAATGATAAAATTCATTTTAGCTCATTCATTAACTCATGTTTTGTTTTCTGTCATGGTTTAACCCCAGCCAGCAGCCAAGCTACACACATACCCTCACTCACTCCCCAAGCAAAATCGGAAGGGTAAAAGCTGGAGAACC
>WAAE01023717.1:0-37851 GCA_013400495.1 Nicator chloris | reverse complement strand
TTCTTTTTTTTTTTTTCCCTAAGCTATGATGTTGACTCAAAGAGTCCTAACCTGTCAAAACATGTAAGTTATTCTTCAGTATTATAATTTCTTGTGCTAAAATGCTTACAGTTCTTAAGTATGTTTCTTTTCTTTGAACTGTAAGTAATATCAGATACATAGAGACAAATACAGTGATTGTGCTGTGAGTGAAAACACATAATGCTAATGACTGTAATTTTAATGGGACATTTCTCTTGTGAAGGGCATATTTGAACATGCATGTACACCTTTTCAGATATGTAATATCCTGCAATTTGTTGATACTTTTTTGGGTCCTAAAATTGAAGCATGTTTTGATTGTGTCTTAGTATTACAAGAAACCTTTTTATACTCATGTTGTCTTGGAGTGGGAGTGAAGAAATAGTAACTTGAAAATTTAGAGATGCAAGAGTAGAATTGAGAGGCTTATCAGTGAATTTTTAAAAAAATAAATACAGGAAGACTTTGGTAAGAGAACCTTGTAGAACTTGGAACAAAGGAAAAGAGGATAGTTGAAGGAATGCTGTGTGTGTGCTTCACAGTGAAAAGATGAGTCTTTTAGCCATTGATCTCCAATTACATCCTCCCTGTAGTGATTGTGTAGTGCCTTAGAATTACATCTGTAAATGTAACTTATTGTTACATCAAATAACTTGTAGTGAGTCTGTTTGTGATTCATTATTACATAGTTATTACTAAGATGTGGTGTTCAGCAGAATCTGTTCTTCAGTAGGGAACAGCTCAGATAATTGGGAAACCAAACTTCATTGTGTGAAATACGAATTCTGAGCTTTTATGTTATTTGCTTTTCAGGATTTTTTGGGACAGATGTTTTGTACACTGGGAGAAATAGTGGGATCACAGGGGAGCAGACTGGAAAAATCAATTGTGTAAGTATTCTGGAATGGTGGATGAATGCATACTGCTGCATGAGGCAAGAATTGTGGAGCTTTTTTGCTGTGGGATATCTTGATATACAGAATTGACACATACGGCTTTTAAGAGAGAGTAAATAGTTACATGCGATAGAAATCTTTATATGGGCTATGATAATTTAGGTTTCATTCTGGACAATTAGCAAATCCAACATTTTTGTCAACCTTGTTACATCTTGCATTAGAAATAGCTTGAGTGTACTAGTGTAAAAAATGTTTTTGTTTTAGTTTGCAAATTAGCACATCATAAAACTTTTATTACCTTTTGTTCAAGCATTTGAGTTCCCACAAAAAAAACCTTACGAAGAAACAGTGAAGAATCAGCTGACCAGATTATCAGATTTCTAATACAATCACACAAAATTATTAACATCAGCAAATATTGTGGTTATTAGACAACAGTATTTTGTGATTCTCCCCTTAATCCCATTGTGGATATTAAACTTTTAAAAACATGTCTAGGAAATAACCTTGAGGACCAGTACAGTAAGTGTGATAATAGAAAAGTGTTAGGTTATGTGATTAAAAAGATTGTCTGCAAACAAACAAGAAGAGTGTCCCAATGGTAGGTGGGAGAGCCCAAATACCTTGCCCTGGCTACTTCTGGACCCATCCCAGAAGAGTCATCAGCTTATGGAAACCCATATCCACACCCTCAAGGAATCACAGAGGTACAAGTCAGGGGAGGGAACTCCAGTAACACAATTAAGGAAACAATCCCCGCCCAACTCCAGGGCTGTATCAGGAGAACCAGAGCCCCAGCACTGTGGGATGGCAGCATGCAGTCACTGCTTGTTCTGGACATGTTCTTAGTTCTTGATGTCTGCACAGTTTGAGCACAGAAATACTGTCTTGTCAGTTGGGACAGGAGGTTGGCCCTATTTTGTTTACTTGTACTAAAACAACAGCTCACTGACTTTTCACTGTCTAGGCCTAGCTCATGCCAGCTCCCACAGTGAATTGCACTGTCACAGCTCCATGGACTGGGCTCTGACTGACGGTCAGTTCATTGTACTGGAAGCCTGTGGTCACTTGGTCAGAGAAAGTGCCGACTTTGAAGGCACTTATGTTTAGTAAGATGAATCTTACCTGACTTTTTGAAGGTCTTCAAATTTGTTTCTCTCCTCAGTTAGTAATTTATTCAGCATAGTACACAGGGGGGTTTTTTTGAGAAAGCTCTTGAAATTTATTTTGAATATGTAGATTAAAAGACATCAATTCAACAGTTTAGTATTTGGTACAGGTTAAATGTAATCTGAAATGAGTAACAGATGAAGTTTAAAGTTTGAAATTATCTATGAAAAGAAAAAATATCAGTGAAGCTTCTGTGGAAAAAAGGTCTTACTTCACAGTTGTGTTGGCCTGTGTAATATATTTTCTCTTGGTTGAACCAGCATTTCTCAGGTCTCGGTTCTGATACTCTCTTGTATGGTAGTTACTAAGTGGACCCAAAATGTGGGTAGACACATGTTAATGAGAGAGTGACTTTTTATCAGTTCTTCATAATGTCCCTGTTTTATTTTGTCGTTGGTGCTTTAGACAGTGCTTTGACTTGACAGCTGTGCCTGAGTGATTGTCCATTCTGTACTCTCTGAAGTCTGGATATCTGGGTGTCTAGGAGACATTTCTGTTATTCATGAAACTATTGTATTGCATGTCAGGATTGTTTCCTTATAGATGTGTGTTTAATGTCTCTTAATATTCAAACAATGAGAACTGAATTGACAATATTGCATGCCTTCCCTTCTTAGGGATATTTACTGCTTCAAATTTACTGTTCTCTTTATGAAGTCGTCTGTGTTCTCATAGCATGAATGCTGTTTATGATCTATGAGTTAAGAGAGCTTTATCTTTTCACCATATTTCTAAAGTTCATTAACATTTTCCTTCTTCATTTCTCTGCCAATGGATGTACAAAGAAGAGAATGCTTGGTGCTGTTTTATTCCCAATCAGCTACCCTACAGAAGTAGCACTTTTTATACTTAAGCAGTTTGAGAAGCTTGAATTCCATTCTCTGATTGGCATTCAAGTAAGCTCTGATGTTCTTTCAAAATGAAAATTAGAAAGACTTGAAGCTTATTCTTCAGCTCTATCTACTTCAGGCATTTACAAAAGTCTTACACAACTCAGGACTCCATGGCTGCTGTGAGCTGTCCAGCTTCAAGTCAGATTGCGTATCATCAGGGAAAGTTCCCTTAGAAAGTCTACAAGGAAAGGGTAGTCTTGTCCTTCCTCAAAGTTAAACATCTCAAGGCTAGAGGGTCACCATTGCTGTGATCAGGCAGGAAGGCTGAAACACACCTTGCACTAATCTTCATGGCAAGTACAAAAGTGAAGGTACAATTCACATTTTTGTTTGCCTACATGGCATGAATGCCTTGCAGTTTCATTGGTATTAAAAGCACCAGTGGATTACACCTCTGAGGCATGAACCTGGCAGTATTTCTTTTTGGCAGTTGTGAGTTGTCCCCTGAACCTCCCTCTCTGTTTCTGATACCATTAAGTACTTGGAATTTTATGCAGTCTGTCACAGGAGAGTCTTGCTCACAGTACTGTAGTGTGGTAGCCTGTTATCCTTGCAACAGTGAGCATTTTTGGTTCAAGAACATACTTTAGTGCTGCACTTTATTTTACAGACTGGCCAGGTACAGATGTGAACATTTGTTTCGGATAATTTCTATTGGAAAATAATTCTAGTAATTCAAAGAAGGTGAAATGGATAATATGACATTTTAACAGTAATGTTTGTTCTCTTTACCTGTTGGGTTACTAGATTCATTAAATGCCTTCTCAAGACAAGCTCCATGTGTAAGATTTACTCTGACTTGCCTTGCATGTTCCAGCTGTGTTGGCATGAAATGATAATGTGCAGATACATCTACTTCCAAAAATGGCACGGTTTCATTTTTCTCTCAAGAGGGTGTCACCTGCTCAGGCACTATCCAGAATTAGATCCTTGCATGTTCTGTCTTCCTAGAGAGAATATACTAGCCACATTTATAACTTTGAGCAATGTTTTTTTCAGGATCTGCTAAGTGCATTCCTGTAGGGATTCCCTTTGCTGAGAAGATAGGGCCATTGCAAAGCTTAATGAGTGTTCTGTGCTAGTTATTCACATTTGAGTGCCATTGCCTGCTAATGAGGCTATACTAGAGCCAGCTGGCCTATTATGTGAAGTTCTTTCTCCTGTCATCTTTCTGTGAACATAACTGATAGAAAAACACCTGAACTGACTTCCTATATATATTTGTCCTATCCTTTTATCTGTGGGTGTGAGTGTCAGAGGGCTAGGCTCTGCAAATTCAGGGATAAGACTGTAAAATTTTGAATGACCTGAAAAATGTTCCATCCTCTGCCTCATTGCAATTCCAGCTTGCATAATTGGAGGTTCTTTTTCACCTCTCAGGTTTGAATTTCCACATAAATTGTCATCTTTTATACAGACTCTGTAAAGGTCTCCTTTCAGTCCTTGTTAAAGCCCAAACACTCTTCAAAGTGTCCTTTTAAACTTCTCTTGGTGCTGCAGATGTGGTGTCTCAACTGTGGAACCATTTGTTCTAAGGAGACAATAATTACTTCTCAAGACTGTATCTTATCTAGACATGCAGGTATTGTTAAAAACCTTTCATTTGATAATGGTTGTCTGTTCTGGTCCTCTAACAATGAAATTACCTGCTCCTTCAAATACTGTCCAAAAAGAGGTGATTGCTGTAGAGAAATGTACAGGTTCTGGACTCTCAAGCCAGTAGGACCAACTGAAATGTAAATTTTCACATTCTATTTTCCTTCAGTTTGCACTCTGTTCACACTTAGGCTGGCACATTTTCTATATCTGAGTTTCAGGTAACTAGCCCTGAATGGTAGAGTTCACTGCAGTTAGGCAATACAGCTTACAGATTCTCTCAATCTAATACTCATTATTACCCCACAAACTCTGATCTGTAATTCCCAGAGAAACCCTGAGAAACTAGTTGCCTGAAGATAAATTTTCTATTGGCATTTCAGTGCAACAGAACCAGTTCCAGGGTAGCTCACTACCAGCTATCCCTTAGTGATAAGGAAGATGGGCAATGGTACTGCATTCTGAATTTAAACAGGTTGAACTCTTACATGCCTGTCTTCAAAATAGTATTATTAGTCAGTATTTCTTTGGCAACTGGAAAGACTAGTTGGTAATGGTGAATCTCTAAGTAATTTTTTTTTTTCGTACTTGAAATTTCAACCAGTTTGAAATTATTTTATTATAGTATTACATGGCATTATTGCTAGCTAAAGTTTGTTCCATTTGCCCGATCTGTGACCACTGAAGTTCTTGTCAGGGTGCTTACTTTACATTTAAGGATTTTTTCTTAATAAATTATTTGTAGGGGAATTTGTAAGAGAACAAACTCTTTCATGTCCACAAATGGTCCAGTACTATTTTCATGCATGTAGACTTAAGCTTACTAAGCTTGTACCTAATAGCATCAAAAACTGTACAAGTCTTTTGGTAGAGTTTTTAATTCCTGAATAATGAGAACTTTTTGTTCTGTAGAGGATTCCTGTGCTAATCTTGATGAAGTATTTCACCTCTTTATCAACCATCATGTTAATATTGTCCTTCTTTTATAAGGCCCATGTTCTTCTGTGTTGGGTGTGCCCCTCTCCAAAAGGCTGCTGGCACTGAATACTATCAGATTATGTGTGGGTTTTCTGTTTCTCAGCTGCTTTTTATTCTGAGGAACTATTTTGGGCTTTCTGGTATTGCAGCATATGTTTTCAGTTGCTGTCTGGGTGAATAGTAATTTATTCTGCAACTCCTGTATCAGATATGGTGAGATTATTACGTGTCTTCACAGACATTTCAGAATAAGTGTTGTAAAATAATGCTGATGTTTACCTTTAACTATATTTTAGGTGTTTTGTTTAAGTAAAATTTGCAATAGGATGTTTTTCACAAATCAGTTGTAGAGTCATCTCCAAAGGAAACATCAGTGGGAGGGTGGACACCAGAGTTCTGGTACTATTTCAACTTATTTAAACTTTTAATGCTGTTTCCTTTAATACCAAAACTGATTTGTTTCTTGCTAGTTAGAATAAATATGCAACTCATTTACCAATTCATGTAGGATAAAGCAACTTTTTTACACAGAAAAAAAAAGTGGCAGAAAAGGGAAACTGAATTGCATGCCATCAGCTTTGTGACTTGAAAACTTACCTTGTGCTCTCTCTGTGAATTGTAACTGTTTATTAAGGAACTAAGGTGATGTGGTTGTGTTTTCTTGCAGAGGAATTCCTGGGAAAAAGTGTGGAACGGTCATAGTAACAGCAGAAGAACTAGGGTGTTGCAGAGTAAGTGTACTCATTGCTTTCCAAAAATAAAATATTTTGTAAGTTATGCTGCATTGGATTGTTAAGGGTATAACTTATAAATTTAGTGATTTATGTAAGTTAGAATATTGTTTTCAGTTGTAGAGAGAAGCAGAAAGAAACAGGAGCCAGTGCTCAATCTCTCTTGCATTCTCTCTAATGCTCCTTCGTATCCTCACTCTCTCACAGTCTCTTGCAATGTCTCAGCAGCTCTTACATACTCGATCTTCTGAATTTTTGTACTTTACCCAAATTTTTGCAGCTCACATTCAGAATGTCAATGTGGTTTGGAATCATTGAATTGCTGAGGTTGGAAAAGACCTTGGAAGACTGTCTAGTCCAATACTCCTGCCTGTCTTAGAGCAGGTTACTCAGGGCTCTGTGCAGCTGGGTTTTGAGACCAAGCAATCTCCACAATCTCTGTTACAGCTTTTCAGCACACTCAAAGAAAAAAGGTTTTTTCCTTATATTGAAGTGGAATTTCTCACACTTCAAGTATGTACATATTACCCCCTTATCTTCCACTGGATGCCACTAACCACAGGCTGTTTATTCTGTAGCTTCATGTACTTACACAAATTGATAAACCTTCTGTATTCCAGGCTAAATCATTTCAGCTCTCTCTACCTCTCCTCAGATGAGATGGTCCAATCCCTTGATCATTTTAGTGACGCTTTTTGTGGAATTGCGTCAGCATGTTTGTGTCTTCCTTGTGCTGGGGAGCCTAGAACAATGCTCCAGGAATGAGCAGTACTTCAGGAATGGCCTCACCAGAGCTGAGTCACTTCCTTCAACCTTCTGTCAGCACTCTTCCTAATGTAGCCCAGCAGGATGTTGGCCTTTGCTGCCAAGGGCACTTTGATCAACTTGGTGTCCACCAAGCCCCTTCAGTCCTCTTCTGTCAAGCTGCTTTCCAGCTGTTTGGCCTGCAGCCTGTACTGGTGCATAGGGTTCTTCCCCTCCAAGTGCAGTACCTGGCATTTCGCTCTGCTGAACCCCATGAGGGTCGTATTGGTTAGTTTTTCCAGCCTGTGCAGATGTCTCTGAATGACAGCACAACCATCTGTTGTATAAACTGCTAGTTCTAGTTTTGTATTGTTTGCAAACTTGCGGAGGGTCCACCCTGTCCATCATCCCGGTCATTAATGAAGATGTTCAACGTTCTTGACCCGTTTTTGATGCCTCAGCTACGCTGCTAGTGACTGGTCCTAGGTGGACTTTGTGCCACTCAATATGACCCTTTGAAGCCCAGCAGTTCAGCCATTTTTCAGTGTCCCTCACTGTCCAGTTAGCTAGTCTATAATTAATTAGTTAGTGAACAAAGACTTATGGGACAAAGTGTATAAGACCATGCTAAGGTGAAGAGTAAACAATGTCCACTAGGCTCCTCTCATCCAGTCAGCCACTCATTTTGTGAGGAAAGTCTGCCAGTGGATCAGGCACGAATTTCTCCTTTGTAAATCCCTGCTGATGTCTCTTAGCCACCTTCTTCTTTTTCATGTGTTTGCATATGTTTTCCAAGATTATTTGCTCTATCATCATCTGAGGGTTTGAGGTAAAACTGGCTTGGATCCTCTTGCTCTTTCTCAAAGACAGGAGAACTTCCCCTCAACATCATAACTTTATAGAGATAACTGAAAGTGGCCCCACAGTGATATTAGCCAACTCCATCAGCACTCCCAGGTGCATCCTACCAAGTCCCGTGGACTTCTGTATGTCTGGTCTGTTTTAAATGTTCCCTTTCCTGGTCCTCCTCTACCAAGCACAAGTTATCCTTGTTCCAGACTTTCTCAGGTTTGGGTCACAGGTTTCCAAGAGTCTTGAAGCCAAATCTTAGCAGTAAGACCAAAACATAGAAAGCTATGAGAAACATGGACCTTGCAATGTCCTTTGTCACCTGGTCCCCTGCCCCACTCAGTGGTGAGCCCACATTTTCTGTCATCATCCTCTTGTTGCTGTGGCGCCTCTAGACCTGTTTATGGAACAGTCTTCCAGCAGGCCTGGCCCCAGTTAGCTGGTGAGTCTGCAGGTTTATCGTTGCATTTATAATTCTTTTCTCATTCTTGACTTTGCCCACAGAGATGACGTGTGTGACTTTCCGTTTGCCTGATCACAGCAAAGAAACTTTTCTCCTTATTTGTTGTCAGGTTGGATGTACTTGGTACCTTTCAGGCTCATTTGTTTGAGGGTTCCAGACTCTTATAAGAGCCAGCAGCCATTTGCTTGACAGGCAGTAGGAGCAGACAACAAAAGGTCTAAGTCACTGAAGGAATGAGGCTGGGTTGTGCCTGACTGGAGTTTTTAGAATTAATTCTAATATACTTTCCTTGCCTGTGCATCTACTTCTTTCAGAATGCAGTTTTGGAAGTCAGGAAATCCTTGAAAAATCCTGAGCAATTTTAGCATGGAAAATTGTTCCTCTTCTGGTGTCCCTACAAAGGAATTCTTGGTTCCAGCCATTCAAACTGCACTATGAAGACATTACACAAATGTGAATATGTAGAGGGCATTTAGAAAACAGAGACCCCATTTATTGTTTTCAATTTGCATAGTTTAGTCAGTTTTGTTTTTTTTTTTCTAGTGTAGTAGGCTGCATGCTGTCTGTAATTTTTCTTTATTACCCATTTCAGGATTCAGTTTTAATGCAATTTTGTGCAAACAAGCTAGATAAGAAGGACTTCTTTGGGAAATCTGATCCTTTCCTTGTATTTCATCGAAGCAATGAAGATGGCAGGTATGTGCCTGTTGAGTATTTTTGCTGCTAATCATTAGGCAACATAATTATTTACATGTAATATAGTTTGCATCTTTTTTACATTTTTTGGATTAAGCCGTGTTTCTTTCATAATGTTTGTTGGATTTCAGTTTCTCGTGTTATGCAGTATAGGAAGAAAACTATTGCAACAAATTTATCAAATGCTGCAACTATTTAAATTAAATACTTAAAACCCTAAAGGATTTTAAGAGGTAAATGTCTCATAAATATAGAGCACTGTGACAATTAATTATAATAAAATAGCTAAATAGTGTTACTTTTGCTAAGATATAGTATGCCTTTAAATTAAATAGAATTCTCAAAGAAAATTGTAGCTGCAAAATATGCTAATGCTTAGAAATTGTGTTAGATAAAAACATTTTATACTGCAAATTTAAATTAGAAAATAACTCTTACCTTTTTGACAAAGTTCTAGGAAACTGAATTTTTAAATCCCCGAAATAGACTTTATATTTTTTACAAATGGCTCTTTGCTACATTCATGCTTTAATTTGTTAAAGTGGACTAATCTCTTCTGTTCCACTGCTAAGCCTTGACATGCACTGGTCAACACAACACTCTGCCTTTGTAGGGCTCTGTTGGCAGGTTAAGATTTCTTGGAAACAAAGTCCTCATGTCTAACATATATCAAACCAAAGGCTAGAGATGTGTTATACTACTTTTTTCAGTAGTTTAACTGGAACAGTTGTTAACATAAATCTGTGTGTGAGTGTGTGTCTGTTACCTCCTCTTTTTCTCTTGGAGGCAGATTACAGGGACAGTTTCCTGAGTAAACAGTGCCTGTGTAAAAGTGCAACTCTGGAGGAGTTATGGCTCCTTTGTGAGTGGCATTAAGGTCACTTGTGAAATTTCTCTGGGTATTACTGGGAGTGCTGGTACACGTGGCCTCTCTTGGCTTTGAGTGCCATTCTTCCCCACTTCCTTCCAAGGGGTGAGTGTTGAGCCAGTGATGCTTTAGGGGTCTCCTGAATCCAACAGGATGTTGGGGCAGTACTTCTGCGTCTGTGGCAGAAGGATGCTTCCTTTTTTTGGGTTTTTTTTGGCTTCAGGCATGTCTTCTGAATCACAGCCAGGATAAAAGTGTAGATGTGTGGGGCACAAGGAGGACATTCCCTCAAAGGATAACTTTACTTGCAACTGGATGAAGAATTTCAGTAACAATTTCACCAGTGGCCTTGTCTCTTGTTTTCTTTTGAACAATTCAGTCCCCAAGACAGGGGTTCAAAAGAGATATTTTAATTTTTCATCATTTAGAGAAAGCAGAATGTGCTAATGCAGTTCATGAGAGAAGGTGATCATGGAATCTCACAGAGGCTTATATGTTTTACCTAAGACAGCCCTGGTTAAAAAAATCACGGATATAAGATGGGGAATAAGAATCTGAAAGCCATCATTTCCTTGACTCAGTTTCTTAATCTCTAAGCAGGAGTCAGATCCTCACAAGATCGCTTTCATTCTGGATCTGTGACTAATTCCTGCATGTGCAAGGTCCTTTTAAACAAGTGGGATGGAAACTGCTCTTCCCTAAAGTACTCACTGAATGATTATAGTTTCTGTTGAAGTTTTGGGTAAAAACATTTTAGATTTAGTGTTGTTTAGAACTCTAGTCTGTAATCTCTCTCCAGTGGGTGTCTTCAGTCTTCCCTTCCTTCTGATTTCACCATATTTCTTTTTTTCTTACCTTATATTATATATGGAGGTATGTATGAATGATTACAGCTCTTTTAACTCCATTTTTGATGACACAAAAGAAAAAGTAAATAAATACAAAATATATCTTTATTTTTTGTTTTAATTACAGTTTTACAATCTGCCACAAAACAGAAGTAGTAAAAAATACATTAAATCCGGTGTGGCAGGCATTCAAGATTTCTGTCAGAGCACTGTGTAATGGAGATTATGACCGGTAAGATGTAGCCTAAGTTTCTTTAGCATATACAACTTTTTTCTCCCTAACTTGTGTGTTCTTTTGCATGTAACTTCTTCTATGCGGTCCTGCCCCTGGTGTTGTTTAACCAACATTTTGAAAGGATAATAGGTGTTCAAAACCATTTATCACATGAAAGAATTTAGAAAAATAAAGCAAATATGCTAAATCTGTAGGAAATGCTAGTGGTGTTTTCTGGAAAAAAGGTCTTTGCTCTCTAGCAAATTAGAATTAGGTGTGAATTAGAAACAGAAAGAAAAGACTAGTTTAAAGCATGGTCTCTGTGGCAAGTGTACACAAGTATTTTTTAATGTTTCAATGAAAAACAATGATGATCTGTTTTCCTTGGGTGACAATGCGATGTCAGAGGATGCTGATAAATGAAAGCCTTTAAAATACATAGATCAGTAGATGAGAAACACAGAAGGTAGTCATCTTCAGATTTGAAGTTTTCAGTGGTGCCATGCAAAAGGATCTATCTTTACATGGTAATAATACCATGTTTTTAGTCAACATTTTACCACTAATAACGAACAAATTAGTTCAGTGGAAATGGGTATTTTTAGACTCCTTAAAAATGGCCATGTTGGTTACTCTTTCACTTGGATGCAGTAAAAACGAAGCAATTTTGTAATGAGCATATTCAAATAGAATTTTTTCTTGTATTTGGGTTAATGTGCATAATGCATAAGCAAAACAGTATTCATTAAGCTAGTCTCTAGACATTGCTCTGTTTATCATATTAAAGAAAAAAAGTTTTCCTAATAATTAGAAAAGATGTTCTAGTGCAGGCATATTGAAATAACTTCAGCATTGCAAATTAAGGGAACTTAAAAATGTAATAGCACTCCTCAAATTATTATTGTGTATGTACTGTTGACCTGCTTTCAACATAATGTGCTCAGTGAATAAAGTCTCCATGAAACTTCATAGTCCTGCATACAACAATCATGTTTCCAATTAAGAAGTGGTCATTAGCTGTCAGGTTAATTCAAATTAACCTGCTGATAGTCCAGAAAAAATTTCAGAGGTTTGGGGTTTTTTAATTAGAAAACCCTTCTTTCTAAAGGTAAGGATTAACTTCCTAACATCCACATGGTAATACATAAAAACACAAACCCCAAAGGTCTCTTTCAGATAGTGATAGTTTTGCAGATAAAATTTGGGTGCTCTGGGTTCTGTCATAGATGTGAAAGGTGGGAATAACGTCCCTAGTAAAAATAGGTCACAGTAAGTGTTTACTGTGGTGTTGGGGAGACTAAATCTTCAGCTAGTGCATGCTTCTGACTGAACTCTGGCCATGTTTTCATTATGGAATGAGCAGGATTTGCTTCATTTTTCTCAAACTGTGATTATACAGTGTTTTCAGACATCACAGGAATGGTATTTTAGTACTGCAGTAGTACTTGGTGTTTAATGTCTTTGTTCTTTCTTTCTCTTAGTATGAGCTCTTAAAAAGCAGTTACAGTTATTTTCTGCATAAAAGTTTTAAAACAGAGATACCCATCTCTAACCTTGATTACTTTTAAATGAAAGGGGGTTTTTTAATAGTAAAATAGGAAACCCATCCTCCAAACTGTGTCCTTTAAGGTAAAGGTTAAATTTAAGTATGTGAAGATTGAAAAGGTCTTTTAATATCTTGCATATCATGCAAAATAGATAAAAGTCAAGATCTGTAATTAATCCTTTAATATGAAATAAATTTCAGTAGAGAGGAGCTTTATTCAAGGATGAATTGCTCTTACTGCAGTTATCTATCTGAAGATCCTTCTCAGGAATTTATCTTGATATTCTTAATAATTTATTTTAATAATCTGAGTTTTCTCACTGAGATGATTTTGCTATTTGAGCACAGATTTGTAAGACAATTCAAAACTTAAATCCCACTACACCTTATGTAAATCTTAACTTAATGGTATGTTCTGTCTGTCATAACAGGTTTTGAAACATAAGTAAAATAATGGTTGTCTAGGGAAAAAAATGTTGATATTGCCTTTTTTTGCTGAGTTCCTCTAAAGGTGAAAGTAGTTTCAGTTTTCATTGTAAAGTGACTTAGATCCCACCTGAATTACACAAGAGCTATAGAACACAACAAATGTGGTTAGGAGCCTTTAAATTTGAGTTGAAAAGAGGTACATTCAGACAAAGCAGCTCCTCCTTTACCTATTTTGGAATGTAAAAAATGTGGAAAAAATCCAGGTGTTAATTACTTGATATTATATTGTATATAATATCAGCTGTTGCTCAGCTTTATCTCCAATGAGTCCCTTCTTAGTAAAGAAAGCTAATCAATATATATTTGACTGTATGTAATTGGAAGAATGAGGAGCAGCTTCCATGGAATCAAATTTTAAAGTAATTGCTTAGATTCCTGTCCCCTCTATTAATAAAACAGCCCTCATGACTTCATGTGAAACTGTTCAGAAGAATAACAGTAAGTTAAGCTGTTGCTTAAAATACAGGAGGTCTGGAGGTGTTATTTTTCTATCCCATGTTCAGTTCATTTTAGGCCAAATAGAATTCACTGTTAGCAGTAGTTGCATTTACTTACATATATACACTTCCTGTAGTAAAAAGAGATGAATAAAGCTATATACTATCTCTGTCCTCCTGTATCTTTCCTGTTTCATCAAGGATGTTGATGATAGTATGATCTGTAGTATTTGCATTTTAAGAAATCCACTCTTGAAGTAAGTATGTGAAATATGATTGATCTCTACTCAGGAAATGTCTACGTTTTCCTTTTTATCTGTTTCCCAGTCATCCCTGAAGCAAGGTTATAGCTGCCCTCAAGAGTTCACTTTACTCATAAGGAAACAGTTCTTAAAAACTTTGATAATACTTTAAGATTTAAAGAATCATTTATTTAAAAAACCACAGGAAATTCAGAACATCAGCAAGTAAAAATATATTGGTTAAACTTCCAATGTGTTTAATTGTTTCCTTAGTTTCCACTGTATTTAGCTATTGATTTATGAAGGTGTGTTGTGTTAGCTGACAGGCTATTTGCTGCCCCATGAGAAATGACTGAAAAATTCTGCTTTTTGGATTCAGCACAATTGATGCATCCCTATGCTGTTAATCTTAAAGGCATTCTGGGTACATATTTAACATTTTAATAGGGTTCTGTTGTTGTTTTGTTTTTTTATTTTAGGACAATTAAAGTAGAAGTATATGACTGGGATAGAGATGGAAGGTAAGACATTATTTCTGTTAAACTTAAGGGTTATCCCTGGATGTTTATATGCATTTTAAAACATATAAATATTTAGTGTTCAGCATAATATTAGAGAAAGTTAGTTATTTGTCAATATTTAGAGGTACAGGTACTGGAAAAATTCTACTGTGATACAGCTCTGTGTTTTGCAGTTGTGGTAAATACTGATGCATTAGCCTATTTCAAACCTGCTGCGTGTGTATTCATCCATGGAACGTGATAAAATGCACGTGCCTGCAATGGCTACTCATGATGGCCTAAATATTGTAATGTGGAAGCCACCTATTAATTACCTTAATTTCAGATTGGGTCTGAATGTTCATTTCCGTGTCTGTCTTCATCAAAACGTTGTTGTAAACTCTGGGGTTGGAAGACCTGCGTTTTGTATAACTCTCCTTGAAAGAGGACAGTGGAATATATGTGGAATTTCTGTTGCTAAATTCAGGAGGGATATCTGTTATTCTTAAGAGCTGTGAACCCCAGTGTACTGGCTGTACATTGTGCTATGAAGAAATGAGGCTTTCAAATCTCCTTTATTTTGACAAACAAGGTAGAATTGGTTTTTAACACAGTGGATTGATACCTCTTGTTCTTTTAAAAATGATTGAGCTTATATCTTAATACTTTGATTAGAAACTGTATTCATAGATCTTGGTACCAGAACTGAAACGTAATACAGTAATATGTTTATTTCCATTTATCTTTGAGTTGATCTGTCTTAGTTATTTCCTATTAAGCTTAATGTATATTTTAAAATATATGGATATGCACTTGTATTTTGATTTTTAAAAGCATATTATTTATTCTACAGTAATGTCTTTAATACTACCAATTCAATTTGCTTTTAGTATTATAGATAATGATACCGTGCTTCTGTGGCAAGATGTCTTGTAATCATAATAGGCAAATTTATCCTGTGCTACTGTTCATTTCCTTGCTGACAAAATCCAAAAGGTTGTTCAACTTTCTCGGATTGTAATTTTGTCCTTTTGGTTTCCCATCATGAAGCCTGTTGATGTATAAGCATTCTTATCTCATGTTTACCCTCTATGAATACCTGCCAGTGTAAATTCATCCTTCTTGATCAGATATTCCCTGGAGAGACAAAATAACATATTCTAGCAATTAAAATAAGTGTATTTAAATTTAAAAAGCCATACTAGCAAAAAATCATTGGATCCCTCTTAGAATTTCTATCAACATTCTTTTCTCCATGAGATTCAATAAATCCTTAAAAAAATTTATATATTTGTGTATAAACCACATTTTTTTAAAATTAGCTAGCAATGAAAAGTTAAACTGTATTGCCAAGGTAATAAAAAATAAGGATTATTATTTTATCAAGATATCAAATCCATGTGCTGTCACAGTTTATCCAAAATCTGTAAGATTAAAAAGAAAAGGAAGAAACTTGACAAATAACACTACATAACTGCAAGTCTGAGGGAAATCTTGAACATACTGTGGATTTTAGGCAATCATTAACCTCTCCAGTCTCAAATAGTTTCAAATATTATCTGCGTTTACTCACATCACAATCTGAATACCTATAAAATTAATATCTAAAAAAACAGTGAAGCATACCATTTACATGTTTTCCTTTTTATTCTAATGGTAGGATTTTTTTTTTGCTTTTTGCTGTCTATTTTGAATTTAGAAGCACACCAAGCACTGACATCTTACATGTAAAATTCCCCTGAAAGATGAGACAGCACTCATCTCACGTGACTTTAGACAATGCAAAAATCAGACAAGTAGATTGGACTAATCATTTAAGCTACTTCAGTGGCTTACAGGGGAAAATGGTCTGATTGAATCTGTCCTACCTGGAATAAATTGCCAGTTGGTGGTGCCTATAAATTGATGTAGTGATCATAGCAAAGCCTAAGTGCCTAATTTAGCTTTTACATTACCAAGTGGATCTGAAATGAATCCCATTCAAGAGTTACTTTAACAATTTTTTGCACAGCTCTACTGTTCCTCAGTTTATATTAATTTCCATTTGTGCTGGATGGTGTTTACAAGCTGTTGTTACACCAGCTGGACACCTCACCACACTGAATCTGTTTGCTCCACAGATGTGCAGACTGGACAGGACCAATCTTTGAAAGATTGCCCGCTCTCTAGATAGCAAAGCAAGTTATTCTGAATATTACAGGCTGTTCTGCAATCAGGAAGACAAAGTTACAGTGCATATATTTGATTTCTGAATCATGACTTGACTTGATTTTGAGTTCCTGAGTCTTGACTAAGAAGTTTTTTCCCCTTTTCCGCATTCTGTGTTACCTGTGCTTTGAAAAATAGCACCATGGTGCTTTGGGTTGAGCTTCTTCCTTCATGTGCCTAAATTATGTTGGTGGAGTAATTGTAATGTAATATCATCATCATATTATCATCATCAGATAGCTCTTATTTATTTTCAAACATCACATAAAACTTCCTGATAAAAAGTAATACATGCCCTTGGTAACATTAATGCTATTACATATTAAACATCTCTTTGTGTCAAACCAATTTTTGCACAAAAATTGTTGAAATGTGAACAACTTGTTCTGATACCTTTTATTGCTTCTAAGAGCTGTGACAAACCCCAAAATATTTGATCCTATAAGAAGTCACAAAAGTTAGTTTTGTTACTTGAGACAAGCCCAGTTGTTTGACAGACTCACATTTTTAGGGTTTTTTTATTGACTGTCCTTGTATATGAAGCACTTGCAGATAGGTCTAACAGAAGGAAAAGAATAAGATAGTGCACAACTTCACATCAGCAATGCTATGATGTTTTTAGTTCTCTCTGAAAGCTTTTTCATTTAATTCCAGAAAAAAATATCACTTAGCATACATGTTGCAAAAGTCGTTTCACAATCCTGATATTTATGATCTGTTACATAGAAAAGGGGGGGGAGGGTGTTGAGTTATAAAGCTGTAAACATTCTCATGCTAACCTGGGGCCACAGAAGCATTTATATAAGAATATGAATACTGCAGGAGAGATTTTAAATTTCAGATTCTAAGCTCTTTCACCTTATTTTTTGTCCTTTGTCTTTTCTCCAGCTACGTAGTTGATTTTTAAATTCTTGCATTTTCTCCTTACTCATTGACATCTTTCTGATTGATTGTCGTTTCCTCTATTGTTTTTTTCCTTTAGATAATAAAAAAATTCAAAGTTAATACAATTTTGAAAATTATTTTCAGCACTTCAAAACACAGGGCTAAAAGTGGAGAACTTAGGGAGATGGGCTTTAAGTGATAATTGTGTGCTAAGGCTCTCTGGTTCAGTGTTCTGATATGCCACTCATGGATGAAAGTCTGTAAGTCTAGGAAAATTTGGTGTTAGGCAGGCAGTGAGAATAAGTACTTAGGAGTCTCAATTGACAGACTAATAAGGAGTGATGATTAATATTTTGTGGGAATTCAAAAGGTAATAGGGTCCCCAGAAAGTGTAAAGAAGGCCTCAAGAGGTAGACAGAGAGCTGAGAAAAGGCTGGGAACTTTCCCAGGGAAACTCAGGAAATTAGGAGGCAAGTAAATACATTTATATTTATCATAAGGTACAAGAATAAAGACTGATTGATGGTTCAGAGTGTATTATGTTCTAGATATATGCTTTGCAAAGATAGAAAAAGTTTCAATCTTAAATGATAATGAATTATTGTGTATTGTTTCTGAGGTTTATAGAGGCCTTTTGTTCTTAGGCCACGTGAGATATTTTCTGATTTGCTAGAGTAAAATGACGTTAAATTCCTTCTTGTAAACGATTAGTTGAAAAGATATCTATAAAATGTTCTATTTCAGTTGTTATTTTTGTCCCTGATCTAGCTTTGCATAGATTTTTTTATTGTTTACTTATTGCTTGAAAGATACAAACAAATAATAAATCCTAAGTCTGCAAACTCAACAAAGTCCCGTCCCATTTCTGAGACACAGATCAATCCAACAATATTAGAATATTTTCTTAATGACTTCTACGTGTAGCAAAGGCATATTTTGTCCAACAGGTGCTCAGCCTTCAGAGCCAGCCTAGTGGTGGCGTGTACACCCACCTGAATAGCGAGTGTAAAGATCTGAGTTGATGTCTTTTAGTGCAGAGGGCTCTGAGACTGGTTATGTATGCCCATACCTTTTTAACATGATTCATCAGAGGAATCATATCTTTCTAGCTCAGGTCTTGTCAGTGTTTCTATATAGCCAGAGGGAAAGGAAGCTTTCCAGTGTCTCTTAGAATTAAAGGAGCAATTACTTTTAAGCAGTACAGATTCTTTTGCTCCCCGGAGACAGTCCTGTGTGGAATGGCTCATGTTTCCTGTTTGCTGCAGCATGTTTGTAGGTGGTCATTGAGCTATTTGAATTTCTGCCTTCAAAATATACAACCTGATTTGAAAAATAAAAGGTTAGAACTGTTGCAAAAGGGAAAAGTTCCATTTTAAGCAATATATATTTTTCTCCAGTGCCATGGTTACCCAAGATTAAATACACCTTGTGGATGGCTTCCTATGTTCCCTGCTTAAATAGTCCTTGCAGTCTGGAGAGCATTTAAGCAGAGATATACCTCCAAAATACATTTCTTAAGAAAAGTCTTTGTTTTGAAAGCAATTTGATGATCTCCCAGCTGAAAGGGGAGTGTTTCCTGTGAGGTGGTCCCTTCTGAATCTGGGTAATGAGGAATATCTTTAACATACTGTATTTCTCAAGCTTTCTTACAGTATGCTTTGCTTATTTTGTATTAGCATGATGACTGAACCTTTTAGTTGTTTGGTTTACATATTTTGGGAATTCATGCTGATTTCAGAAAATGAGATTTATATTTGAGGGGCTTTTTTGTTTCATTTCATTATTAATAAAGCAAGAGAGATTTCATGTTGCTATGTATTGTTTCCATTTTTCATCTTGCAACATTCAGTTTTATATAAATTTGCTTTAATATTTATAGCTTAATTAGAACTGTGCTGAATTTCTTAAAAACAAGTTTTGCAAGTGACAAAGTCATAAAACTTTGAATTTCTATTGTGGTTGACCATTGCAGGGAAGATAAAACAGTTAGCTTCATAGCTCACCAGATGTGGAAGCAGTGTAGAGGAAATACAATGCCTTCTTAGGGCACAGCTGGGAAAATCTGGGGCAACTATGGGGAAAGTTCAGCTGGGCAGAGCAGAGAATGTGGGTGCTGGGAGTTGTGTAGCTGTTGGTTGTGGTGCTGACCCCTGCAGTCCTTCCATTCCTGTCTTCCAGGTGCCTGTCTGAGATAGAAACCTGCAGCGCCGTGGTTTCTGTGCCCCAGTTCCCTGAGCCCAGGCGCCTTCCTCAGCAGTGCTTCCCCCACTACAACTCCCTCAGGCCACTGTGCTCACAGAGGCTCCCTGGCAGTGTGCCAGCCCTGTTACGCATTGACAAAGCACTTTCGAAAGTGTGAATGACAGCACAGGAATGCCAAATGTATTCTTAGAGCAGCAATAGAATTTAGAAAGGAAAAGCTTGATAACCACTGCTTTACTGTTAGGTTAAGATCCTGCTTTCCAGTAATACCATAAGCTGAGTAGCCTCAGTGGGTTGCTTTTCTCTTTCCAGATGAGAAGACAGAGGAGCTGAAATAAGCTTTGAGTCTTCCCCTTAAAAGTTCAATGTCATGTTACGGAGATTGGGAGAGCAGGTCTTTTCTGGTTTAAGTTACTCCTTTAATGCTTTCAGTAACTCCCTTCCTCTCAAATAGCCTCATACACAGTTCAAAGTCTGTAGTGCTAGTGGTTATCTTCTGAGGAAATGGTGAGAGTCTTCGGTAGCTTGCTCTGTTTTTTCAGATTCTGTAAATTTACACTGGGGTCAAACACTGATTTACAACATAGTCCTCATTGTGCAGCTAAGTTAAACAAAAGCCATCAAAAAGATGTAAGCTAATACTTTCCAACTCTAAATTTGCATTACTAATAGGTTGAGCATAGAACAGAGGCAGTAATAAAGATTTTTAAGCAAATTATCTGTTGCCATTACTTATTTCTTGGGTGTCAGTTCATATTGGCTGTGTGTCCCTTTTGCATTAATAGATAAAATACATGTTTAAATTCCTAAATGCTGTGCATTTGATTTAAAATCTTATCTTTCAAACAGCCATGATTTCATCGGAGAATTCACAACGAGTTACAGAGAGTTGTCAAGAGGGCAGTCTCAGTTCAATGTTTATGAGGTAAGTACTTATGAGTATTTACACACTCTCAGGCAATAAATGAGAAAACAACAATAGCAAACACTGGAAGCCATGAAAAGCTATTACTGCCACTAATGTGGTGGTTAAGCCTGTGTGGCTATAACCCTTTTTTTTTTTTTTGTTTCTGTGTGGTGTGCAGATCTTTGTTATTCCTTAAGGTACCCTTTAATTGGTCTCAGACTACTGCTATTAAACTTCAGTATTTTTGGAGTCCTAATGTAGATGGTAAAAAATATAATGGTTTAGGCAAGGACTAAAGAAGGCAGGGAAGGAGGGTGCTCCAATTATGTGCTGCACTTTTATTTTGAAGATGAGCAAAGATGCTGCACTGTGCAGAGTAGGACAAAGATAACTGAAACCCATATATTTTTTCTTATTTAGATCCAAGATCAACCCCAGAGTTACAGTAGTTTCCTGTGAATAGTGTCATAACACAGATTACTGTGTGCACTGAAAATGTCCTCTCCTGTTGTATCACTGACATGAATCCTACCCTACCAGGAATATTCTGTCATAACATCTTAAGTAATTTTTCAGTTTCTTAACTATAGTGTCAGTATCATATCCCAGCAACAGTGTACATTTCCTGAGCAGCTCACATTTGCCTCCCCACACTGCAATCCTCCATACTTGGGTACTGCTTCTACTTGATTAGTCTGTACAGTATTAGAACAAAAGACACTGGGCAAATTCTTTTTTAAACGCTTTGCTTTTGCAAACTAACCCAAGGCGGGTAGAGAAGTTTGAGTCAGTGTCTCATATTTAAAGATTAGGAACCTTGCTAGAACCACCACTTTGCAATTGAGCTTTTTTTAATAGGTTCATTATAATTCATGTAGCTTTCTAGGTTCCTGCAGGGATGTAAAACTTACAGAGACTAAAAAGTGTTGTTTAATTTCTAAAGTTACCTGAAATTCAAAAAAAACCCCTGCATAAATATTCTAATAATTGTAGTATTATGAATTATAGGAGACAAACAAGCTGTCATTTAATTCATCTTTGTGCCCAAGCAGATGCCTTGTTGCCCATGATATTTCACTCCAAGCTCTAGTGCAGTTCCTTGCAATTCATAAGAAGCCAATTGTCAAGTTACCTGAAGCAGAAAGTTCACATGAATCTTCTCTTTGGCATTTAATGACTGCTGGCAAGCAATATGCTGCTAATTTAGGCCTGACCATTGAATTCTGGAGAGCAGTGAATGAACTGCCACAGGGCAGATAGGCAGCCTGTTACTTTCATCTTCTGGGCAAAGAGTCCTCTTCTGTCAGCAGGAGTCACTTTCTGGCTAAGATTTTGGTTCAACAAGAATTACTGCATTGTTTACCACCATTACACAGGCTTAATCTATTGCTCATCAGACACTGTTAAATGGAGGGGCAGGAGTTACTTGGTATTTTTTAAGTGTTAGTGGGCTTTTAAGTGTGTAAAGGAGTAAAAGCTTTGCAGAATATTTACTGTATAACATCAGTGTGACATACTGGGGGAGTGAGTCACTTGTTTAGCCTGTTTGGGAAGACTTCAAATCATAGTTGTCTCTTTCTGCCTTACGTTTCACAGCTGTTCTGTGTTGTACAGGGAATAGGATCCTTAAATGTAATGTCATTTTGGTTGGGAGAGAAAATCTTTGGAAGACAAGTATTACTAGTTTGCCCATTTTCAGGCAAAATTCTTTAAATATTTTATACCAGATAAGTGACTTAAGATTTCAGTTGGGAGTGTTTTCATTCCTTGTCATTTGCAGAACATCTGTGAGTAGTTTACAGTAAAACTTGGCAGTAAACCATAAGGGATTGAATTTCCTATATATATATAGGAGATCACTGAATGACCTAATTAATAAAATTATGTTTTGCTTCCAATTCCACATGCATTTCTGGAAGACCAGGAGTACATTTTCATGTGTATGTAACAAAATTAACTGAGACTTGCCTTTTGTAGGTACTCAGAATGGTAAAAAATTTTACTGGTGGCTACAGTGAGAAATTTCATAGGTGTGTGTTGGAGGCCAGGGCATGGCAGAGACCCCCATTAACACCCCCATTTACATCTTGGGGGGTTCAGGACCCTTGTTGGGACCCCAGGAGAACACTGCCTTTGCCCTTTGCCCATGGAAATGACTTTCAACACTCAGAGAAGAGTTGCAAGTAATGTANGAAGAGTGCGCAATTATAAGATAAGAAATAATAAATAATAAATAACCTGAACACGAAGCTGGATGGCTCTTTCTTCTCCTTTCTAACTCTGGCACAACGTGATCTTGGAAGCGGAAGAGCTTTCCGAGAGGCATGGGTTCCAGGCATTCAAGAAAACTGTTTAATGCTTTGTAGTCCAGCTCCATGAAGATTCTTGGGTATGGGGAGTGCACTGAGGCACCCCCCAACTCCTGTATGCCAGTCAGGTGGTGATCGTCAACATTTTCTTGAAATTACCTATTTCATGAAATTCAATCTTCCTGTTAGCCAGATCCTGTCATTGCACCAAGTATAGAAATTGGGAGTAGAACAACTCTCGTTTCTCAGGTGCTGTGAGGAGCAGATGGAAACAGATTAATTGGATGGTGAAGAGATGCGTTGTGAGGTGACAAAGTAGTGACACCGTACACTGCAACACTGCGATCAGGAATGCAGAAAAATGCAGAATCTGGTGAAAATTCAAAGGGTGTTTCTCTGAGCTCTCAGATATAATGAACGTTCTCACCTCTGTTGCCCCCATCCCTTATTTGTCAAATATGAGCACTAGCACTGGCTCACCTGGTCGGTACCATGAAGATAAATTCACTGGTTTTCAACATGCACATATCCTAGCATCAAGATGCGTCAGTAAATAGGATGCTGAGTACACTTAGAATGCACTGAAAATAGAATACTTTCTGCATTGAAAATACCTTACACTTATCTTTATATTGGATCATACTGCTTTAATGTTTGTATCTGTGTTTCTAGGTAATAAATCCAAAGAAAAAAGGAAAAAAGAAAAAGTATGTTAATTCTGGAACAGTAAGTAAATATATTTTTTTACTGGGTGTTTTTTTTCCTGCTTCAAACAGAGTGTGGTTGATGTGTAATTTAACAGGATTAGAATAGAACTTTCTGTCAAGACCACAATAAACTATTTACTTTTACACAGCATTTATGTTTAGATTTTTTTTTATTTGAATACTGTGACATAAAATTTGTCCAAGTGTGCTGTCAAGTCGCCAGTGGTTTTCAAAATAAGCTCTACCAAAATTTCAGTCACATAATTGAAGCTATCAGACTGTACACATTTTAATTTTTGTCTGAAACATACCTGCACTTCTACAAATAAATTTTCTTTGTTAATTTATCTGCTGAGCTAGCATTGTTAAAAGCTAGTATGCTTATCACGGCTAAATCAAAAAGAGTCAACAATTTTTATTACCAACAGGTTTCTTGTAAACTTATTTTGAAAGATCTGTTAGTGTTGTTTGGGATGAGAATTTCTCTTTTTTGGTTTGCATTCCATATTCTGTTTTCATGTTTATGAACCATTTGATAGCAATGCAAGTATTTCCCTTCAGCACTTGCTCAGCTTTGATGTCCTGGCATCCATGATGTTCAGAAAATCCTTTACAAAAAAGTGAAGATACATGTTAAGGATTGTTATATTGGAGAACCTAATCAGTTGTAAGAGATGTTTTTTGTAAACACATCTACCATGTGGGTTTTTTCCACATGAACAGTTCCACTGAAGTCAGTAGGACTACTTTCATGCTGAAAAGTAGCCTTGAAGGAATATTTTGACATATTCACATTCTTGTCTAAGTCTGTTTATCAGTGAGAAAAAAAAAATTATTTTTCTACCTTTGCTTTAAATTATGCAAAAATGACAGAAGCAGCTTGCCTGTTAAAATTTACCATACAATATCTAATTCATTAGGTAATTTATTCTTTGCTAACGTATTCCTTTTACTAAAATCTATCATGTTAAAATCAAGTTCTATTGCATTAAATTAGTGAGTGAGAAACTTACGTAAAGTGGTTGTTTTCAACCAATGCTAAAAGTGTACTCAAAATTTTAGGTATGAAGTCTGGCTGAGGGTACAGAAGGGCAAAAAAAATTTATTTTCACACTCAATTTTTGTGTTGATTTTGATTTAAAATACTTTAACATCTTCACAAGTATCTGTCTGCACTTGAGAAAACATATTTTACTCATGTTTGAAGAGGCAAAGTCAACTGTCTTGTTGTTCTTTACTTCCAATCACTTCAAAACTTCCAATAAACAGTTGTTAGCAATTTCCTTTCCTTTTTCCTTCTTTACCTTTTTCCTTCTCTTCTGTTGGTTTTGTAAATTCTTTTTGATATCGAGTCATCTCTGTCCCCATTTGCCCTTACTTCTAGTAGTCCTTCAGGCTTCCCTTCTGCTTCTCCACATGGTCACTTTCTTATGTTTGCCTGCAGTTTTGTTTTTCTTGTCCTCATCATTTACCCAAGATATTCTTAACTTGGCAAATTTTTAAATTTTCAAGCCAGGCACCAAGACTATAATTTTCATTAATAGGAGATAGGGTTCTGGAGAACTTACAGTGGATATAAATCACTGACTGCTATCTCACTGCAGCATTTAAAGGACTATGTGCACAGAGTGCACATCTCAATTTATTATTACTTAAGGGGTCATTTTAAATTCAGGCAGTCAAATTGCATACTAGGCAGAAGTGTTTCAGAATACATGGTTAGTTTTAAACAAAGCCTAGTAGTGAAGTAAAAAATTCACTGCATAAAACTTGAAGCATTGGTAGTCATTGCCTATATGTAAGTAAATACTTTGGCCACTTCGGGAATTTTTTGTTTCCATTTTGGGACTTTTAAAATCACATGCAGTGAATATATTTGCTTAAATTAATTAGGAACAAGATAACCAGCTGTAAGAACAGATCAACCATTAATATTACTGTGTCCATTAATATATTATTGAGTGGGAAAATGCATAGAAATTTTGGTCTTTTTTGCAAGGCTATGCTACTGATAGCCTGGTAGAACATTCTTGTGGTCTTCTGTTCTCAGCTAGGAGGGTAACTTGGTGATTTGAAGCTTAGCTAATCACTCAGTCACACAGAACTGTGACAAAGGAATTTGAATAGAAGACAGAATTGCTACCTGTAATCTCATTCTAAGTTTACAACATAGGAGTATTTTCAATCTTTATATTTTGCTGCAAGTGGACACAAAATTTTGTGATAGACTTCCATTCCCTTTTTATTCCTTGTATCTTTATTTGTGGATTTGCTCTGAGTAGTTACTGAAGCAGTTTTCACTGACTGCTTGCTGTACTTCTATAATGAGAGTATTTGTGTAAACAAAATTAAAATAATTTAAATTTTTTCCTTCATAAATATTACACAATATGTGAAGATCTTAAATGCTGGATCTTTTCCACCGGAGTTTGTACCTCTGTGACTTGATTGCTGAAAATGCCAGAAACACCTTTGTGTTTTGGACCTCTGTCATTTCTGAATGATAAAATCTGGGACTGCTGAAAATTCTTACCTTTGCATTTATATACATATATATAGATAGATAGATAGATGTGCATACATATATATACATGCATACTACTTAAATTTTTTTATACATTTCCTATATGTGTATACTTTACTAGATTTTTGCATTCCAGGCTTGCATTAATACTCGATACTGCCTTTAAGTGAGATGAGTAATTACATAAATATTTGTAATTGAGTTCTTCAAACAGCTGAAGTGCTCATAGAAGAGATGCATTGTTATATACCCTGTACTACTCAATTGTAGGTGTAGTACACAGAAATCAGAAAACATGTATGTGGTAACCTGCTCTGGAATGCAATCTTTTGCCCCTTACCTTCTCCTTAAATTAAAAAGAAAGAAGGCAATTATAGACTTCTCAAGCTGTCTGTTCCCTTTCAAGAGCTGCCTACTGAAATGATTTAATATCTTTTTTAATCTTCTTTTTTCCCTTAATACTGTAGGAAATTACATCCTAAGGACAGAGCTCGAAAAACATTGTGCTTATGTCTCTACTTGTTCAACTGGGAAACACACAATTCATGTCTGACTCTCTTTTATTTGCTTTCAGGTAACATTGCTTTCCTTCCTAATTGAAACAGAAGTTTCATTCCTTGACTATATTAAAGGCGGGTATGTGATTGGCAACAAACCTTTCTTGTTTTCACGATTTGTTTATGGCTCTCAGTAGCACCTGTAAGGAGCTGTATTATTTCCTCATTGTAGGGGCTGTACTTTACTACATAAAGCATGCAGATCGTTACTAAGTTAAATTATGGAACTTTGCTTATACTGTTGGAATTGGAGTTGATATTAGAACACTGAGAAAGAGTGACCTCTGATCAGCCAGAGAAAATTTGATTAAACAAAAGGGAGTTATCTATATATTATTAAATTACTAAAATGTTGTCTATTTCTTCTTTGGTGTATTTAATACTGGCATTTATTTAGAGCTTTTCCCCTTCAAAAGCATTTTTTCCATGCTAATTAAAATTTTTAACATGTTAGATTTCTCATTTATCGTCATGTTTTCTAAAGAGAAGTAGAGACAGAAGAGTCAAATGTCTTACCCTAGAACATGCCTGGAAATACGACTAAATCTGAAAAATTCCTGGCTCTTAACATCACTGCCAGAATACTACACTTCTCCAAAATAAATGGAAATTTGTTATGCATTCCTAGGCACTTATTTTTGGGGCATAAAGTCTGAGTATGCGTTCCACATGTTTTTTAGAGCATTGATTACCTGTGAAGAAAAAAGTTCCATTTTTGGGTATTTTTTTGAAGTCTTCAACCAGAGTTCAGTGGAAATAAAAAAGAAGTCTGTGCTGTGTTTTGACAGTAGCTATATAGGGCTTTGCCTTTGGTCCCAGCAGTGGCAGTGCTACATTCCTGTCATGGACTTTGACAGAAGTTGGAAATGGCCATCCATCCATGTTTACCAGAAATTTCTATTGATTGAAGTCTGTGTATGCACAAATGCATGAAGAAACAGTTTTGCCTTGAGTGCAGCTGTTTCCTTTGAAGTGTGTTGTACAAATATGCCATGACCGTCCTATTTGCCATTCATTCAAAATTCATCTCTGCAGAAAGAGCAGGTATAAGGAACTGAGGAATTAAGGTTTATGTCTAAATTTGAAAAGAAAATTATATAGGGGCTGCTTATGTCATCTTTTCCTCACTGAGATGTTACAATACAAGTAATAAACCTAATTATCTACATCCTTCAGAAAAATCACATAAATTTTGACCACAATAATATTGTGGTGTTGTTATTGATACTTTCTATATATATCATTAACTGCAAGTCGAAGAAGACTTGTGATATTAATAAATTCCACTTAATTTTTTTCTGCTGGCTTTACAAAAAAGTAGTATAATTCACTAGAATGCTCCATGTTTAAAAGTATGAGCAGTAATACTTATTTAATTATTTTATATAGAATCTTTTTTAGTGATTCATACAATTATTTCTATGTACATTCCAGTGAAAACTGTAGAAGTACTTGTATAAAATCTTACCTTTCTTTCTGCAACATATGCAGTTATGTAAACATGACAAGGAGGCTCAGACTCAGAGTTATTTTCTAGGCTTCTCCCTTCCTTTGTTTGTCTCATTTAATGTTACTACATATCAGTTAAAGTCCAGTTGACAAATATTTGAAGGAAGGGGAAGGAGCAGATTTTGCCATTAATCAGTCTGTTTTCCCATGTCCTCCAAAATTGGTTTTTTTTAAGTTCCCTGTTTTTCTTCCTTTTAGATAGGCAAGAGGTAGAAAGCACTGATTCTGCAATAGGCACAATTGCATATTTGCTCTTCCATAAATGGGTGCTTATGAAATACTTCATGTTCAAAACTTTCATTTTAACTTGTTTGAGAATTAATATAGATGTCATGTAAATCTTAACAGCTTTAACAAATTATGATTACAGTATTGATTTCATTTATGTTTTGAGTCTGCATCTGTTTAACTGGGATATTCTATTACCAATGTCATCTATATGATGGTTGTTTTCTTAAAGAACTTTAGAGAATTAAATAAGAATGAGTTTGTCCATAAACTCAGATTTCATTTTACTCCGTAAAACTGGATTTTATAGCAGTATGGCAGAAAAGAGGAGGATGTCTCTTTTGCATCTGAATATTACATCAAATAGTGCTATCTTAATATCTGGCTTTTCCTTACATCTTGATACTTAGTCACATATTTTGCCACACCAACCTTCCCACATTTAAAGTTAGTATGTTGTGCTAAAAATAATGTATTTTTCAAAATCACGTTCCTCCTGCCGCTTAATACAGCCCCAGTTAGAAACATATTCCTGTCAAAACCCCTCCAAATACATCAATAAGTTCAGCCATGTAAGGGATACAGTCTTGGAAAGGAATTGAATTTACAGGAATGGCTGTCAAACCTAGTTTAGTGTCTACTCTTTATTTTGTCTGGAAGAACAATCAGAAGCCACAAAGCTCCAAGACTTAGTGGACAGAAAAGATATTTCTGTGCAGAAGTTTCTAGCCTGTTTGACTTACTGGAAAAGGTAGTGAGCTAGTTATTTGTAAATCAGTAAAATTCAGGAGCTGAATCCTTTTGCAGCTGAAATATCTTGCCATCTCTTCTGTCTCAGATTAGTGAAAGATAAGAGGAAATATTTTCCTCCATCATGTTAAAAGCCTTACCTTCATCCAGGTCTCTAGAAATGAACACCCATACATTTTTGGATTCAAAAGGATTTGGAGACATATTTTTCACTGAGCTGTATTGAATCACTGATGGTTGAACTGGAAATTCATATCTCCTTTTATGACAGCTGTTTTAATCTGGGCAGTACACTATCCACTGTAGTGGGAGGCATATTTGCTGTTCACAGGAGACCTGGAATGAGAAAGTTAGAAAGCAAGTGCTGCCATAGCTAAGTATTTTGGAATGTGTTTCTTTGCCATGTGTTTCTTGTATCCTTGGAGACTATCAAGAAGTAATAAAACCATGTAAGAGGAAGATCTTGAAGAGACTTTATCTGCAAAATCTTCTGCGTGTTGTTACAACATTTGGCTCAACAAGTATCTGCAAAGGGGAAATTATAAGTGACACTGGGGGGTTAGATGCCATAGAGAGGGTGCAGCCTCTTGGTAGAATCAGTTACTCTGACAGCTCTGTTGTAGAGTTCTGTGCAGTAAGTGGTCCTCAAACCTTCAACTGCTCCCCCCTGCTGACAGACCAGCTGGTTGTCATTCTGAAGCCACAGGGGGAAATCCATGATTCCTTCCAATGTACTGTTTAAAAAACTGTAATCAAGCCTAGTCAAAAACTACATTCAGGCTTAATTTGTTCCCTTATGTAAAAGATGACAGGTTTCACTTTGCTCTCTCTGTGGCTGTCAGGTGAGGATTACTGTTCCTTTTAAGATACTTCCTTCATTTCTTGTGATATATAGGAATATAGGGTAAAATCACCTTTCCACTTTCAAGTAGATCATGTATTTCTATACCAGCTAAATTATGGCAAAGTAGTAGTGATCTTTGCAGCACTAAATCCATAAGGCATATTGCTCTGTTTGGGTATTCCACCTCAGTTGGGAGAGGACATCTTGCATGACCAGGGTTAAAATATGTCCAAGGAAAGAACAGCATTACTCTTAAAAGGAATTAGTAATATTTACAGAAGTTTTCTTATGAATGATTTATTTAGGTTTCTTAATAAAAAATGAAAAAAGAATGATGGAGTCAAGTAACTGTTTTCAGTGTGTTAATAAGTTAATGTTGTGTAGTCCTTAGCTTAAACCTTATATAAGAGTATTTTCAGTGTTTGTTTCTATTATTTCTGTTAGAAAGTGTGTCCTACAGTTTGTCCACAAATTATGTTACCATCACTTGTTTATTTTTCTACACAGCAGTACAACTATTAATAAAATCTGTGTTTGCTTTTTCTGCAGAACCCAAATCAATTTCACAGTCGCTATTGATTTCACAGCCTCCAATGGTAAGAATAAAAATAAACATCTTGTGTGTGTTTGTGCTGTGTTCAGTTTTAAGTGTGCATATGCGTGTGTTTGTAACAGTATTCAGCTGGCACCACCTGGACTTGGGATTCCATTTTGCTGAGCAACAGATGAGAGGCCAATTCCTGCAGAACAAACAAAACAGATAAATGTTGGAAAAGCTACATATAAAATTTAATAACCAGAAGCAGTTTGCAAATATCTGTGTAGTTTTTGGCTATTATTATTGTTTGAATTTTATAACTGCTGGCAGAAAACTTAGAAGAACCCATTGAGAAGGGCCGAATAGTTCCAGGTAGAGTGAGGCTGAAGTGGGGTGAAGCAGAGCTAAGTTGTGATCCTCCAAAGCTGCTTTCAGAATGTCATAATACTTTTGTAAATTTCATCTTAAAAGTGTGTAAATTGCACAAATCTACAAGTTTCTTCCTGCCCTTTTGTTGGAGCCCAGGACATGGCAGAGACCCCCACGAACACCCCCATGTACACCTTGGGGGGTCCAGGACCCTTGCAGGGACCCCAGGAGGGCACAGCCTTTGACTTTTGCCCATGGAAAGGGCTTCCAACAATCAGAGATGAATTGCAAAAAACGCAGATTTGAGATAGATAGTAGTTTAGCTGATCACAGGGTGTAAAAGGTAGTTTGGGATTTTTAGGATAGAGGTCGAAAAGGGCAAGGTGGAGGATTTTGGGTGTGCTCCCAAGGCCACCTTCTTCCACTTCCATCTCCATTTTTTGCAGTGTGGTGGCACAGAGTGATTGGGTGAAATGGTTTGAGGTAAAAATGTCAATTAGAGAAATAAGTAGTCATAATCGGTACAGAATTATAAATACCTTACGTTTTAAGTTATGGTTGGATGAAATACCTTTAAAAGAACCCTGTAAGGCCCACTCAAGGGCACTTTCCAGCAGTTTTTCAAAGAGAACAGACCTTGTACCAGTATGGCATGCCAAATGAGATAAGAAGAGAATAAACATCTTGAAGTCCAAAGCTGGAAGCCTCTTTCTTTCTTTAAAAACTCTGGTAACGAACTGATCTTGGACAAAACAAACTCCAAGACCCTTTCAATGCTGAAATACAGCTACTTCTGCTAAAATCTATTTAGAACTACTTAAAACTACTACTTTTAAAATTTATTCAGAACACTGCATTTTTACCTGATACAGTTCTGAAGTGATTCAATTTTAAAGTAAATCTGATCCTTGCTTCAACAGGTAACCCTTCACAGCCAACTTCACTGCACTACATGAATCCCTATCAGCTGAATGCTTATGGCATGGCACTGAGAGCTGTTGGTGAGATAATTCAGGACTATGATAGTGACAAAATGTTCCCAGCTCTAGGTTTTGGAGCTAGACTTCCTCCAGATGGAAGAGTATCACATGAATTTGCACTGGTAAGTAAACAAAACCATATTTTTAAAATTTCTTTACTACAACAAAATTTTAGGAGTTAAGGTTGTAATCTTAAGCAGTTACTGGACAAGTAAAGAACAGAGAATATGCTAAGTCTTCTGTGCTAATTATAAATAGTTGTTTCTCAACTTTTTATCATAGTGAAGTTACTTCACTTGAAGTTATGGAGAGAAATCTGGAATCAAGAAGTCCCTGTAGGCCAAAAATTGTAATAAAGTTATAATCTTTAACCTCAGCTGTAGCAGCTTGAGAAACAGATGCTTTAAAGACATCAGATTGAAGCTAATCTCTCTGAAGAAGCAAACTAATCATGTTCCAAGATAATATTTCATTATTATTCTGTCTCATTTTCTGAGATCTCTATCTTTAAAGGCTGCTAGTTCAGAGACATAGGAATATCTAAGTGGACTAAAAGATGAATTGATAAAAACAAATCTGAGGTTGGTCCATCTTTAAAAACAACCTAAAGTCTACCAGGATTTGCCAGAAAGGTTGATCTGGTATAACTGATGCTTGTAATTAGTGTTGATATTTTATCTACTTGCTTATTTTGAGGTTTTAGTTCTTCACAGAGTAGGATAAAGTTGTCAGAATTACAGCAAATGTAGGTATATCAGGAAAGTTCTAATCAGATAGCATCAAAGACATGGCAGAAGGTTGGTGACTGTAGATATGTATTTCTTCTGTCAGCCTGTGCTGGAAAAGAGTGCAACATATCTTACCTCAGGGAAAGGGTTTCTACATAGATAGTAATTTAAAACAGGTACAATTGCAAATACTCATTCAAATTGCAGACTTTGGACTTTGTATAGCAAGTTCAAATATATTGATGCATCTTTCAGTTTTAAAGGTGTTTCTAAAATTAATTCAGTTAATTTATGAGCCATTGTGATACTTTTACAGAAGAAAAAGCACCACATACATACATACTATATATGTGTGTGTGTATGTGTGTATATGTCCTTCCTCCATATATAAACATATATAGGTGTCTCCCACATAATGCTAAGCAGTGTTTTAAGCTCTCTCTTTTAATGTTTTGAGAAATTCTGTCAAAAATCCCCTTTGGTTTTCTAGATTGTCAGGCGAGTGTACTTTACCTCAGAATGAGGTACTGGCACACTAAGCCAGTGAGGTGTTGGCATATGAAGGAGGGTAGGATGATTTGAAAGGTTTTGATGCCTTACATAGATCATTTGCCTGGCCTGACACTGGTCTGGAATTCAGCTTTCATGTTGATATTGCCATCTGTAAATAAGTATCCTCATTAAAGAATCATTACAGAGATAAGTAGTAAAATGCCTACCCTAAGAATTTACAGTACCAGCCATTTTATGGGTTCCCAAAGAGTAAATTCCTTTCTTCATTTGTTCATACCAGGTCAAAAATAATTTTTTCAATGTGGAAATATCAGGCCAAAACTGTGAAAAGTTTATTGTTTACCTTACACTCTTATAAGTGTATGAACCTCAGGATCTGGCTACCATTTCTTTTTTTCACATTTTTAAATGAATAAATCATGGAGCCTGAACTGTGCTCCTAAAAATGCTTCCAGTTTTACATCTGACCTCTAATTCATACCCGAAGTCCACACAGGGAAATGCCTGTTACTGTTGTATATTTGAAGGAGTGTTTAATTAGGCTGAAGGTGGTGGTTGTGTCTAGGAGCCTGTCCTAGTGATTCAGACTGCTGAGGCTGGTAAAACCTCCTCACCTCAGCAGTTAACACTCACAGGCAGACATGGACATACACTGGGCATTTATAGTAAACTCTGAATAGATCTGAGAATGCTTAGGTCCTTGCCTTTTAAAAATGTACACTGGGTACTGTTCATTAACCTACATAATTTGTACTTCATTATTACTTGTAGTGATTAATCATCTCTTGTTTTCATTAGAATGGAAACCCTCAAAATCCCTACTGCCATGGAATTGATGGTGTAATGGAGGCATATTACAGGAGTCTAAAATCTGTACAGCTTTATGGACCAACAAACTTTGCTCCTGTAATTAATCATGTAGCCAGGTAAGCATCACAACAGTGCTATGCAGAAACTTCGTGTCAGAACAACTACTGCATATATAAGGCTGACAGTTACAGAGAAAGGTATTTATTGACAGCTGTTTTTTTTTATTCAGTCCCATGATTACCTTGTGACTTGAGTAGTTTTGAAGGCCATGTGCTGGTATTATGCAGAATTTAATTGCTGATTAAAAAGAAATACAAGTGATCCAGTTGACCAGCCTAAGTCAAAATCTTAGCAGAAATCATAAGGAAAGAAAATTTTCATCATGTCATGTTCCTTTTTTGTTTTTTAGATGTCCTTTAGAGGATAGAACTATTGCTTCACAGAAAATACATGCATCTATCAAAACTGTTTATAAACTCTGAGGTTTTTTAGGTATATGTAGTTTCTCTAATCTCTAAATGTCCCAAATGTCAGCAAAATCTTCCAGGTCTCTCTGTGCCAACAATTCCCAGCTGGCAGTGGTACTTTTAAGGCAGTGGTACAGGTGTCACCATTGGGGAGCCATGGTGCTGTTATGCAACACCCCATCTAACTCCTCAAAGTAAAAACCTTCCTGTGTTTATAGAAGTTTCTTAAGAAGGATAATGTTGCCTTATTTTGGCAGACAAGATCTTGACTTATAATTTTGAGCTCAAGACCTTGGCAGTATAAAACCTCCATGAATTTATATAGGAAAGTGATATGGCTTAGGTGATTTGCGAACAGGTTTTATTTTATTTATAGACACAAAGAACTACTTGTTACAAAGTAAAGAAGTAGGGATGTGTAAATCATTGTACTGGTAATGTTTTATTTATGAGCTTGCAAAATAGCTGATTTTAATAGCAAGAGATATTTATGTACTGTCTGTTTTGCTGCTGTTAGTTCTAGAGACCAGCAGAAAATAATTTGGAAATTCTGTGGTGCAAAGAATTTTCTGTGCCCCCTAGCATGGCTAAATAGATGATTTCAGCTATTGATCATTAGGGTTAGTTGTTTTGTCTTCAGATCATACCATTAAAATTATGTACATGTATATTACATGGCTTGTCATCTGACAGTAGCTGTCTCCTTTAATCTTTCCTTTGACATATCTTCAGTAGCAGTCTTCCATATATGTGGCACTCAGTGTCTTCATTAGCCACATTATCTGGAAATCTAACCCAACAATTTTTCTAGCTCTTTCTTTTTATTCAGAACTGGTCATAGCAACTGAGATGCCTGACTCAGAACTTGGCAATTTATCTCAATTGTTCATTGCAAAAATTGAAATTTTTGATCCAGTGTTACCAAAGTATTGGCATAAAATTAGTTCTTTTTCTCACCAGTTGTTTTTCAGGAATGTATGCCAACTTTTACAGAATAACAGAATACTGTCCATCAGTATTAGTAGTTCTTCCATTGAACTTCTGTCTAAGTATCAAGTTGTTGCAAACTTTGAAAGCTCCTCCTGGTAGCAAATCATACTACATTATAAAAGCTAAGTGTCTTCACAAGGATTTTTACTGCATGATCATCCCTAGAGCAATCTGTGTACCAGTGCAGTTCTCAGTAGCACCATTTTCCTTCAAGGTTCAATTTCTTGATTATTCTCGTGACTCTCATAGACATGGTACTGCCCTGCAATTACTCTTTGAAGGTACCTTCAGCCTCAGAGAAATTTCTTCTTTTCACATCCCTCCTACTTAAAAGAATGCCTCTGATGAAATCTCTTTAAACAATGTCAGATATTACTATCCTGTTGTGATCTTGATATTCTTTGGAAACTGTTTAGGCAGATAATGATTTTTTTATCTTTTCCCCAGTTAGAGAGTTACTTAAACTATCTCATCTCCCCATCTCATATAAGATCTTTCTTGGAAAAGGCTTTGGAGCATTTTAGTCTGTGAAAAATTTGAAATAACCAGATTTCTGTTCCATTTCTTCAGTGTAGGTATGTAGACAGTAGTAAGTGCTTAGATAGGATAATAATGTTTATTTTACTCTCTCATCATACCTTGTCAATGTAATCATCATTGAAAAGTTTGCAAGCGTTGTGGAAAAGTGAGATAAAAGAAGTCTCTGCATGGCAGTGAAAATGTGTTCCGTGGTAGATCTTGCTAATCTCAATATTTAACTATCAGTCCCTACTGCCAGCATGCAAATAGGTGATATCCAACAGGTTCACTGCTTGTATGGCTTCTTTACCCATCTGTATGCTGGGGACAGGGTGGAAGATGGTGACATCTTGTAAGTTAGTTGTGGCTTTCTCCAAACTCTTATAAATGTTGTGACTGCAGCATTGTATTTGTCAGAAGTACTTGCTTGCCAATGCACTGTGTTATCATCAGAGAATTTTGTAAGCATGTGCAAACATCATGACCATCATTGAACATGCTCACTTCAGTGAACCAGGCCTTTCATATTCAGTGATCAAAAAAACAGTGAGTTCTTTGACAGTCATATTAGGTGTTTGGGCATGTATTCAAAAGTATTCCTGTGGCAACTATTTTTTTTCTTTTACTGCTCTCTATACAACTCACTGCACAAGGTTCTACTTTTTGACTTCTTCACAGCACCAAGAGCCTTCATAAAAGTAGGAACTGTAGTGGCTGTGAAGCAGCAAACAGCTTCCCACAAAAAAAAAGTTCCTCTGTTCAGGCCATAGAATTTAGTGAGGCTGTTTGGACTCACTCTCTTCCAGGACTTTGCAAACCTTCAAAAGCTGCTGCTCCTTTTCAAAGAGTAGTTGCTTCTTGGGTCCTTTGACTGAGGTGGGAATGGCACTTGGTGTATTTTATCTTACATTCCAATGCAGCACAAGGAGAAGCTTGAGTCTTGAAGGAGAGGACATCTGTGGGTGGTGCAAAGAAATTAATATCTAAGCCAGGGTTGCAGGGTGCATGTTCAGCCATTTTACAAACATGCACAAAAATGTGAACTATAAATCTGCAGTCATGGTCAACAGTAAGTAACCTGGATTTGTAAGACCAAAAAAAAAGAGTGAGAAAAATATGCAACGTGTTGATTTCTGTTAAGTTTTATTTGTGCTATAAACCCAACCATTCAGTATTCATGTATACCATTCATACAAAGCCATGTACCCCACAGGTAATACCTATAAACAGCTTAGGCTTTCTAATGTCTCATGATTCTATGAAGCACATTCTGTCCATGCTCCTTTTGGTAGTGGTGCAGTTCCCATTTTTCACTGATGCAACACATGCAGATTACCAGTATTGTATTAGTTATGTTTTTTCTTTATTCTCATTTAAAAGTAGAATCTCCAGTTTAGTTATGAATATCTTTACTTCTGAAATTCACTGTGTTATGTTTCTTAGTCCTTGGTAGTCAAATTTTACAAATACAGCTTGTTTTCACATTAATTCCTTTTAAAAAGGTTTTTTTTTACTATTATAATGTTGGTTTTTCTTCCCTTAGATATGCTGCTTCAGTAAAAGATGGCTCCCAGTATTTTGTTCTTCTCATTATTACAGATGGAGTTATATCTGATATGGCTCAGACAAAAGAATCCATAGTGAATGTAAGTTTTACTGAAAATGTTGAAATTATATTTCCAGAAATTCTTATTTTAGTCAATAAAGTGAATGGATTGATACTTCAGGCACTAGAGTTGTTCCATAAGTACCCATTTTTGCCAAACAGGAAAAGTTTTTTATGCATAAAGATGAAAAGAAAGCAAAAGTTGGACTCGAGCTGATTAGATAGTGTTCTGTGGTAAATGATACTCTTCTCCCTCACACTGTATATTTGTATTTTCCTCATCTACTTCTTGCCTCCTCCTTCCTCATGCACATCCCACCATGCAGTTTTGCATAGTAAACTCTTCTCTTTCTCATAATTGCAGACAGCTTTGATCCCCACACTTTTTAAAAACTGTCCCCAACTTTCTGATCTGAATGGCAAGCATACCAATTGTCTGATTTCCCTCAAAACAGTCCCCTAAAACTCTGTAAGTCCTTATTTCTTAGTTTCTGCATTATTTTCAGTATTTTTCTCT
>WAAE01023715.1:0-24572 GCA_013400495.1 Nicator chloris | reverse complement strand
AACAAATATATATATATAAAGAAAATAAATGGAAAAAAGGTGATCCTATCTGAAGACATCTCATTACAGACTGACAAACAAACAACTCAGTGTTCAAATTTGACTCCCTCTAGCTGCTGGTGAGATGAAAGTGGAACATTGTGGATAATATATTTTTTAAAATTTATTGTTATTACAGTCCTATTTTTTTGTTATCATTCCTAATACAGAATATCACCATGTAACATCTTAATCCAAAAGGGAAGATCATTCTGGCCAGCCTAACAAATGGTGAATTGTGGCCTGGCAGCCCTGAGGACCAGTGATATCCTGCAGTGCATCAGGCACAGCATCACCAGCTGGTCAATCTCTCTCTGTGATGTTGGAAATAAGTGTTTTAATGCATGAAAACCAATTAGAATTATCAGACTTTTGCCATGTTTTTGGCCTGCAGTGGGGAGATACGAACCACAGTAGTGCCTCAATAGGCAAGGGCAAATTTATGTGATAATATCAGTTGGACTGGGGGCATATGAAAGATAAATCAGTCCCTTGTGATAGTAAGTGAAGATATGTCAAAAATAATTACATGCTGCACAGCACAACACATCAATAGCAGTTATTAATGTAAGTATTTCTGAGATTATGCATATTCTTTTTCCATCACCCATATTTAACACATATGCACAAATGAGATACATAAAGTCTAACCAGACAGAACTAATCATGATAGCCCTGTCAATAGCATGAAGAAATATAATAAAAAGCAGAAATAAACATGAGGACAATTAAAAGTAAACCAGAGTGGGAAAGACCAAAATCTTTCTGGGAGCCTTTAGCTTCCAAAAATGCATTCTTCATTATTTTGAAAAGTGTGAGTATAGTCTTCAGGCTAAAACCAGTAAAAAAAGGTGATAATCACTTTTTTGTTCCAAAATATTTCTTCCGCACTAGCAGATATAATACTGGTGTGCTTGTGTACCCTTTTACATTTAGAAGGGTCTGGAGGCATTGCTGTGGATGTGAGTTTTCACTTTTAGTTCTCAAAAAGTACTAAATCTTATCTCATGCAAGACATAATCCTAGTAACTCTTCCAGCCTGCATAAGTTGTAAAAATATTAATTCATTTTGCCTTTCAAAATCTAATCTTAATTTCTTAACCAACCAATTTCTTTATTCAGTGAAAAATTCCTCTTCTTTTGCTAACCGAGTTTGTATCTTTTACACTGAAAGATTGCCCTCGTGCCAGTGCAAATATTTACATGCAAAAAATGATAGAAAATAATCTAAGTAGAACAGATCTTTAGAGTTTATTACTCTCGAATAACATCAAGGAGGAAGTAAGCTAGTACTTTGACATGAAAATGGGCAATTGACCATCTTCGGCTTCCGTCCAAGAGTGCTGCTATATTGTGGCACACTCCAAAGAAGAAGGACAAAGTTGGTCAGAGATACATTTACTTTTACCTTGTGAGTGGATACACTCATTTATTGACACAAAGTACTGTGGTATTACAGTGCATTGAAGTAGATCTTCAAACTGTGACTGATGCAGAAACAGGGCTCCTGTCTGCATCTTTGTTGGCAATACTATTCTTAGGGACTGAATTATCTATCTGTTCATTTTAAGGAGGCGTTCTAGAATAAAACAAGGATTTACATTTTCAAAACTGAATAACCTGACCAAAAAATGTATGTACTCAAGCTGGCTTAATAACTTACAATCGCTAAAACATATTATGACTTTTGATGCAATCACAATGCAATGACAAGAGATTTTTAAAAAACTATTGTTTTAAGTGGAATAGCAAAACCTTTCTCATATCAAAGAAATCAGTGAAAATGAAGCTACCTAAATCAAGGCGAACCTTGAAAATATGTCTGGAAAGGAAGCCCATCGAAAGTTCCTGTCTCCCTCAACTTCCATCTTGTTCTATTATCTCAAACAAACAATTTAGATTTAAACCGGATATTTCTCCACTACAGCTTGACCTGTATGAGTGTAAACTAGTAGCAAATTCCAGAAAATCACAGAGTCATAGAAAGGTTTGTGCTGGAAGGAATCTTAAAGAACATCTAAAGAAGTGTAATTTCTACTTTCAAACCCAAGATAAAAATTTAAGGTGAAAAAAAGTACAAGAATTCACATCATAGGAAGTAAAAGATTTAGAAACTATGCAACCTAATAGAAAAAGGTGTAAAAGGTCCTTAGTATGGGATGATATCCAAGCTTTGGACACTTTTTTGAGATCCCTATAACACTTTTAATGTACTATATATTTCCTGGGACAACAACTGATTCTGATTTTTAAAGCATTCACTACATATAATTTAAGAAAAAGTGGTACAGCAACATAGTGACAGAACACTTTATATGACAAAACTGAGATATCAGAAATCTTAAAATAATATTAGAGAGAATATTTTGTATCAGCATGACAAATATGTACCTGTTAAGATAATTTTTATATTCAGAACCTACTTTCTATTCTGTGTAATCCAAAAAAAATTTCCAAATCCTTGTCTTCATATAGTTTTACCTTTTACATAAAACAAAGACTTTATTAAGTTCTGACAGTCTTGTGCAGGCACAAAAATTATTAATTATTTATTTCAAGAAAAGAAAAGGTTTTTTTCAGACCTTAAACCTTGTAGTTATAAACAGTGCAAACATAAAAACATACAATCTGTAATTTATTTCCTGGGAAACAAATTAATACAGCAAAACATCATATTGTGAAATTACTAAAGCTGTGCATTATTTCTTAAATAGTATTTAGTTGATTTGCCTTTTTGCTCCCCAGCTGCATAGGCTTAGATAATTGTAGTGCTTTCCACTGACAAAATCAACAATGAAAAATTAATACATTAATCCTTATTCCTAATACTCTACATTTAATGCAATGATCTGGGGTTTTTTTAAGGTTCCCAGTGTGTTACATTGTCCCTGACATTTAATTCTTCTGTATTTTATCACTAGATTATTATCTCATGAGGACAATGTCCCATTGTAGTGTAATATTACATCTAACAACTTTCATTTTATCCACAGTTATTCACATATTTTGCTTGTTGTTATCCTCTGAAAATTCTTTATTTTGTGGCTGTTTGAAGAACTGTGGCATATTACATCAACCACAAGATTTCCTCCACTGCTCTGAGAAATCTAATGTTGTAGCTCTTGGGCATTTGAGTCATTAAGGGAATTTTCATGTTCAGTGCCCTGCGACAGATTCAGCCTTGCATAATTCAAAACAACTTCACACCACTTATAGCAAATGGTCCATGCAGGAATGTTTGCTTTTCTTATCTGTCCTTTTCCTTTCCTCATAGGAGATTTTTAAACCATGTTTTAATTATCTTCCCTCAATTAATGGCAAAAAGTTAAAGTGACATCAACTGATTATCAAAAACAATGACAAATTTTTAAAAACTGGGAATTACTGAAAATTAAATTTATCTTCCAGCATTCTGCTAATAACTGGTTTCCATGTTACCACCTCCATTCTCCACAAACATTCAAGTTCAAAAACCTCTTACACCAAGTGAAGTCCCACCACAATCAGTTTGGCAGGCCTGAATCAGATGTAGATTTTGTCCTTGATTATATAGAGTGAAAAAAAATTCTGAATAACTTTGTATTAAGATTTATTGGAAGAGTTGAAATGAAAACTTTAGCCTGATTAGAAAAAGTGTTCCTAAAAGGGCATCCAAAAAGGAGGAAGGATATGAGACATCTCAAAGTCTGACCAAAACAGGAAATGAAATACAGTGATAAAAGTTACAACATGAAGTATGGATTAGCTGAACTATGCACAGCTTTCAAAAAAAGTCAATAATAAATCAGAGTTCGTTTAGAATTAAAGTTATTTTAAATAAATTAAATCTGTTACTGCTCAGTAATGCTATTAGTAACAGTAATGGAGGGACTAATATGCATTGAATAATGCTGAAGAATGTAATTCAGCAAGCCTTTTCCATATATGACTGCACGTGGCTGCAAAGAAAACTTAGAAGTTAGACTATTCTTTTTGTTCATTCATTAAAAAACTTTCTCTACTTTATATTTCTTTAAACTTTACTTTGAAATAGAACCAATTTAAAGAAAACAAAAGTGTTGTTCGGAAATGAAGGCAGCTATTAATTGAGCAAATAATATAATCAACCAAGTAAATTTCCCATTTTAATTTTCTTTTTCATGTTCACTTAGACCACTAAAATTTATTTTTTATATAAATTCAATGCACAATTCTTCACACAAACGCAAATGCTAGATCAGAAATCATGTTATAAAGGTTGCTGTAACTATAGATAAATCTGCAAACAATAATGCAAAACCTCCCCTCATTTAGAGACTGAATTAAGCAGACAAAAGATCTTAATGAATATTTTCTATTTTATCTCTGAATTTCGATCTATCTTAAGTTCTTACACCTGAATTCCATCATTACTTTTAGCATAAATTTCTGAAAAGGAGAAGATTGTATAGATCTGAGCTATCACTAACAAGGAAAAAAAAAGAGAAGTAAGATGAACACCAGGAAATTGCAGACCAATTGGTGAATCATTAGTTGTAAGAAAGATTTGGAAATGTTCTAAAGGGCTTGGAGAAACACTTGGAAAAACAGAGTGTGACTTAGCATTCTTACATAGGTAGGGAAAACCATGCTTAATTACTTAGCATGCTTTGAAAATATTTCTGGTTTTATAGATAATAGAAATGCCCCAGATTCTGCAAAGTTACTCCTTTAAAATACATCTGAAAAAGGTTCATGCACAAAATAAACAGTTAACACAAATACTACTGCATGTAGGAAAATGAATAGAAACAGTATATTCGAGTGTATATTACATACCATTATTCTCTTTGAATTCCCTTAACATTATAAGATTATATAACACAAAAAAATAAACTGTGGATTCTCTTCCACTCAGTTACTACTCTCCAACGTTGAATACCTCAAAATTTAAGATAATATTCTAGGAGGAACTTACACTTTTAATTGGTGTCAGAAAAGGGAAAATGCTCACTTTGAGTTAAAAAAAAACCCAACAAACAAACAACCCCTCAAATCTTCCATTTAATTAGCTATTTCTGTAAGTAAGATATGAATGTTCACATTCCATTACATTGTCTCTTATTTCTGTATTTTGTAGTGAGCTTCTAGGCACAAAAACATTCTTCAGTATTTATTTCTTCGAAGTCTGCTGTGTTTCTGTGGACTATAAAAGGACTAAACCAACATGGTAATATTTCATGTGTGAAATATTTCATATTTCAACCTCTATTTCATGTGTGTTTTTGTAGTATGGAGGGAAAGGCATATGAGGAGTTGCCATGTTAAGGAAATTTCCCTGCCCAGCCATCCAGGAACTGCTCTGGCGGTCTGTCTCGCACCACCTGAGCTGGGAACACACCCCTTTACAGCTACACCCCACACCTCATAGCCAGACCAGGTTTCCACACCAGCTCAACCCCAGATTTCCCATAGCAGAGCCTCAGATGTCCACACCCTTAAAATAATTTAATTATGGTACAATAATAAAATAGCAGCTTGAACAGGGTGCCTCTTGGGAGGGACTGCAAGAAAAGGAATCCCTGGGCTTTTATACCCTCAGTCTGTGCAGTGAAGGTCTCACTCCTCCAGCTGAGTGTGCAGTCACCTCGGTGCCTGCCGTGTCTCTGAGTGTCCAGTCACCTGGCTGGTGCCAGAAGTCCCTGCACACCCTTTTGTGCAAAGGGTCAGCGGTTCACATCCTCTTGCCTGGGGCTCCCAGCCCCCAGAGCTGAACCCGCAGCTCACTCAGCAGCTTGCAACCCAAGCTACCTGCACCAAATGTATTCCTCAGCAGCCCTCTAATGCTGACCTGAACTACTCCTTAATATTCTGTTTCATATAATAGGAATCCAAATTAGGTTTTCCAGATTTGTATAGGATCCAGAATGGCAGTGGTTTATACCTTAGATAGAGATGTTGTTTATGACAGAGTAAATCTTGAAATAGTTATCTTACATTTGGCCATGGGTCAGTATTTCTTTCCCTTTTACATTTTAAGATCTTCACATTGTCCTTAATAATGGTAAAAATTCTAAGACTTTAACAATATTTCAAGTGCTTTTGAATGTGGTGAGCATTAGCATAACCCTCTAAAATGCAGGAAAGTCATGATGCATCATTCTGCCAGTGTAGTTAGAATTATAAACCCTGCTTCATAGAAATTGAATAGAAATCTATAAGAAAAAAACAAATAAACAATTTTGTGAGAGGCAAAAAATGTATTTATATTAATAACCCACTTTCCCTTCACTCCTCTCAAAGCTCAGTTCCCTCAGAGGATAGCTCTTCTGTACTTGTAAGTTAACTGCAGACTTTCTTTGGCAACAATGCTTATAATCAATGAAAAAAAAATGTTCTTATGCCCCTAAGCAGAGACAGTAAGAAGCTGGACTAGCACAGAGGAATCTGCCAGGCACAGCATCCTAGTGGGCTGCTGGGTGAGAAAGATTTAACTGGAAACTTTAGCAGTGTGGGAATTTATGGGATTGCGGGTCTGTGGTTCAATAGAAAACAGATAAAAGCCTTCCTAAAAGGACACAAGTTTCATTTATCAAAGATTCCTAGAGTGAATGACAAACAAGCAAAAAGGTGGACACACTTCTATTCAGCTGTCAGAGAGGCTGAGTTCTGAGGAGATTCTTATCTGCTCCAGGTAAAAAAAGTGGGGGAAAAAAAATCTGCTGACATCCTTTTCATTTAGTGCCCAAGAGAATTGTAGTAAACCAGAGAGGATGGAAGAAAAATCCTTGTAAATCTTCCCTTTTGGAAACTAAGAGAAAAAGCTTATCAGTTCAAAAATAAATAACATATAATCCTGGTTCTCAAAATACTAACATCTTCTGAGAGCCTGAATTCTGCTAATGACCCTTTAAAGATTTTTTCCATTTTAGTTTTGCATCATCCTTACATTAAAGTGTACTATTGCGTTAGAAACATTCTCTAAATACAAACAGTATCAAAACAACAACAATTTTTAAGTATCTTTCTAATGACCTTTCTGAATACCGTTTTGATTTAGTTCCTAATTCCCTGTGTTTTTCCAAAATCTAGAATCTACAAAGCAAGGATCTACATTTTTCACCTACTAGTGGAGCTTCAGAAAAAAACAATATCAGTTAAGTATCTCTTCTTTATATCTTAATTTTCATTTTCAAAATCAAATTCTCAACTGATTTTTCTTGGTAAGATTAGTAAACACTATATTTTGTAGTTTTGTAGCACATATGGTCTCTGTGACACTAGGTATTGAAAAAGAGAAATACTACAAATACCTACGTTTTATTTATTCAGGCACAAAAAAAAGAAAAAAAAAGGCACAGCTCATGCTTTTAGTTCTTTCAGTGATTCAAACTACATTTATACCTCTTTGTCTTTTTTCTCCTCTTAAAAATTGCAATAGTCTTTAGATTTACTGAGATTTATCTTGCATAAGTAAATTTAAAGGAGGTATTATAATGACACAAATAAAAAAGGTTCTAATTTCCAAAACTTATTAAATATCTGTCTCTAAAAAAAAAAAAAAAGAAAAAAAAAAGTTTAAAGTTCAAATGAAAGACAATATCAGAATAAACTAATGCCCAGGAGAATCCATGGCACCTGCCACACACTGTAAAGGTTTTATTAATGTTGTCTTTTGCAAAGTCGACTGCAAACATCACAAGGCCTTTGGTAAATATGTATACCAGCCTTTTTGTTTGAGCAGAAATATTGAGCTTCCTGCCATTATGATTATAAAATAGAGAAGATTATTTCAGATTTTTTTAAATATTTGATTAATGGTGTCTCTCTTTTTTCTTGGGATCAAGTTTCAAACCACACACAGAGTGAAGTGCTTGAAAGTAGTCTTCCTTAGAAATACAAGACTGGCAAAACAAACCATTTGGAAGACATTCGTGAATAAACATATAGAAACACTAATGCTGGAAAAGAAAAAAATTGTTTATCTGATCCACAATAGCAGAATGACAAGCAAAACCTCTGCACTACAGGAAAATAATACTGTTTTTATTGCATAATGTAAAATGTTTATCTCTTTGGCAGAGGCAAAACACAACATTTTGTGTGTCTCTATCTGCTGATAACTGTATCAAATTAATTTTATCTGATGATTATTTCAAGTATTGTGTTCCTAGTGTTTCCTTCTTTTTTAAAAGAACAACACAATAAGAAAAAATCTAATAAAAAACCTGCAAAACCACACAGATCTTAAAATAAGCATAGTATCTTCTGTGAGATTGACTAAAGCATGTGCTCTGGTGCTTATGCAAACATCATCATTAAGACAGAACTTCTACACTTATCTCACTTTGCCTCCTTGCTGTTGTTACCATATTACAGATTTGAAACACTACTGTTTGGACAAAAACTATATTGTCTTACTTTTCTTCATAATACATTACTAACTATTTATCTTTTAATGTGCTTTGAATGTAAATACTCAGCTGCAGACCTTCAAGTACATCAGAGAAAGATTTTAATCCAGATAAGAGCATTTAAATTCTTCATATGACTTCCTCATATTCAAACTTCACAGAGATATTTCCATCAGCGTAAAATTCACAGAACTGGAGTTTTGGCCCTAACAAGTATTAGGACTTTAAAAAACATTTCAGTAACAACATTCTGAATATTAAGAAAAGAAAGGAGTGAGAGAACAGCAGGAACTTTTGCTGAAGACAAGATTTGCACTTGACTGCTGGACTTAACATCCAGACAATGCTGCAACATCTCTCTCCCAGACATGACATAGAAGCCATCTGAGGGTAGATCCTTCACCTCTCATTTACTGACCTCAGACATGAATTACATACAAGAGGATAAAAATATTTTGTCGTGGTTTTTCTCTACATTTGTCTTGACACTATGAAAATGAAAATGGTAATTATGTTAGATGCCAATATTTTCAGTTCGTTATAATTCAGAAATTTACCTTTAGTACCAACTGTTAATCGACACAGAATTGCACATTACTGCCATCACACTATCAATCCTCTGCAATGTGGTAAAAGTAAACAATGAAACAATTAACAGAAACTCTGTGAAGCCATCATAACTTTAAAAGCTGGGATTAATCTTACACACAAACTTATAACTTGCCTTAAGTTGCGAAACCGAGAAAACCCAAACTCAAATGTATTATTTTTCATTATTTTTTTACAAAGTGAATGGGTCATAAGGACTGTAAAATGAAAACAGCCCTTTGAGAAAGAGGCCTTTTTGACAATAGATGGATTTTTATATGTATAGTGAATGAATCTACTAGCACTTGACCTGTAAGGTCAGTAGATATTCTTGAGCTAGTTTCACTCCTACCATTTCATCTCTCCTGATGAAGAAATTGGTGCATTGATCAATTTGAAAGATGGCTGGGATTCCTATGTAGACATGAGCAGATCATATGTAAAAGGGAACTGTGCAGGAGATCCGTTGTTCATGATGCAGTTATGAAATGTCATATCCTAGAGCAATGGCAACTGTCTATAGGCCTCAAAACATACATTTAACAAAAGTACCATAACATTAAAATCTTGTGTGAGTTTCCTGACATATACTAAAAAACATTTAGGTGCTTGTCCCAGTAAGTTAATACAACAAAAGACTTCTCTTTGTCTTTTCAGAAAGGGAGGTTTCCATTCTCCAGCTGAAAATTTATTTTCACTCTAAATACCTGGGTCATATTGGTTGGATCTGCCCTCTGGGAGATTTACTACTTCTTTTCAGAAACTATAAGTGGCCTGTTTATTTTATATTTTGTTTTATTTATCTTGTGCTATTTTATGTTAAAAGAAAAAAATGAGGTTATCCGCTGAGATCCCAGGGGCATGTAACCTTTGTTATTTGTTTTTGAAAGACTAACAAACTTTTCTTTTGCCATTGCAATGAACAGACAGTAAAGTACATAAAACAAAGGCCTTGCTAATTTTTCAGGACCTTGATATAATAGAGATAGAGGGCTGGGATTTCTTAGTGACTTTTAAACAGTCAAGGAGAAAAGTAAGTGATTCAAAGGCAAGAACATATATGTTGACTGGTGTTTTTCTACCTGTTTTTCTTTTGACCACAAATTTAAGCTATATGCACTAATTTAAGCTGATATGCATAGTCATTTTATGAGACTATAAAATTGTCCTCAGTTCATATACATGTAATTTTATTTTTCCTTTAATATTTAGGTGGGATGTAGATGTGTTTTATCCATTTTTTAGTGCATTTCAGGCTGAAATATTCTCTTGTATCTTTTGTTTTCACTTAGAAATATAATTTACAGCTTTCTATTATTTGACTAAAAAAATAGAAAGGATTAAAAATATTAACAAATTCTATTTGGTTAAGGAACATATGATATATAAAACAGTGAAAGAATCCAGAAATTTATGAACAGAAGACTAGAAAATCTGCTGTATGAAGAGACAGACAAAGAACTGAAAAATATTTACCTCTACAGACTCAAAGACCACATAATTTGGTCTGCTCATTGCTTGGATGTAGATACACTGGATCTCATATCAGAACAGGGCAGATGAAGTAGAAGATTGTAAGAATTTAGCTGGAAATCCTATGAACACCAAGATCTCATTGAACAGTAACATTGAAATATGCTTTTAAAGCACTTTGGAAAGCCTGAGAAATACAATTTTTTATCTTAAGGTACAGATTCTAAAGCATAATGACACAACGAATTGCATCACATGATTTAGTTAACACAAATTATGATAGAATCTGTTCAACTTTTTTTGATGAGTAATGCAGGTTTAGTTACAATGTTTCAATCTGAAAAATAATCCTTTCATATGATTGTGTTAAAATTGTGAAGACTTTAGCACTTCTAACTTCTTTCTGTGTGAACCTTTTTTGTGTAATAGATTTCTCGCTAGTTTATTTCCTTAATTCTATCTCTTATTCTTTTTCTTCAAGTTTACTTTAACATACAAGACTTAAAAGTCATACAAGTTGAAAGGGAGAATTTGCTATTTGCACATATTACATTTCTACGAATCTCTTAGTACTAATATTTTTAGAGATCTAGATTGATTTCATTATAGGAAACAGATTTTATCCATAAAATAAAGAAGTAAGCTTTAGAAAAGACCAACCATTAGAATTTTTTCAGTGTCTGCAAATTTCTGAAAAATTGCTTTAAAACAATAAACAGAATATTTTATAAATGAAAACATACCTGTTTCCCGACACTTTAATTTAGACATTTTTCAAAGATACACAATATCTGTTAGTCAGTTTTTAAGAGACTTTAATATTATTCTGACTGGTTAAGAAATATTCAAAGTCAATGCTAAACATTTGTCATTTGACAGAACAGTACAGAATAGGTCAAAAAATAAATTTCAGTTCCCTCATTTTTATTTCTCCAGAAAAAGATAAGGCTTGGTTTTCATAAGGAAGTTAGTCATATTATTTTCTGATATTCTAAAGCTATTTTTTTATAATCATCCTTACAAATATTAAAAAAATTATACAGACTTAATAAAAAAAAATTTAGTTTGTGTGCTTTGCATTAAAGTGCAGTCCAGGATTAACCTGGTGAGCTACAATTGTGCAAAAATTATCATACATCTTCTGTTAACATAATGTTAGTCTAATTCAGTCATCTCAATTTGGTCTGGACACGCTTGTTCTAATGACATCTCTGCTGGCATAAAACACTAATCTGCAGGTTAGTGAATCTGTCTTCACCTGGTAGTATCTGTAAACATGGTACTTAGGGATATGGTTTAGTGGTGGACTTGGCAGTGCTAGGTTAATGGATTCAATGATCTTAAGACTTTAACATTAACATTTCTAACCTGAATGTACAGTTCTATTCTATGATTCTATGAAAACAGCTGCTGTTTGTATCTTGAATGGGTAAAGTATTTTACTGCATTTTGAATCAAAATAGTGGTTTTAGGACATAATACATCTTCCTGTTCAATATCCCTTTTTCCTCCTATTTTGTTAGAAGCATGTTGCTAGTGTTACTTGTAATCATATGAGGCAAACTACATCATAGCTTTCTGTCTGAAAATATTTTAATTTAGGAAAATATCAGTTCTCTACTTGACCTCTAAATTTGTTGTTCAGACACTGCTTGTGAATGATTTCATTTTTACAAAACAACAACTTTAAGGTAAGAAAATTGTGTCTTCCTTTCTTATCTTACTTCCTCCCATTAAAACATTTCTGACCATCTAGTGAACTTGGTGCATTATCAGGATACAACTTGGAGTACTAAAGAACAACTCCAGGACAAAAAGACATTTATTCATTGAGTATGATACAAATAACTCACTAGGCCTAAAAGAAGCATAACTACAATATTGAGGATTGTATGCCAAATGTCTCTTAGAGTGATGGCAAATGTGACTGAAAGTATACTGTATTCTCACAAAACACATCAAAGGAAAGGAAAAATGAAACTCATTAATTGAGGTAATAAAGATTTATGTTCAAGCAGTGAGCTGATGAAAATTAATACCGCTGTGCCAAACGTAACAGAACTGTGACAATTGAAATGAATTGAAGATATACCTCAAGTGATTCCAGTGGCTTTAGGAGATTGCTTTTAAATTTAGGAAAACGAAAAATAAAAGATTCTCCCAGGAGCCAGCACAGATGATCTTTTCCCAGTATTGCTCGTTCCTTTGCCCCCTTGCATCTTTTTTCTGTGTGTGCAGTGAAACAAGACTCATTTTCATTACTAGAGAACTGTTTCTTTAGGGACTGGGATTAGTCTTTGTTCTAAAATCCAAGCTCTAAACTCACCAAACAAAAGGCAAAATTCCAGGTATGCTCATCTTCTCTTTTATAACTGCAGAATTATAGTAACTTTGCTTTTTCTAAACAGACTTTATGGTATCTTTAACATATAGAAACAAAGAATAGCAGCCAGTGTTGTAATGCAGCTTCATACAACTTCATAGTTCATATTACTAACATTGCACTAATTTTGCCATTGAATGACAGCATGATGGGTTTTTTACTTAAAAAAAGACTTTTTTAGTCTTTCCCTCGATATCAAGAAGTTAACAGATACACTTCTGCTCAACTATGCCACTGAATCCTGGCATTTGAACCTATTGTTGCTGGGATAAAGCAAAACTATACAAAAAAAAATAATATAAAGTAAAAGAATACAAAAACTGGAAAGGAAAATATTTCCACTTATAGCTCACTAAGTATGCTATGTGTGAGAGAGAGAGATGTAAATTTTATATTAGGTCTATGCAATTTTTTTTCATAAGTTTGTGAAAAAAACAAGCTTTGTTAAAAAGCAACTTTCTAAGCACTACAGAGAAGACAACTATTTCAGGCATGGATAAAGGAGAAACGCAGTGATTAATAGGTAGCTAAACACACACAATTTGTTTTTCTTAAGAATAACTCATCTTTCAATTCTCTTTTCTAGAGGGCAGTTACCTGATGGAACAAAGTAATCTAGGAGTGTTGTCTGTTGCTGCTTAAATATTTGAGAAGAATTTACTAAAAGGTCTTAATGTTTAAGTTCAATGTACTCAATAAAAAGTTACTCCCAAATAAAACCTTATGAAAAAGTTACTTATTTAATCAAGGTTAAGTCTGCATAAACAGTGGGATTGGCTTAGTATTTTAAAAATAAATGGATAAGAGATTTCTGTAATTGAAACTCAATATACAGTATTCAGTTGTTATTATTACAATGAAAATATACAAAGGACAAAGAATTTTTTAACTTACTCTTCCCCAAGGCACATCCTTGTTGTTTTGTCTCAGGATAGAGATCTAAAAAAGATTAAGAAACATTTGATATTACTAGTAGTAACAGTCACTGTCAAATGCCATGGTTTCCTTTATACACATATTTTTATTTGTTGGTAGGTATAGTCAGAAAGAACTATGATTTTCATCACCTCATACAAACATTAAAGGAACAATTAGCAGATGAAAATATAGATGCATTCCTGCAGTTCTACTTTTGCTTCTATTAAATATGTTTCTGAATTATCCTACAGGTCTCATTATCATAGAATCATAGACTGGTTTGGGTTGGCAGTCACCTTAAAGATATTCTAGTTCTAGTTCCCCTACCATAGGCAGGGACACCTTCTACCAGATCAGGTTACTCACAGCCCAACCCAGCCTGACCTTGAACTCTTTGAGGGATCGGGCAGCCACAGCTCCTCTAGGCAAAATATTCCAGTGCCTCACCACTCTTACTGCAAAGAATTTAATTTTAGATCATACCACAATGCATTTTTAATTGCAATTTTTATAATTTGAATGTTTAAATTATCTCATAAATGAAAGTCTACAATTATGCAGAATTAAATATTTGTACTATGGGTCACCATTTCCAAATATATACCTTTTTAGTTCTTGATACATATTTTCCAGCTTGAATCAGTTTGCAGCTATTAATGACATTTGACACTAGCTCAAATAAAAGCTCGATAATGCAAAACACTTAAATTCACTGGTTTTGAGCCTCTATAAAACATTCTATTAAATAATATAAACTTTTTAAGGGTTTGGGGATTTTATTATCTATTTTTGGTAAAGTAGGACTCAAGCAATAGTAGTTAGATAACAATATTCAGGGTCAGTTATGAACCATAAGCCTAGTGTTCCTCCATCTGAATCCTTGATATTGTTGCCACAAGAAACTCATCTGTAGAATTTTGGTATGTCATTGCATAATTTTGAAATATTCATAATAAAGGATGAAAGCTTAATTGAATTGATCTGAAAATTGACATTATATTCACACAGGATTTGACTATCTATGTAATACCTATACTAGCATTTCTAGTGTGCATATCTTAAGATATTTGTTTTTTGAAGAGGGAAAAGTTCAAAAGCCTTATTCCTCAATTTTTCCCACCAGTTTTTCTGTCAGCATGCACCCCTAGTACTAAAACTATATAGGCAATGTTCATGTAACTATTCAAAATGCTTCTGTGGTGGTCGTTACAAGTATGAAGGGCTACAAGTTTTAAGAATAACAATAGATATATCTAGGAGGCCAAAATCTACCATATCTTGGGTTTAGCCCTGTAACAATTTGAAATGATGAATCTTAACTGTCCAAACAGGAGAAGACTAATTGCTTCCAGGAAGAACATATCAGTTTGTGGAGACAGAAGAAGAAACTGGTCTTATGCAATTTGACTGTATAAATAAAGAATACTTGAACCTGATCTGGGATCAAGACTTGTCAAATATAATTTTGGAAATATGGATATCTGAGCATAAATCAGGTAAATGTAAAAATTACAAGATTTAGATCAGAAATGGCATATAATATAATGAGTGCATTACATGATAGACTATACAGCTTATTACTGCACCATACATGTAATGCCCCGGCCAAAAAAACAGCACAAGCAAAACAACAAAAGCATACAAGAAATCAATGAAGCCAACAAAAAAATGACCAGATCTAACCAATCTAAATGCACAAAATTATTTTAGTCTGTGTTCAAATCAGTTAGGCTTTGAATTTCCTTGTTTTAGAAGCTGAATTACACTCTGATGAGTTATTCAAACTTTTAAACTTTGCAAGGTTAATGATGTAATTAGCAGTGACCTTAATGTAAATTATTAATTTACTCCTTTTGAAACTAATGGAATAATCTAAACACTGTAACTGCCTTCCAAAGCTCACCTTTAAGAGCAGCCACTGATCATGTCACTCAGATTTTTTTAAATGTTTTAAGCAGGGCTTACTGATAAATATCTATATAGAGGACATGAGAAAGAGTGCATCATATTCTGGAAGTATTCCTTAACTTTCTTTAGGAGCAGAGCATATCCTTGAAGGGAAAGGAACGGTTACTGAATTCTTTAGATTCAGAAGTGGATTTTTTTTTTTAAGTTAAACATCAGTGAAAACAAGTAGGCCTATTTCAAAATGTGTAATTCATAATACATTTAAAAACCCATGAATTTGTAACCAGCAAGGGTTTCTTTTACATGACAAATTCCTAACTTCAGGGTGTCATTCTCAGGCTAATAAATATGCAACAACACCAAATACTTATTCTTAAATGCAGTCAAACCAGTCGTATCCTGTGATAGCTCGCCATCAAGGTGAAGTCTATTTTGCTGCCAAGTCACGTGTTTCTTACTGAAACAGGTACTCTCTTCTTCCACCCTTCTTAATCCACTCCTCAAAATACCATTTCTTCTCTTGTGTTCTTTATCACTTATAATTATGGATACTGGGCAACAGTCCTTCCAAACTGAGTCACTGTCTTCTGGTACCAGTTCCACTTTCTATACCACAAGTGTCAGTTTCCCTAGACCTGAGGATGATTTATGTTTTCCTTGAAGGAGTAAGATTTAAAAAAAGACAAAAAATAAAGATTTAGTGTTAAGAGGACTGACAGGAACTGAAGAAAGGAAAAGCTATGCACTGAACCTAAACAGACATCAATGTTGTGTTTTGAGCTTTTATTAATCTGTTAAGAACACAAATAGGTTTCCTGGACAGTGATATTTGGCCACTGTGAATCAATTCTTTCCTACCTTATTTACATTGGTATCAATTGAAAACAAGGTCACTGAAGTTTATATGATATAATGATAAAATGTGAATGAAGAATATGTTGGGATGTCCACCTTATTAATACCTCAACAGAAAAGAATCTTACTTCTGACTTCACCTGATAAAGCACTAGACTGTGAATTAGCTACTTCATACTCCTGCTCCTTTCATGTTGTATGGAACCAAAAAACCCCAGAGGGGCTGTCCTAGGGTGACTTTATGATGCTTGTATCCCCAAATTGTCTGCCCTGTTTGTGTAGATATTATGTCCTGCACCTTTAAGGCCAGAGCGAAGAGGGAAGGAGCGCACACTTTGTGTTTGGAGGAACTGCTCTGACTCCTCCACATTCCTTCTTCTGGGACTGTGCTGTCTTCAGACAGACGGACAGAGAGGTTTTTTTCCTTTTTAATTGGTTTTTGGCTAGCTGAAGCAGAGAAGGTTCATGGACAAACTCTTTGTCTTTTCCTTGGGACTGTTTAAATCTGTCCTGGACTGAAAAGGCCAGAGAGGCACCAGGAGCTCGCACCTGCGGCCCAGCGGGCCTGGCCCCCCTGAGAGAGACTGAGGGAGAGCTGAGCTACACCCACGGCAAGGACACTTTCATTCTGGCCATCCCTTTTGGAGCGGCGAGAGGTTTTATTGTTTCATATTATTCAATTGTTGGTGCTTGTGGGCTTTTGTTTGTTAAATAAAGTTTTTTCCACTTTTTCTCACAGGAAGTTTATTCCCAAACCAACTGAGGGGGGAAGGGCTGTTTGGGCTTGCTTCCAGAGGATCCAATTTGGGAGGGTACCTCCCAAATTTGCCCTAAACCAGGACATAGCAACTTTGTTCTTTGAAGAACTGTCAGTATTTTGGGTGATCAGTATTTTGTGGTAAGAAAAATATTTTCTTTGAATAGCACATTTGTCATCCTCTGAACTCTAAGGCTTGCTACTTTCTTACTGTATGTCCATGATATATTTCATGCAGACAGAAAAAATATAATAATAAAAAAAGTTCTTCTGGATAGTATATTGCTGTACTCAAGAATTTTTTTAATGTATGTTCTTGAATATGTTATTAAAGGTGCCTATGCTCTAAGTCCTGTGGAAAGCACTCAGTATGTTGAAGATAGGTGTAGATTTGCCAAAACACTTTGTCATCTAAATCTCATCAATGTGATTTCTAAAAGGACCTATAGTTAGCTGGTCAGGTGCTTTTCCAAGCAGCTAATTCCTTCAAAAATTCAGTCTGCAAGTCTTATCTCAGAATTCAAAATTAAAGAGGTGATGCAATGACTAGAAAGATACTAATTACATTAACAGCTATTCTGAGATTATTATGGAGGCATCTTAATCAATAGCATTTGATCCTTTTGGGACTAGGACTGATGGGAGACACAGGGTATCTGCTATTGCAACTATGATGATACATGTGTGAATATTACTCCTATGGATTTAAAACCATTAATAAAATTTAAATTTATTTATGGAATGGTATTTCTTATTAAAGCTGCATCTGGAAGCCTTTAATCTGGCTCTGACTGTTGTGCCAACCCCAAAGTGTTAGTCAGTAGTATGAAATTTCACTATTTGAGACAAAGAGTGATAAACAGTGATAAAATGGAAAAAAAAAAACTATCAAAATTAAACTTCTCTTGAAAATACATTCAATTGGTGTCAAAAAACTTGAAGTATTTAATCTTTAATGTATGAATATTTGCTTTATATTGTTTTATTGGGAATTTCAAGCTAAGAAATGTGTGGTAGTTAATTTTCTTGATCTCGGTCAAGAATCTTCTTTGCAAAGGCCAGCCAACTAGGGAATACCTAATTGCTTGCAACAGCTTGTCAATTATAGGTAAACAGACACATTGCAAAAGCAAGAGGGTTCAGAATGGGGAAAGTAAACTAAAGAATTGTTCTTTGTACCAAGATCCTTCTATAAGGGAAGAAGTAAGCAGTATTTGTTATTTGCTATTGCTAAATAGCAATATAAATTATGCTATTTCAGCATAAATTTGGACATCTGTTCCTCAAAAATGTCAGTACAGAGATGAGTAAGCCCACTGGAGCATACAGTTTGTGCCCAAATCTCTGAGATTATGTACTTTTCTTTGTTTGTGAAGAGTTCTTTTACCATAATGAAGCAGAAATTTAAGCAACAGTGAATCTACATGCTCATGTTATACTTGACTCCTATTCTGCTCTTATATATAGGATATACAGTTATTCTTAATCATTATACTGATACTGACCTAATAAATGCAATAATTCTTCACTGTATGCATTTTACTCCACACTTTGAAAAAATACATCTTAACACTATTCTTTTAAAATCCCCACAGGACTCTATTACTGCCAAAAATAGTAGTTATAGTAATGTCTTAATGAGCTAAACAGCACTAACAGATATGAAATCAATCTGGTTCATTCCAATCAGATCCATCACTATCTCAAACCTTTTGAGCCTCACTTTGGGTGACGAAAAAGGACTTTCATATTTTAACTCCAATCAACAACTAAGCCCCACACAGACACTTGCTCACTCCGCTACCAATTGGGAAAAAACCTGGAAGGTAAAATGTAGTTAGGTAGGGAAAGGAAAAGTCATGCATGCAAGCAAAGCAAAACAAAGAATTAAATCACTGCTACTCATGGGCACACACTTATCTTTCATTTAGCTCTGAGGGAACAGGGTCCCTCATAGGCAGTGATTACTTGGAAAGACAAATATCCTAATTCCAAATGTTCCACTCTCCCTCCTTCTTCCCCTCCTCCCCCTCCCCCCCTACTTTATATTCCAGACCATGTGGCATCATGTCTATTTATAGACATGGTGCCACATGATCTGGAATATCCCTTTGGTCGATGTGGTCACCTGTCCCAGCTGTGTCTCTTCCCAACCTCCCATGAACCCCCAGTCTCCTTGCCAGCGTGGCAGTACAACAAGCAGAAAATGTCTTGGTTCTGTGCAAGTCCTGCTCAGCAAACATCAAATAGATCTTTATATTATCAACCCTGTGTTCCGCACAATTCAAAACCAGTCCAGTTGTGTTCACAATTGTACCATATTACCAGACTGCAATTCTGCCATCAACGTGTCACACCACCATACTATTACATGGATGGGAAGATAATATTAATCTTTGATTTCTGCTTAATTTTTACCAGAGAAAATGTTTTCTGTGCAATACATGCAACAGTGAATAACATACGTGCAATATTTCTACAGGTATCTCACTAATATTTACACATCTGCATTATAATTTTTCTCTATTACACTTATTTTATGCTTTTCCTTATGTAAACCTGCTGTGTAGACTTAAGAAAAATATGTGCAGCATGCTCAGACAGCACTGTTTATCCAATAAACAAAGCTGAGCTCTGTCTTTCACCATGGCAAACTCATTTCTAAGTTCTACTACTACTGTTTTGAACACTTTTCTTTTTAAGTATGGATCTCAGATCAAAATGTCTCCAAGAGCTGCACAACATACTAACTTCTACCATAAGACTAACAGCAATATACCCATCCATTATCAACTTGTTTATCTCACTTTTAGATTTTTTTGAAAGCTGTCCCAAATAAATTGTTAATCCTACCTAAGGAAGGTTGTTAATTAGTGCTAAAACTTACACAAAAATCCAAACCAAGCCAAGCCAAGCAAACCAAACCAACCAACCAACCAAAGAAGACCAGCAATGTGTAAACATTCCCATCTTCCTTTTAGTTTTACCATTTTCTGTATATGTAGAAGATATGCCATGCAAAAGTAAAGATACTCCATCTAATTCAAACATTCATGCTAGGCATGTCCTTGTGTTTACATGACTTTGTCCTCTCAAAAAAAAATCCCCATCATTGAAAACCTCACTTTCATTCTTCTCTTCTCTGCCCCTTCTTTCCAGTCATAATGAGTTAGGTTTTGTGTCTTTCTCCAGTCTTCCAAATTTACTAAAATAGCTATGTAACTATGTAATATCTTTACCACCAAAAACATGGTGGTAAAGATACATTTACAATTGTATCTTTCTAACTCATGTTTACCATTTTCTCTGAGTCACTTTACAGGAATCACCTCATCAGGTAGTTTGGACTCTATTTGAAATTCTCCTGGTAATGTACAGAACATTAAAAAGCTTTTCCTGCTGCCCAGTTATCTTTTCTGCTTCTGGATTTAGTGTTATTTCCTTCTGAGGAAGTATCTCAGAAGCCACAATCTCAGTCCTCTAAAGGAAATTGACTTTTCTTCCCTGTATTTTGGCTGAAAATGGTTTCCTTCCTGTAGAATTTTAGATTGAAGCATGATAACTTTCAAGGGCTATTTTTTCTCAGCCTGAATCTTGAGACATCGCTAGTATTAGTGGGATAGGAAGTTTGCCTTGTTTGAAACAGTATATACAAAGGACAGGAGCCCCTTAAAGAAGATGAAATAAAGTCAATACTTTATAATAATGAACTTTAAAAAATCTGTTCAGAAAGTTTTTTACTTGAAGGAACACATATTAAAGACCTGACTAAAAGAAACTTGCTTCAACAAACATATAAGTGGTAATAGGAATAAATGACAAAGGGACAAAAAGGTTTTCAAAATATGCCCCCTCCCACACATAGCATAATAGCCTCTTGTTGCAAGGAAATTATAACCTTCTATCCAATGCTTGCTTTACATGCTATATCATTTTGTAAAGCTACTCTTTAGAAGATGTGTTTCTGAGCCAGCAGACTGACTTTGAGTTCGTGACTCATGCAGAACCCAACTTACAAGACCCAAAAAGACAGCTTTTCTTTTCACTGTTGTTGTCGTTAAATTCTGTGAAAAATGGGATGGTTTGTATAGGGAAGACTGTGCAGAACCTCAGTCCACAGTAATCAATATCTTTTTTATCTCCCATTGAAAACAAACCAGATATTCTTACCAGTTTAATTAGAAGTCATAGAGAGTTGGGACAACTTTGTTGTATCAGGAATTAATATTCTCTACTTAGATAAAGCTGGAATGACATGGAAGTGCAATGGTCATTGCTAGCTGTTAGTATAAAAAAAATTAACTAGGAGAAATATCTCAGCAGTTTTTGGCAGAAAGGTCAAAGCAAAAAACTGAAGATACCGATCTACATCAGTTGGAAAGACATTGAAACATCAGAGAAAATCCAGTACAAAAATATATTTATTCTTATCATTACTTATAGTTCAGTTACAGGCAGTTCCTTTGTGTAACATTCACGAATTTCACTGTTTAGCTCTCCTCACAAATATACAGGGCACGTAAAAGAAGTATTCATGCATTCTAGAGTCAGATTTCAGCTTTCCAAATTCAAATTCACTTGCTGAAAACTGGTACAACAAAAGCATATTAAGACTCATGTGGTAAAACACCAAGGTGGCCCCCAGCCTGTGCTAGGGTCCAGCATCCAAATTTTGCATGGTTCAAGGCTTTTAACTGAAATTAGCTCCTGTCTGTCTCTCAGTATTTAATATACACTAACAGTTATATTATATTGTGTGCACTTCTGAAGCAGACCTTTCACTTCTGTTTCATCCAGAAGGCATCTTCTTTGTAGTCCTAGGACACTACGTGAGCTGAAGCCTGGTCAGTGGAAGAAGATTCACTTCAAAACCCTGACCCAAACTCTAATAACGTGGTGTAACATATGTGAATATGGTGTTTTTAAAACAGAGTTTTACTGTAATCCACTTTAGTTGTAAATCTTAATGCAAAAAAAGACAACTTTATATTTGTGGAAGATGTAAATAAAAATGAAAGACAAGTAGAGGAGGTATTGATTCCAAGATTTAGTTGCTTGAATAAATAATATTTCTAGAATGCTACTATTTCTGAAATGCTCTGTTGTATACACTTTTAAAAACATCTGCATATGAAGCAAGCTGTAAAACTGTCTGTGACATGTTTGTGATGTGATGATAGCAATTTAATACAACAAACCGTCAACAACAGGTGGACTTTTAGAGAGACCTACATGAATTTTTTAGCAAGGTAAGGAAACATTAGCTGTCATTTTTCTTGAAACTAAATTATGTTAAAAGAAATGTAAATACATTAAAATCTCTTAGTTTTAATCAGGTACCTATCAGTATGTTTCTCCATTTTGGTGGATTAATTTATCTTTTTTACTGTTTAGCTCTAAAGGAATTATATGATACTAAAGACAGGAACTATTCAAACTTGTTGACATGCAATCAGATATTTCTTGGAAAAGTTTGAGATATATACAATTTCTGAATTTATTAACTTATATGGCCAGGTCTACCTTATATCTTCATAATTCATTTATAATAAAAGCAGACACTATTTACATGCTGTACAGCACCAACCACTATGGTTGAATTAAAGTTTCTCTAGTGAGGAATTAAACATTTTTGCTCATTTTTTTCCTCTTCAGATCTTATATGATACAGCAAAATATGTATCAGAAGTACAGTAGTTCCTGTCCTATGTGATACAAGTACTCTTGTGTATAAAATTTATTTCATAATATGTTCCATAAGGTTGAAATCTTCTTTATTTTTACTAATCAGTTCACCTTTCAACAAGCCTTGTTAGATCACTGAATCATGACAAATGATTCTTTACATATTAGGACACTCAGTTCACACTGATGAACTAACAAATTAAAATGTAATATAAAATGATGACACTGAGAATACAAGGGACAGTCTTTTTGATGTCAGGAAAGAATTCATCATTAGGCCAAGATCTGCCCTTTAATTAAAACATTAGCACACTGATAATGTTGAATGAAATGCAGTTTTAAGGAATTCAGTGAAATAACACTGAAATGACAGAAGCCATCACACATTTTTTGTCCTGAAGCAGCCATATTTCATTACACATCACTGAATGTTAGAAAGCAATCTAGTGTGTTTTGCCATCCTTGTCTCAGGCTAAGGTAATTATTAGTCTGAGAGTTTCTCTCTTTCTCTTCCCCCCCCGCCTTTCTTTTTTAACTGTGCTTACCCAAGAGGAAAATGAACCATGGTACTTATCAGCATAATGCATACATCAATGATACCAAAGGCAACTTTCCATGGCTGAAGCCATAGGTTAGCTGCAAATCCATTAGTGATTAAAAAGAAAAAAAATAAAATAAAAATAAATATCTGTGAATCTAGGCTATAGCTGAGTGATAAGTGCAGAAAAGTCACAAAACATGACAATGTAATTTGCATTAGTATTGAATCAGAAAGCCTGTTAAAAGACCAAGGTGAAAAAATTATCCAAAAGGGGACTGAAAACAAACTTCCTAAAAGAATAGTGATAATAATGTAATAAATTCTTTAGTCATGTAGTTATTTGCACTCAGTCTATAAAAAAATATTGACTAAGAGGATTTTTTTTTCTGCACAAAAGGATTGCAAATATCAGATAACAAAAATAATACAATAATTACAAGATCTTTAAGATCATAAGGACAATGACCTTAGACTAAAGAGACACTAACATTTCAGCTTAAGATAGATACCTAAATTAAGGTTAAAACATCTATAGCTAGAGTACAACTGACAGTCTGACTATATTCAAACACACAGCGTAACTGAGGACGAGTTAGGAATGACATCTGATTGTTTCTTCTATACTTATCAAGCCATTGACTAATTTAGGGTGGAAGGCACCTCTGGATGTCACCACGGCTAACAATCTCAATGTCTGGTCCACCAATAGTAACCAGTGTGGTTGGCTTAATAAAGAAGGTCCAGGTGGTATATGAACAGTACAGGACAAAAAGAACATTAAGACTAGTACTTTAAGTAAAATATTTGATTGGTTTGGTTTGGTTTGGTTTGGTTTGGTTTGGTTTGGTTTGTGGTTGTTTTTGTTTGGGGGGGGGGGGTTTTCCTTTTTTTTTTGTTTTTGTTTTTTGGTTTGGTTTTTCAGGTTTTTGGGGGGAGATGGTTTGTTTTGTTCTCTATACGGATGGAATTAACTCTTGTATTTTTAATATGAAAACATTGGTTTGTTCTGGAAATATTTATCACATGATAATCCAAGGGTCCTCAAACTACGGC